>CM052080.1:26961788-27509288 GCA_020010945.3 Muscidifurax raptorellus | reverse complement strand
AACTAGTACGCGGGTTGAGATCACCTTTAAGTCCCTTGATTTTATGACACCCAGCCCAAGTAGATCTGCCGCTGAGTCCTTACTCCAGAGTCCTCTTGCTGATAGAGTTGCTGACGTAAATTCCACTCTCTCTACCCCATATTTTTCCTTGATGACCAGTTTCAGATCTTCATACTTTTTACTTGTCTTCTTATGTACCTTTTTTAGATCGGCTTGCTCAGCTGCCACAATTCCGTCCACCACAATTGCTGTATTCTCGCGTTTGGCAATTATGTCTGGCTTTCTCAGACCTCCAGGTCCCTGTAGATGAGGCTCATAGTCGACTTCTAGTCCTTGCTCTTGAAGCGACTTCTCGATGTATTTAACAATCGCATCATGCCTATTAATCCTCATCTTATGCGTTCTGGGGCATGCGTTCTGGGGCAGTGCAGCACTGCCCCAGAACGCATGAGATGAGGATTAAAAGGCATGATGCGATTGTTAAATAGGAGGTCTGAGAAAGCCAGACATAATTGCCAAACGCGAGAATACAGCAATTGTGGTGGACGGAATTGTGTCAGCTGAGCAAGCCGATCTAAAAAAGGTACATAAGGAGAAAAGTAAAAAGTATGAAGATCTGAAACTGGTCATCAAGGAGAAATATGGGGTAGAGAGAGTGGAATTTACGTCAGCAACTCTATCAGCAAGAGGACTCTGGTGTAAGGACTCAGCGGCAGATCTACTTAGGCTGGGTGTGATAAAATGTGCAGGACGTGATCGAGCGTCTCCTGATTATGGCATCCTGCTCTACAAAGCCGTTCTTTTGGCCTGCCTCTTGCTGTTCTACACCTTAGCGGTAGCGCATTAATCCTTAGTTTGCACAGACTGATGAAATCCTTTCCACTCAAAAAGTTTGTTCCTTCTCGAACCCACTGATGTTGCGATGGTACTGAGTCCGAGCTTTGCAGGGCTTTGCCATCTACTGCTCTATAGAGCATTTCAGCCATCCTTTTATCTATATCCTCCTTTTTTATAAGTTGGATATCGTTGTCCTTAAGCCTATTGAGGGTAATTTTGATCTCTCTGGACAAGTTGTAAAATTCTGGTAGATCCGCTCTATAGTATGGTAGATTCTTCAGTCTCTTTAGCCGCTGCACCGGAATCATCCATCTAAGTGAGGGGTTCCAAGTCCACCATCCTTGACAGCCGCGTGAAAGTAGGCTGGTGGTGTATCGTTTGGGAGGTCTAGCCACTTCTTTACTCTAGTCCTTATTTTCTTGTCCATCATGCGAAGTAGGCTAATATTTGCACTCCCTAGGACTAGTAGATGGTATAAACTTGGTATTTCGAGACACCTTAAGCCAAACAATCTCTGCTGAGGTCTCAGGGGCGCCTTAGTGAGTGTTTCCATTGATGTCATCAAGTTGAGGAGGGGGTTACCCGTCCATTTTCCTTCCGGCGAGAAGGGAATACCTAAATATTTCCATTCACTAAGAGAGTCATAGTTACTCCCGCCGTTTACCCGCGCTTGCTTGAATTTCTTCACGTTGACATTCAGAGCACTGGGCAGAAATCACATTGCGTCATCACCCGCGAGGGCCAGCGCAATGCTTTGTTTTAATTAGACAGTCGGATTCCCCTAGTCCGTGCCAGTTCTGAGCTGAGCGTTGAATGGCGGCCGAAGAGAACGATCGGGACGGCGTAACCGCCCCAAAAGCCTCGCAGCAAGGAAGATCCGCGGGAGGCCAAGGCACGGTACCGAGCTCGGATTCCGACCCTCCCGTGAAGAAGGCTCATTCACCTCGCCCAGGCCCGGCACGTCAGCCAGACCCACTTCCCGACCAAGCCCGACGCGCCCCCTCCTCAGAGCCAACCCTTATTCCGAAGTTACGGATCCAATTTGCCGACTTCCCTTACCTACATTAGTCTATCGACTAGAGGCTCTTTACCTTGGAGACCTGCTGCGGATATGGGTACGAACCGGCGCGACACCTCCACGTGGCCCTCTCCTGGATTTTCAAGGTCCGAGGGAAAGATCCGGACACCGCCGCAACTGCGGTGCTCTTCGCGTTCCAAACCCTATCTCCCTGCTAGAGGTTTCCAGGGAACTCGAACGCTTATACAGAAAAGACAACTCTTCCCGGATCTCCCGACGGCGTCTCCAGGTCACTTTGGGTTACCCCGACGAACACTCTTACGAGGGCCCGAATTGTATGCGGTTCCGCTGCCGGGTTCCGGAATAGGAACCGGATTCCCTTTCGCCCGACGGGTGTGCACTTTAGTCATATACTTTAGAAACATACACCGTCATCGACATAGAATTTCTCCTAGGGCTTAGGATCGACTGACTCGTGTGCAACGGCTGTTCACACGAAACCCTTCTCCACGTCAGTCCTCCAGGGCCTCGCTGGAGTATTTGCTACTACCACCAAGATCTGCACCGACGGCGGTTCCAAGCAGGCTCACGCCCAGACCCTTCTGCGCACACCGCCGCGACCCTCCTACTCGTCAGGGCTTCATGACGACGAGCATCGCTGCTCGCCGCCCGACTTGCCGCTGACGGCCGAGTAGAGGCGCGACGCTTCAGTGCCATCCATTTTCAGGGCTAGTTGCTTCGGCAGGTGAGTTGTTACACACGCCTTAGCGGATTCCGAATTCCATGGCCACCGTCCTGCTGTCTTAAGCAACCAACGCCTTTCATGGTATCCCATAAGCGTCGACTTAGGCGCCTTAACTCGGCGTTTGGTTCATCCCACAGCGCCAGTTCTGCTTACCAAAATTGGCCCACTTGGTACTCTGATCCATTGCAATAATCTCGTGGCTTCAACGTTCAAGCAAACCAGAGATCTCACCCATTTAAAGTTTGAGAATAGGTTGAGGTCGTTTCGGCCCCAAGGCCTCTAATCATTCGCTTTACCAGATGAGACTCGCTCAAGCGAGTGCCAGCTATCCTGAGGGAAAATTCGGAGGGAACCAGCTACTAGATGGTTCGATTAGTCTTTCGCCCCTATACCCAGTTCCGACGATCGATTTGCACGTCAGAATCGCTACGGACCTCCATCAGGGTTTCCCCTGACTTCGTTCTGACCAGGCATAGTTCACCATCTTTCGGGTCCCAACGTGTACGCTCTGGATGCGCCTCTGCTTGCAATGAGCACGAGACGCCCCGGGAGTGCGGGCTCGCATCGTGACGAGAGCCATCCTCCCTCGGTTGACGCTAAGGCCGACCTTCACTTTCATTGCGCCTTTAGGGTTAACAAGTCCCAATGACTCGCCCACATGTTAGACTCCTTGGTTCGTGTTTCAAGACGGGTCCTGAAAGTACCCAAAGCAGTAGCGTCGCCGACCGGTAAATCCGTTCGAATGTAAGAGCCAGTCCGAGGACATCGTCGACTAACGCCCACGCCAAGCGCCCGGCAACGGCACTAGGTCCGTAAATCCGAGCGAGACGAGCCTGCCGACGAGCCAGAAAGCACTTAATGCGGCCCAATACCGTTTTATAGCGATCTATATCGCCGGGCAGCCGGCCGGGCGACCGGTGGTCTGCCGCGTGCACGCGTAAACGCGACGCGACAGTCGACCAACCGGGCCGTAGGCCGGCATCCAACGGGTCGCGACGGCCTACTAGGGGAGAAGTGCACGCCGACGACGTCGGGCATACCGCAGCGAACGCGTGACGCGTAATCGAGATCACGGCCATCGCAATCCGCACGGAAGCCAACGTCGCTGACGATGAATCTCCCCATTCGATCTTTTGGGTTTCTCAGGTTTACCCCTGAACGGTTTCACGTACTCTTGAACTCTCTCTTCAAAATTCTTTTCAACTTTCCCTCACGGTACTTGTTCGCTATCGGTCTCGTGGTCATATTTAGCCTTAGATGGAGTTTACCACTAACTTAGAGCTGCACTCTCAAGCAACCCGACTCTAAGGAGAGGTCCTCCCACGGCGCGTCCCGGTCACTACGGGTATGGCACCCTCTACGGGTAAGTGGCCCCATTCATGATGGAGTTGGACGCGGTCCGACGCCGCGGGTAGAATTTGATCCTCCCGAACTCCACATTTCCCGGCGGCAGAACCGCGGGATTCGGTGCTGGGCTAATTCCTGTTCGCTCGCCGCTACTAAGGAAATCCTTGTTAGTTTCTTTTCCTCCGCTTAGTAATATGCTTAAATTCAGCGGGTAGTCTCGCCTGCTCTGAGGTCGTCGTTATATTTGTATCTTTTGTATGCGAACGAACGCGCACGGCAATTGACACACGCACACACGTGAGCTTCGGGACACGGAAGCAACGGCCACGTCGGTCCGCCCGGCGCGCATCCCCTACATAAATGTTTTTAAAATTGTATGTAGCGGCGCGGCGCAAGAGCTCCGGGACTCGACGGACGTTGCTCTCGCTCGCCCTATATTGCGTTCGAGTGCTTCGTGCATTGTGCGTATGCATACATGCGTCGTCGTTGCTGCGTTCGAAAGAAAAAACCATATATTATTTCGAGCGACGCTGCCATTGAGAAGAGGAGAAGCGCGTTCGAAACGCGCCCCCACCATAATCCACTGACAGCGACGAACGCTCAGGCTATCGCTTGAGATTGAAAGAATGGGAGAGAGAGAGATACACTTTACTCTCTCTCTCTCTCTCTCTCTCACACATTTTTTTTTCAACGCAAGCAGTCTGGTTTTTTTTGTTGAACGACGCTCAGCCAGGCGTGGTCCGGGAATCGTATCCGAGGACCGCAATGTGCGTTCGAAATGTCGATGTTCATGTGTCCTGCAGTTCACAAGTTGACACGCAATTAGCTGCGTTCTTCATCGACCCACGAGCCAAGTGATCCACCGTTCAGGATAATCATTTATAAACTTTTCGCCTTATTGAATTTTAATAAATAACAATAAGTCAAAGCTATTGATTTGTGTTTATAAAATCCTTGATTAGCCGAGATCCTAAAATCCCGAACTACACAGGGGGTGACGAAACTCGAGGCTCCGTCGGCCTTACCCGCGCGCGCGCTCGCGGGTTCAGCGTTGCGCCAGAGCGACGCGGTGCTTCGTCTTATCGGGCGAATATTCATTTAAAAACCTCGCCCGCTCTCTCTGACCATTCAAGGGCTCAAGAACGGGCGTGTTCAAGGTTGCCACTGCAAAGCTCCGCGCCGGAGAACTGTAGCCGCGTATTTTTTACAGCTAACTTTATCTGCGTCTTTTCAACTCTCCAACACTCGCATTCGTACGGGCGCGAATTTCACGTCTTTCGTACGCGTGTTTGCAATTGATCGTCCATCGCCCATAACTAAACAGCTTATAGAGATTCTTCCTATCCCCTCTCGTACGCTTTTACGAGTGATTGATTGATTGATTGATTGTTTTATTTTGCGCCTTGGGGTAGAACCCTATCTGGCGTTGTAGTTACAGCGGTGAAAGATATTACAACAAAGTAATTTACATGAAATGTTGATCGGACATAGTAGTAAGAGTATACTTAATAGTAAAGCTAAGAGTAATTCCTAAGTAACTTATTAATAATATACGATGTAAGAGCTGACTGTCAGATTTATAGCTAGTGTAATAACGCTGGATTTGTTTAACCCACGCTCAACCCTTCCTGCACAACTCGCGCTTCCCAGTCTGAACGATCCCTGGCTAAGAGGGCGCAGTGAAGGTCACGCTTAAAAGCCGGAAGCTGCTGCTCAGAAAAGATCGTGATGTTCAGGCTGTTCAGCAAGATGGAAGCCTGAACGCAAAAGGATTGCTTCCAGGCTTCTGTGCGAGGAGCTGCATAGAGGAGAGCCTGAGGGGGGTTTCTAGCCGATCGACGTATAAGCGAGTCATCATCAAGGACCGCAAAACGAGACAGCAAGTAGGACGGGGATCGGCGGGCTAATGCTTGGTATGCTTGGACACCAAGAAGATACTCACGCCTACTTTTTGCAGAGAGCCACCCAAGCTCGAGCCTATAGGGGGTGACATGTGCACGGCGTGGAATATTACCAACAACAAAACGGACACACGCATTCTGTGCTCTCTGGAGCTTAAGTGTACGAGTTTTGTCGAGGGCAGAATAAGCGGGACTCAAGTAGTCAAAGCTGGGAAATATGAGTGTACGTACGAGTTTTATCCTGAGGCTCCTGGAGAGCGCATGCCGATGGAAGCGAAGAGAAGAGAGCGTGGCATAGACCTTCCTAACAACATGCCGAGCATGTAACTGCCAATCAAGGGTAGGCGTAATCCAGAGCCCCAGGTTTTTTGCTTCAACAACAAAGGGCAGTGGAACCCCATCCACACATACTTTCTGAACCGTAGCAAGATCAGTAGCTGAGGTATAGAGCTGGCTACCAAGGATCATAACCTTGGACTTTAGAAGGTTCAGCTTATGCCCATTGTGATGCGCCCACAGGGCCACTGCTTGTACATCTGAGGAGATGTTCTGGATGCCTTGTTTCAAGTCACTAGGCGAGCAGTGGGTGTAGATCTGGGTGTCGTCAGCGAACATCATATGATGAGAAAATTGGAGTACACGAGGGAGGTCGTTGATGTAGACTGCAAATAGTAATGGTCCAAGGACACTACCCTGAGGAACTCCAGAGGAAGCCTGCAACCACTCAGAAACGGACCCTCCTTCGTCCACAACAGCTTGGATCCGATCAGCTAGGTAGCTGAAAAACCATCGGAGTGTGCCACAAGAAACATTTAAAGCTCGCAGCTTCTTCAGCAAGCGAGCATGCGAAATTGTGTCGAAGGCTTTAGAAAAGTCGAGCAGGACAAGCAGGGTAATTTGCCTCTTGTCGATAGCCCAGCGGATATCATCAAGAACTCCAAGGAGGGCAGTCTGAGTGGAGTGCCCTGGTCTAAATCCAGCTTGCCGTGAATCCAGTAGACCATGCGCTTCAAGATAGCCAAGCAGGCGTTGCTGGACAATTCGCTCCAGAACTTTAGACAGTTCGGGCAACTGAGCAATAGGCCTAGTGTCAGAAGGGGACGTTAAAATCTTAGCTTTTGAAAGTGGAGTGATGAGTGCTTTCTTCCAGTCAGTAGGAAAGGTGGCAGTGACAATCGAGTTGTTTATAATTAGAGTAAGCGGCCTGAGAATGACGGCTAGCACTGGTCGAAGCATAGGGGCAGAAATACCATCTACACCTGACCCCTTAGATTTACAGCTCTTCAATGCTTCCTCCACATCTTTTTCACTGACTGGAGCAAGCAAGAAAGAGGTATGCAAGGACTCGTTAATGGGTGAGTTGCAAGCATCGTCGAAATCACTTTCTGACAATGGTGGGCTCAGATTCACCATATTCGCAAAGTGAGCGTTGAGAACTTCAGCACTGAAGGAGGTAAGCGGAGAGGGAAGTCGAGTGTCTGTGATTCGAAGGTTACGGATGTCACGCCACTGGGCTTTAAGATTTGGGGCTGAGTCAAGTTTCCCGGCGATATAGCTATTTTTAGCTGTATCTAGTTCATTTGACACTTGAGCACGAAGCCTTTTGAAGTCGTCAAAGTCACTAATGAGGCAAGATTGCTTCGCACGCTGGAACACCTTATCTCGCTGCCTCATAAGGCTACGAATGGCCGGTGAGACCCACGGCTTACGCTTTGAAGAGAGATGGATCATTCTAACAGGAGCAGCAGCATCGTAGGCCGTGATGAGGGCAGAGGTCATGGACTGGAGAGAGGTATCAATTGAGGCGGAAGGTCTGCCTGCCATGTACCCAACTCTGTTGTCTATTCCCGAAAAAATGAAAGCTCTGGAGAGAAATTCTTGGTTCTGGTTGGAAAAAAATGGTGACAGTGCTGCTAGGGTATCGCGAGCAAGCTGGTCAGCAGGAACACGAGCAACATCACGAGACTTGATCACCTTATTTTCAATAGGTGGCTTTGAAATCCTCAATGTCAGAGAAATAAAGTCGTGCCCTGCTACGAAGGGGGCATCAGATTTATCATAAGATAAGATGTTCTCAGGATTTGTGACCATGAATAGATCAAGCCAAGTGTGAGAAGGCGGTGAACGCCAGAATACATGGTGTGTGGGTTCAGAGCGGACCAGAGTTAGGGATAACGAGTCCAGGGTTTTCCGAAGGTGTATTGAGGCGTCATTTGACATAGCCATGTTAATGTTGAAATCACCGGTGACAACAACGTTTGCATACTGCGAAATATACAGTGATAGATAATCAGCGAAGACAGTAGGGTAGGCGGCGGAAGGGCGACGATATAAGACAGCTAGGGCAATTTTTGCTTGACTATTTATTAATTCAAAAATTATAAATTCAGGAGCATTTTCATACACTGGATTTGATTGCGCCAAAGTTTTTACTGTAAAAGTATCACGAATATAGGCTCCTACACCACCACCTTCCTTGCCCACGCGGTCGTGTCGAAAGAATATGTAACCATCCAACGAAAGATGGCAGTCTGGATCATCGGGTTTCAGAAATGTCTCAGTAATGGCTATGACATCAAATTTGCGCTCAGAGCATTTTGCTTCAAGCAAAGAAAAATGTTCACGCGAGTTCAGACGATTTATGTTGATGTGGCCAACGACAAACTCATCCTTTTTAACCGCGGGGGGAGGCCCAAGCTGATTTGAAGCCGACTGTCATACTCGAGCATTACCTCGAGGAACAAGTTTTTCCAGGTCAGCCTCAGAATATATAGGAATGCGTACGGATCGCTGAGTCTCCCTTACGCATACCACGAGATTCTCAACTATGGGGCGTGCATACCCAAGTCGCTGACTGACAGCACGCGCTTTACGAAGCAAGTCGAAGACTGACTTGGGGTACAGCTGGTTCATGAAAACATTTGGTTGGGGGTCGACGCCGAACACTGGGCGTAGGTCGATTTCGCGCAGATCAGCAGCTTTGCGCATTACCACATCACGTACAGTGCTGGAGGCGAATTTCACAACAAACGCACAAGTTGCAATAGCTGGCGAAGACGATGACTGCTGGGTTTGGCGAGTATCAGTTGCCGAACCTCGAGCAGGCCACGGCCTAAGCGAAAGTACATGGGTCATAATATTTGATAGGCCCAGTACATTAAATATACGTGAGGCAGCATCGCCAGGCGAAGATTCGAATTTTGCGGGTACGCCAGAGATGACAATTTCGCAGTCATCATGAGTAATGGCACTGCGCGCTAGAGAAGCTAAGTCAGAGCGAAGGGAGCTTAGTTCTGCCTTGTGCTCGGTATCTGAGGCCGAGATTTTGTTCTCGAGGGATTCAACTCGACTAGTGAGATTGGTGATGGCTGTATGACTTTCGGTAGCTTGCTGCTGAAAGGCCGCGAAGAAGTTCAGAAAATAACCTGGAGCACCAGTGAGGTCAACTTCAGAAAGAGCGCCAGGAGCCATGCTAGTATGTGAAGGAGAAGCTAGAGTTACCGAGTATGAAGAAGATGAGCTGCCACGACTAAGTTTGTACGCAGGTGTTAGAGAGGGTGACGGAGGCGAAATCAAGCGTTTGCTATAGGTAATCCCAGAAGCAGCTGGAGTAATCTCAACAGTTGCTTCAGGCCTAACCTGTGCGTAATCGGTGTCAGAAAAGGTGCCTGTACTATGGCGTATTGCGTTGACAGAAACGTTGGATGCCTCAACCTGCGAATCGTACGTGCGTCGACAACAGTTATCTCGAGTTTTCTTGGCCGTGTAATTCGCGAGACAACCAGGATGAAAAAGACTGCTGCAGTCTAAGCAGCTTACAGATTGGCCAGCTATATTTGTACGACACTTTCGACACACAGGCATGGGCACGGGCCTGAGCTAAACAAAGCATACGGCGAGACTGAACAGCCAGAGCAAAAATTGATAAAAAACGGTGAAAAAACACTAATATCGACTAATACACGCTTAAATAGTAAGAACGCAGCTTAAAAATGACATAATATTGATAAACTTACATACAAACGCATTTACGAAAAGATTCAGTGAGTGAGGTCAACGCTCGGTCAGGTGTCGGTACAACAGGACCCTTTTACACCAGTATATACAGTGATCACAGTACTCGTCCGGTCAGACACAAAAAAATTTTTTCGGATGGCTTTACAAGAACAATGTCGCACAGAAAAATTTTTATAAAAGCACTGAGAGACTATCGTTGACTAACAGCACTGAACTATGACCGCCAAACACTAGAATGTGCAAAAGATGCAAAAGTTTACCGCCACGTGGTCGGGTAACCTAACCTACAAATAGCCAAGTTAAACGCGTTCACCGCATGCACAAACTCACTGAACAGAAACGTCTTTTTTACTGGTGACTGCGGATAAAGCACACATGATGCAGTGACGTTCTAAACATACAGATCATGAAAATCACGCAGTACTAAATACAACACTATTACTGACTATGACGCGCCGACGAACTTCATAAGTCAGCATGGAGCTACGCTATTTTCGGGCGGCACTACACAGCACTTAATCGAGAATCACAGGCGAAGACGGAGTCCTCGGATGTAGCAAGAGGTGACGGTATATTGCTTCCCTCGAAATAGCTGAAGAGATGGTCCTAAAGCGTAGCAAAGAAGCAGTCGGCGTGTACAAAGATGGCTGCGGGGGGTCTCGCTCTCTGACTGCCTCGGTGATAGCAGATTCAAGTTAACGTTTCTTGGCAACCACCAGGTCCACACCAATAATTATTAGCACGGGTGGTGGCTTGCAAAGTTGCACATGCAAGGATCTAAAAGAAAAAGTGCCCGAAGGCATATAAAGGCAGCAAAAATACAATTGTAGTAGGAGCGATCTGGAGCACGTCAGCTCGTACTTACAGAGTGAGTGCAAGATCCCGATGCGACGATCCACGCGACGACGGCTACGGCCTGAAGGGCCGCCTGCCGGCGCTACTTATCGCACCCTTGGCACGAATTTGAGAAAAGAGGAGAGAGCCAGTGAAATCTGCTGTTATTACACTCGACTACTGCTCTCGGCCATGTTAATATACGCTTTCGAACAAATCTCGCAACTCTACATAATTTTATAGAGAGTTACGTATTATTTTTGTGTTTCAATACGTTGCGTGTTTAATGCGCTAACGTTAATGATCCTTCCGCAGGTTCACCTACGGAAACCTTGTTACGACTTTTACTTCCTCTAAATGATCAAGTTTGGTCATCTTCCCGGCACAATCGGCAACGTAAAATTACATTGCCGCGCACCAGTCCGAAGACCTCACTAAGTCATTCAATCGGTAGTAGCGACGAACGGTGTGTACAAAGGGCATGGACGTAATCAACGCGAGCTTATGACTCGCGCTTACTGGGAATTCCTCGTTCATGGGGAATAATTGCAAGCCCCAATTCCTAGCACGAAGGAGGTTCAGCGGGTTACCCGGGCCTTTCGGTCAGGGAGGACACGCTGATTCCTTCAGTGCAGCGCGCGTGCGGCCCAGAACATCTAAGGGCATCACAGACCTGTTATTGCTCAATCTCGTGCGGCTAGACGCCGCCTGTCCCTCTAAGAAGATTTGTTTGTACGTCGGTAGTAAAAACCACCCGACCGAAGCCGGGGGCCTTCGAGATACCAAAAGGTACGCCTATTTAGCAGGCTAGAGTCTCGTTCGTTATCGGAACTAACCAGACAAATCGCTCCACCAACTAAGAACGGCCATGCACCACCACCCACCGAATCAAGAAAGAGCTATCAATCTGTCAATCCTTCCGGTATCCGGGCCTGGTGAGGTTTCCCGTGTTGAGTCAAATTAAGCCGCAGGCTCCACTCCTGGTGGAGTGGCCCTTCCGTCAATTCCTTTAAGTTTCAGCTTTGCAACCATACTTCCCCCGGAACCCAAAAGCTTTGGTTTCCCGGAAGCTGCCCGCCGAGTCATCGGAGGAAATTCGGCGGATCGCTAGCTGGCATCGTTTATGGTTAGAACTAGGGCGGTATCTGATCGCCTTCGAACCTCTAACTTTCGTTCTTAATTAATGAAAACATTTTTGGCAAATGCTTTCGCTTCTGTCCGTCTTGCGACGATCCAAGAATTTCACCTCTAACGTCGCAATACGAATGCCCCCATCTGTCCCTATTAATCATTACCTCGGGGTTCCGAAAACCAACGAAATAGAACCGAGGTCCTATTCCATTATTCCATGCACACAGTATTCAGGCGAACATAGCCTGCTTTGAGCACTCTAATTTGTTCAAAGTAAACGTACCGGCCCACCTCGACAATCGGTGAAAAGCACCGCGATGGGATATTAGCTGGACCGCCCTTACGGGCTAAGCCCACCGGTAGGACGTCCCACAATCATGTCAGTTGAACATCGCGAGCGATGAACCGACATCGTGGCACACAGATTCAACTACGAGCTTTTTAACCGCAACAATTTTAATATACGCTATTGGAGCTGCAATTACCGCGGCTGCTGGCACCAGACTTGCCCTCCAATGGATCCTCGTTAAAGGATTTAAAGTGTACTCATTCCGATTACGAGGCCTCGGATGAGTCCCGTATCGTTATTTTTCGTCACTACCTCCCCGTGCCGGGAGTGGGTAATTTGCGCGCCTGCTGCCTTCCTTGGATGTGGTAGCCGTTTCTCAGGCTCCCTCTCCGGAACCGAACCCTGATTCCCCGTTACCCGTTACAACCATGGTAGGCGCAGAACCTACCGTCGACAGTTGATAAGGCAGACATTTGAAAGATGCGTCGCCGGTGCGAGATCGTGCGATCAGCACAAAGTTATTCAGAGTCACCAAGGTAAACGGTGGACGAGCGAACCCGCCACCGATTGGTTTTGATCTAATAAAAGCGTCCCTTCCATCTCTGGTCGGAACTCTGGTTTGCATGTATTAGCTCTAGAATTACCACAGTTATCCAAGTAAATCTGGGTACGATCTAAGGGAACCATAACTGATTTAATGAGCCATTCGCGATTTCACCTTAATTCGGCATGCACTAAGACATACATGGCTTAATCTTTGAGACAAGCATGTGACTACTGGCAGGATCAACCAGGGAGCTTCGTCGTATCAACGCAACAAAGTTGCGCGCACGGGAGCTCGTGTGTGTCACGAGCGACTCACGCACGCGGCCGTGTCGAACGTCGATCTCCGCAAAGGAAGACCACCGACGACACACTCCGTTTACGATCAAGTCGTTGAGCACACAAAGCATCGCGCGTACGTAACACTCGCAAACGAGAGGAACGAGCGCGACGCCTTGGGCACCTATATAAGCTTTTGAAATGATCTCGCGCGCGCCCTTAGCGAGCGCGCGCAAGTCGCGGCACGCTACGTCTGCCCTTTAAAAATTAACGTAGCGACACCGTGGGTATTATCGTTCAAGTTCAAACAGTCTCTCTTATAAAATAAAGAGTCACACCCGACGTTAGACATTTGTCAAGTCGTCGTGGTTAGCGAATAAGTTTCGCCTAGCGTGAGTAACGCATGCAGAATTGTTTATTCTCGCTCGGAATGGAGTGAGTCGATGCTCGGTAGTTATCGTAATCTCGATAAAGAGTAACGATCTGTTAACGCCTTGGTCGCGCACCGCTTAAAGGGCCATTCGGTCATAGACACCGACCCGCGGTAATGCTGTGGATAACAATTATTTTATATTCAGGCTCGAAGTCCCGTGGATACTCGATCCCTCCTTACATATACCGAAAGTCCCAAAGGGGCATCGGCGCCGTATGGAATAAAGCCCATCGGCTTACGGGAAAAATTCATCGATAGACGTTACTAACCTCATCGGCACGATAATACTTAAAAAATGAAATGAATTGTGCGAGCGAAAAAACGTTATGTGCGAGCAATAGTGAGTTATGTGCGAGCAAATAAGAGTTATGTGCGAGCAAATACGAGTTATGTGCGAGCAGTTGTGCCTTATGTGCGAGCGATTGTAAGTTATGTGCGAGCGTTTGTGCCTTATGTGCGAGCGATAGTAAGTTATGAGCGAGCATTTGTGCCTTATGTGCGAGCATCAGTAAGTTATGTGCGAGCAGTAGTGAGTTATGTGCGAGCAAATGTGGCTTATGTGCGAGCGATTTTAAGTTATGTGCGAGCAGTAGTGAGTTATGTGCGAGCAGAAGCGAGTTATGTACGAGCAATAGTAAGTTATGTGCGAGCAGTAGTGGCTTATGTGCGAGCTCTAGAAAGTCATGTGCGAGCGATTGTAAGTTATGTGCGAGCAGTAGTGAGTTATGTGCGAGCAGTAGCTAGTTATGTGCGACCATTAGTAAGTTATGTGCGAGCAGTAGTGTGTTATGTGCGAGCATTTGTGCCTTATGTGCGAGCAATTGTAAGTTATATGCGAGCTGTTGCGAGTTATATGCGAGCAGTTGAGAGTTATGTGCGAGCAGTCGTGAGTTATGTGAGAGCAGTTTCGAGTTATGTGCGAGCATCAGTAAGTTATGTGCAAGCAGTAGTGAGTTATGTGCGAGCAAATGTGGCTTATATGCGAGCGATTTTAAGTTATGTGCGAGCAGTTGCACACGCATTGCTTTCTCACTCGACCGTGCAATAAGCCAATTCCACCCACGCGCATTGCTTTCTCACTCGTCCATGCAATATGTCAAGTCCACCCACACGCATTGCTTGCGCACTCGACCAAGCAATAAGCCAAGTCCACCGACACGCATTGCTTTTCTCCTAGGGACCCGAATCACCAGTTTCCTCACGCGCATTGCTTTCTCACTCGACCGTGCAATATGTCAAGTCCACCCACGCGCATTGCTTTCTCACTCGACCGCGCAATAAGCCAAGTCCACCCACACGCATTGCTTTTACACTTTTCACAGAATGACTCCAACACACACTTCCCCCTCCTCCTGCATCTGAGGTCTCGTCTATCCGACAAGACGAATCCCCAAGCCAAGGGCTGAGTCTCAACAGATCGCAGCGTGGTAACTGCTCTACCGAGTACAACATCCCGCCAGGTACCTAAGTCGTCTACAGACGATTCCGAGTCTCGACATCGAACTTGGTATACCCATGATCGACCATTATAGAAGCCAGGCCTGCTCTCGGTAAGATCCCGAAGCAGGATCCGCGACACCGTACGGCAATTGGGGCCCGTGCGATGGCCGACCCGTGGATCGGCCACCTAGTAGTGTCACTTTGTTTTGAGCCTTTCGACTCACGAGACTCCTAGATATATCGTTGCCTCCTTTGACTAGAAAGGTTACGGCCTTAGAGGCGTTCAGTCATAATCCCACGGATGGTAGCTTCGCACCACCGGCCGCTCGACCGAGTGCGTGAACCAAATGTCCGATTCTGCGGTTCCTCTCGTACTGAGCAGGATTACTATCGCAACGACGAGTCATCAGTAGGGTAAAACTAACATGTCTCACGACGGTCTAAACCCAGCTCACGTTCCCTGTTGGCGGGTGAACAATCCGACGCTTGGCGAATTCTGCTTCGCAATGATAGGAAGAGCCGACATCGAAGGATCAAAAAGCGACGTTGCTATGAACGCTTGGCCGCCACAAGCCAGTTATCCCTGTGGTAACTTTTCTGACACCTCTTGCTGAAAACTCTTCAAGCCAAAAGGATCGATAGGCCGTGCTTTCGCAGTCTCTATGCGTACTGAACATCGAGATCAAGCCAGCTTTTGCCCTTTTGCTCTACGCGAGGTTTCTATCCTCGCTGAGCTGGCCTTAGGACACCTGCGTTATTCTTTGACAGATGTACCGCCCCAGTCAAACTCCCCGCCTGGCAGTGTCCTCGAATCGGATCACGCGGGAGAATTAACGACGATCGGCCGAAGCCTCACGCCACTCTTACACGCTTGGCTCTAGAACACCGTGACAGCCGGGAAGAAAATCCGCGGCGCACGCGCTCCGCCTAACCGAGTAAGTAAAGAAACGATGAAAGTAGTGGTATTTCACCGGCGATGTTGCCATCTCCCACTTATGCTACACCTCTCATGTCTCCTTATAGTGCCAGACTAGAGTCAAGCTCAACAGGGTCTTCTTTCCCCGCTAATTTTTCCAAGCCCGTTCCCTTGGCAGTGGTTTCGCTAGATGGTAGATAGGGAGTAGTGACTCATACGGTTTGTATCACCTGCGAGTTTTTCATACCATACGCTTCCTTCCGCCAGAGGGGACCGAGACAGGGAAAAATTACGTGCCAGCTGTCGAGCGGTTCGATGTCACCTCCCATCCACAGAAGCTTGGCAACCAACTTAGACGTCCAAAAAGATGGGCGGTGGTACTTAGGTCCATTCCTCTAGACTGGACCGGAGGGACATCTCTCCGCTTATGCTGGGACAACCAGTTCAGCCGCTATGGGATAACCTCTTCGGTTTTGCCCTAGCGCCCGCGGGGAACCACGTGGAGGCCTGGTCTCTAAGTCCCGCCTGGACTTACACTTAGGAAGACCCAATGGGCAGTTTTAGTAATCCTAAAAGTGGTATTATGGTGATGATACACCTCACTTTCCAGAGACTAATTTAGGGAATTGATTTGAGTGTGCAGTGCACAGGATCAAATTGATTATTTGTGCCCTTGGTGGCTTACATTGTTCCACTTGCGGGGCCAGAGATGTCAATCTCCTTATGAGATAGTTAGAGGTAGTGTTTTGATGGGCTTCTTGATTGATGTTTAAGGGGACATGATCTCGAAGTTTGTGAGATGTGAGGTAGTAAACTAATTGGTGCTTGGTTTCTACATGGATGTTTAAGGGGTCGTTATATCGAAATTTTTAGGAGACGTAGGACTCTTGATAGGTTACTCGGAAGGAAAACCCGATGGGCTGTTTTAGTTATCCTAAAAATGGTTATCCTAAGAATGGTATTATGGTGATGATATACCTCACTTTCCAGAGGCTAGTTTGGGGAATTGTGTTTCGTGATATCTTTGAGAAAAGAGATGAGGGTTGATCTGAGTGTGCAGTGCAAGGGATCAGATTGAAGATTTGTACCCTTGGTGGCTTACTGTGTCCCACATGCGGAGCCAGAGATGACAATCTCATTATGAGATAGTTAGATGTAGTTTATTGGGGGGCTTCTTGGTTGATGCTTAAGGGGACATGATCCAACCAATTGGAGTTGGGTCTCTAGGTGGATGTTTAAGGGGCCGTTATCTCAAAACTTTTCGAAACTTTTGTGCGACGTAGGGACCTTGATAGGTCACTGGGACGGAAGACCCAATGTGCTGTTTTAGTTGTCCTAAAAGTGGTGCTATGGTGATGATACATCTCACATTCAGGACGCTAGTATGGGAAATTGTGTTGTGATGTGGCATCCAGGTTGGTGGAAAGTCCAGGGATGTCCAAGTTATTTGGTGAGTTTTCGAGGAGAGTGTAAGAAAGGAGGTCAGGAATCAGGTTGGCAATGAGTAGGGGAGATGAGGTGGTTGGAGAGGTGGTAGGGCAGGTTAAGGAGATGAATGATAGTGTTGGTTTGTCTGAGGGTGACGTGGAATATGTGTGTTGAGGGTATGGATAAGGAGGCATGCCGATTGTGAGAGTTTGTCACTAGTGTGTGTGATGAGACTGTTTCGAAGTTGAAGCAGAGGTAGGTGTGATGAAGGAGAGGGTTAGATGTGATTTAGATGCTGAGACAGGTGAATTAGAGGGGCGAGTTTGAGGAAGCATATTTAGAAGAAAGTAGTTTCAGACACTTCTTGCCATCAGAGAAATAAAGCTTGACCGTGTGAAGTACCCCCGGTGCAAAGTTACTTCCAGGTAGTGCATCAGCGAAGCCGCTGAGCGGGACCCGGACGATACTCGGATTTTCACTTTGCGCGGGGGCTAGCGTCATTGACGGACCGCAACTGTTTTCTCCGGAAACAAGCAGGAGGCCTGTACGTGTGTGTGTGTGTGTTTTCTTGGGAAGGACTGGGGGGACCTGCAAGTTTTGTGGAGTCAGACGCTACTTGCCATCAGAGAAATACAGCTTGACCGTGTGAAGTACCCTTGGTGCAAAGTTACTTCCAGGTAGTGCATCAGCAAAGCCGCAGAGCGGGACCCGGCCGATACCCTGGATTTTCACTTTGCCCGGGGGCTAGCGTCATTGACGGACCGCAGCTGTTCTCTCCGGAAACGAGCAGGAGGTCTGTGCGTGTGTTTGTGTGTGTTTTCTTGGGAAAGAGTGGGGGGACCGGCAAGTTTTGTGGAGTCAGACGCTACTTGCCATCAGAGAAATACAGCTTGACCGTGTGAAGTACCCTCGGTGCAAAGTTACTTCCAGGTAGTGCATCAGCGAAGCCGCAGAGCGGAACCCGGCCGATACCCCGGATTTTCACTTTGCCCGGGGGCTAGCGTCATTGACGGACCGCAGCTGTTTTCTCCGGAAACAAGCAGGAGGCCTGTGCGTGTGTGTGTGTGTGTGTTTTCTTGGGAAAGAGTGGGGGGACCAGCAAATTATTGTGGAGTCAGACGCTACTTGCCATCAGAGAAATACAGCTTGACCGTGTGAAGTACCCTCGGTGCAAAGTTACTTCCAGGTAGTGCATCAGCAAAGCCGCAGAGCGGGATCCGGCCGATACCCCGGATTTTCACTTTGCCCGGGGGCTAGCGTCATTGACGGACCGCAGCTGTTTTCTCCGGAAACAAGCAGGAGGCCTGTGCGTGTGTGTGTGTTTTCTTGGGAAGGAGTGGGGGGACCTGCAAGTTTTGTGGAGTCAGACGCTACTTGCCATCAGAGAAATACAGCTTGACCGTGTGAAGTACCCTCGGTGCAAAGTTACTTCCAGGTAGTGCATCAGCAAAGCCGCAGAGCGGGACCCGGCCGATACCCCGGATTTTCACTTTGCCCGGGAGCTAGCGTCATTGACGGACCGCAGCTGTTTTCTCCGGAAACAAGCAGGAGGGCTGTGCGTGTGTGTGTGTGTGTGTTTTCTTGAGAAAGAGTGGGGGGACCAGCAAATTATTGTGGAGTCAGACGCTACTTGCCATCAGAGAAATACAGCTTGACCGTGTGAAGTACCCTCGGTGCAAAGTTACTTCCAGGTAGTGCATCAGCAAAGCCGCAGAGCGGAACCCGGCCGATACCCCGGATTTTCACTTTGCCCGGGGGCTAGCGTCATTGACGGACCGCAGCTGTTTTCTCCGGAAACAATCAGGAGGCCTGTGCGTGTGTGTGTGTGTTTTCTTGGGAAGGAGTGGGGGGACCTGCAAGTTTTGTGGAGTCAGACGCTACTTGCCATCAGAGAAATACAGCTTGACCGTGTGAAGTACCCTCGGTGCAAAGTTACTTCCAGGTAGTGCATCAGCAAAGCCGCAGAGCGGGATCCGGCCGATACCCCGGATTTTCACTTTGCCCGGGGGCTAGCGTCATTGACGGACCGCAGCTGTTTTCTCCGGAAACAAGCAGGAGGCCTGTGCGTGTGTGTGTGTTTTCTTGGGAAGGAGTGGGGGGACCTGCAAGTTTTGTGGAGTCAGACGCTACTTGCCATCAGAGAAATACAGCTTGACCGTGTGAAGTACCCTCGGTGCAAAGTTACTTCCAGGTAGTGCATCAGCAAAGCCGCAGAGCGGGACCCGGCCGATACCCCGGATCTTCACTTTGCCCGGGGGCTAGCGTCATTGACGGACCGCAGCTGTTTTCTCCGGAAACAAGCAGGAGGCCTGTGCGTGTGTGTGTGTGTGTGTGTTTTCTTGGGAAAGAGTGGGGGGACCAGCAAATTATTGTGGAGTCAGACGCTACTTGCCATCAGAGAAATACAGCTTGACCGTGTGAAGTACCCTCGGTGCAAAGTTACTTCCAGGTAGTGCATCAGCAAAGCCGCAGAGCGGGACCCGGTCGATACCCCGGATTTTCACTTTGCCCGGGGGCTAGCGTCATTGACGGACCGCAGCTGTTTTCTCCGGAAACAATCAGGAGGCCTGTGCGTGTGTGTGTGTGTTTTCTTGGGAAGGAGTGGGGGGACCTGCAAGTTTTGTGGAGTCAGACGCTACTTGCCATCAGAGAAATACAGCTTGACCGTGTGAAGTACCCTCGGTGCAAAGTTACTTCCAGGTAGTGCATCAGCAAAGCCGCAGAGCGGGACCCGGCCGATACCCCGGATTTTCACTTTGCCCGGGGGCTAGCGTCATTGACGGACCGCAGCTGTGTTCCCCGGAAACAAGCAGGAGGCCTGTGCGTGTGTTTTCTTGGGAAGGACTGGGGGGACCCTCAAGTTTTGTGGAGTCAGACGCTACTTGCCATCAGAGAAATACAGCTTGACCGTGTGAAGTACCCTTGGTGCAAAGTTACTTCCAGGTAGTGCATCAGCAAAGCCGCAGAGCGGGACCCGGCCGATACCCTGGATTTTCACTTTGCCCGGGGGCTAGCGTCATTGACGGACCGCAGCTGTTCTCTCCGGAAACGAGCAGGAGGTCTGTGCGTGTGTTTGTGTGTGTTTTCTTGGGAAAGAGTGGGGGGGCCAGCAAATTTTGTGGAGTCAGACGCTACTTGCCATCAGAGAAATACAGCTTGACCGTGTGAAGTACCCTCGGTGCAAAGTTACTTCCAGGTAGTGCATCAGCGAAGCCGCAGAGCGGAACCCGGCCGATACCCCGGATTTTCACTTTGCCCGGGGGCTAGCGTCATTGACGGACCGCAGCTGTTTTCTCCGGAAACAAGCAGGAGGCCTGTGCGTGTGTGTGTGTGTTTTCTTGGGAAGGAGTGGGGGGACCTGCAAGTTTTGTGGAGTCAGACGCTACTTGCCATCAGAGAAATACAGCTTGACCGTGTGAAGTACCCTCGGTGCAAAGTTACTTCCAGGTAGTGCATCAGCGAAGCCGCAGAGCGGAACCCGGCCGATACCCTGGATTTTCACTTTGCCCGGGGGCTAGCGTCATTGACGGACCGCAGCTGTTCTCTCCGGAAACAAGCAGGAGGTCTGTGCGTGTGTGTGTGTGTGTTTTCTTGGGAAAGAGTTGGGGGACCAGCAAGTTTTGTGGAGTCAGACGCTACTTGCCATCAGAGAAATACAGCTTGACCGTGTGAAGTACCCTCGGTGCAAAGTTACTTCCAGGTAGTGCATCAGCAAAGCCGCAGAGCGGGACCCGGCCGATACCCTGGATTTTCACTTTGCCCGGGGGCTAGCGTCATTGACGGACCGCAGCTGTTTTCTCCGGAAACAAGCAGGAGGCCTGTACGTGTGTGTGTGTGTTTTCTTGGGAAGGACTGGGGGGACCTGCAAGTTTTGTGGAGTCAGACGCTACTTGCCATCAGAGAAATACAGCTTGACCGTGTGAAGTACCCTTGGTGCAAAGTTACTTCCAGGTAGTGCATCAGCAAAGCCGCAGAGCGAGACCCGGCCGATACCCTGGATTTTCACTTTGCCCGGGGGCTAGCGTCATTGACGGACCGCAGCTGTTCTCTCCGGAAACAAGCAGGAGGTCTGTGCGTGTGTGTGTGTGTTTTCTTGGGAAAGAGTGGGGGGACCAGCAAGTTTTGTGGAGTCAGACGCTACTTGCCATCAGAGAAATACAGCTTGACCGTGTGAAGTACCCTCGGTGCAAGGTTACTTCCAGGTAGTGCATCAGCGAAGCCGCAGAGCGGGACCCGGCCGATACCCCGGATTTTCACTTTGCCCGGGGGCTAGCGTCATTGACGGACCGCAGCTGTTTTCTCCGGAAACAAGCAGGAGGCCTGTGCGTGTGTGTGTGCGTGTGTTTTCTTGGGAAAGAGTGGGGGGAAGTGCAAGTTTTGTGGAGTCAGACGCTACTTGCCATCAGAGAAATACAGCTTGACCGTGTGAAGTACCCTTGGTGCAATGTTACTTCCAGGTAGTGCATTAGCAAAGCCGCAGAGCGGAACCCGGCCGATACCCCGGATTTTCACTTTGCCCGGGGGCTAGCGTCATTGACGGACCGCAGCTGTTTTCTCCGGAAACAAGCAGGAGGCCTGTGCGTGTGTGTGTGTGTTTTCTTGGGAAGGAGTGGGGGGACCTGCAAGTTTTGTGGAGTCAGACGCTACTTGCCATCAGAGAAATACAGCTTGACCGTGTGAAGTACCCTCGGTGCAAAGTTACTTCCAGGTAGTGCATCAGCGAAGCCGCAGAGCGGAACCCGGCCGATACCCTGGATTTTCACTTTGCCCGGGGGCTAGCGTCATTGACGGACCGCAGCTGTTCTCTCCGGAAACAAGCAGGAGGTCTGTGCGTGTGTGTGTGTGTGTTTTCTTGGGAAAGAGTGGGGGGACCAGCAAGTTTTGTGGAGTCAGACGCTACTTGCCATCAGAGAAATACAGCTTGACCGTGTGAAGTACCCTTGGTGCAAAGTTACTTCCAGGTAGTGCATCAGCGAAGCCGCAGAGCGGGACCCGGCCGATACCCCGGATTTTCACTTTGCCCGGGGGCTAGCGTCATTGACGGACCGCAGCTGTTTTCTCCGGAAACAAGCAGGAGGCCTGTGCGTGTGTGTGTGTGTGTGTGTTTTCTTGGGAAAGATTGGGGGGACGTGCAAATTTTGTGGAGTCAGACGCTACTTGCCATCAGAGAAATACAGCTTGACCGTGTGAAGTACCCTCGGTGCAAAGTTACTTCCAGGTAGTGCATCAGCAAAGCCGCAGAGCGGGACCCGGCCGATACCCCGGATTTTCACTTTGCCCGGGGCCTAGCGTCATTGACGGACCGTAGTTGTTTTCTCCGGAAACAAGCAGGAGGCCTGTGCGTGTGTTTTCTTGGGAAGGAGTGGGGGGACCTGCAAGTTTTGTAGAGTCAGACGCTACATGCCATCAGAGAAATACAGCTTGACCGTGTGAAGTACCCTCGGTGCAAAGTTACTTCCAGGTAGTGCATCAGCAAAGCCGCAGAGCGGGACCCGGCCGATACCCCGGATTTTCACTTTGCCCGGGGACTAGCGTCATTGACGGACCGCAGCTGTTTTCTCCGGAAACAAGCAGGAGGCCTGTGCGTGTGAGTGTGTGTTTTCTTGGGAAGGAGTTGGGGGACCTGCAAGTTTTGTGGCGTCAGACGCTACTTGCCATCAGAGAAATACAGCTTGACCGTGTGAAGTACCCTCGGTGCAAAGTTACTTCCAGGTAGTGCATCAGCAAAGCCGCAGAGCGGAACCCGGCCGATACCCCGGATTTTCACTTTGCCCGGGGGCTAGCGTCATTGACGGACCGCAGCTATTTTCTCCGGAAACAAGCAGGAGGCCTGTGCGCGTGAGTGTGTGTGTGTTTTCTTGGGAAAGAGTGGGGGGACCTGCAAGTTTTGTGGAGTCAGACGCTACTTGCCATCACAGAAATACAGCTTGACCGTGTAAAGTACCCTTGGTGCAAAGTTACTTCCAGGTAGTGCATCAGCAAAGCCGCAGAGCGGGACCCGGCCGATACCCTGGATTTTCACTTTGCCCGGGGGCTAGCGTCATTGACGGACCGCAGCTGTTCTCTCCGGAAACGAGCAGGAGGTCTGTGCGTGTGTTTGTGTGTGTTTTCTTGGGAAAGAGTGGGGGGGGCCAGCAAATTTTGTGGAGTCAGACGCTACTTGCCATCAGAGAAATACAGCTTGACCGTGTGAAGTACCCTCGGTGCAAAGTTACTTCCAGGTAGTGCATCAGCGAAGCCGCAGAGCGGAACCCGGCCGATACCCCGGATTTTCACTTTGCCCGGGGGCTAGCGTCATTGACGGACCGCAGCTGTTTTCTCCGGAAACAAGCAGGAGGCCTGTGCGTGTGTGTGTGTGTGTTTTCTTGGGAAGGAGTGGGGGGACCTGCAAGTTTTGTGGAGTCAGACGCTACTTGCCATCAGAGAAATACAGCTTGACCGTGTGAAGTACCCTCGGTGCAAAGTTACTTCCAGGTAGTGCATCAGCGAAGCCGCAGAGCGGAACCCGGCCGATACCCTGGATTTTCACTTTGCCCGGGGGCTAGCGTCATTGACGGACCGCAGCTGTTCTCTCCGGAAACAAGCAGGAGGTCTGTGCGTGTGTGTGTGTGTGTTTTCTTGGGAAAGAGTGGGGGGACCAGCAAGTTTTGTGGAGTCAGACGCTACTTGCCATCAGAGAAATACAGCTTGACCGTGTGAAGTACCCTTGGTGCAAAGTTACTTCCAGGTAGTGCATCAGCAAAGCCGCAGAGCGGGACCCGGCCGATACCCTGGATTTTCACTTTGCCCGGGGGCTAGCGTCATTGACGGACCGCAGCTGTTCTCTCCGCAAAAAAGCAGGAGGTCTGTGCGTGTGTGTGTGTGTGTTTTCTTGGGAAAGAGTGGGGGGACCAGCAAGTTTTGTGGAGTCAGACGCTACTTGCCATCAGAGAAATACAGCTTGACCGTGTGAAGTACCCTTGGTGCAAAGTTACTTCCAGGTAGTGCATCAGCAAAGCCGCAGAGCGAGACCCGGCCGATACCCCGGATTTTCACTTTGCCCGGGGACTAGCGTCATTGACGGACCGCAGCTGTTTTCTCCGGAAACAAGCAGGAGGCCTGTGCGTGTGTGTGTTTTCTTGGGAAGGAGTGGGGGGACCTGCAAGTTTTGTAGAGTCAGACGCTACATGCCATCAGAGAAATACAGCTTGACCGTGTGAAGTACCCTCGGTGCAAAGTTACTTCCAGGTAGTGCATCAGCAAAGCCGCAGAGCGGGACCCGGCCGATACCCCGGATTTTCACTTTGCCCGGGGACTAGCGTCATTGACGGACCGCAGCTGTTTTCTCCGGAAACAAGCAGGAGGCCTGTGCGTTTGTGTGTGTGTGTGTTTTCTTGGGAAGGACTGGGGGGACGTGCAAGTTTTGTGGAGTCAGACGCTACTTGCCATCAGAGAAATACAGCTTGACCGTGTGAAGTACCCTCGGTGCAAAGTTACTTACAGGTAGTGCATCAGCGAAGCCGCAGAGCGGAACCTGGCCGATACTCCGGATTTTCACTTTGCCCGGGGGCTAGCGTCATTGACGGACCGCAGCTGTTTTCTCCGGAAACAAGCAGGAGGCCTGTGCGTGTGTGTGTGTGTGTGTTTTCTTGGGAAAGATTGGGGGGGCGTGCAAGTTTTGTGGGGTCAAACGCTACTTGCCATCAGAGAAATACAGCTTGACCGTGTGAAGTACCCTCGGTGCAAAGTTACTTCCAGGTAGTGCATCAGCAAAGCCGCAGAGCGGGACCCGGCCGATACCCTGGATTTTCACTTTGCCCGGGGGCTAGCGTCATTGACGGACCGCAGCTGTTTTCTCCGGAAACAAGCAGGAGGCCTGTACGTGTGTGTGTGTGTTTTCTTGGGAAGGACTGGGGGGACCTGCAAGTTTTGTGGAGTCAGACGCTACTTGCCATCAGAGAAATACAGCTTGACCGTGTGAAGTACCCTTGGTGCAAATTTACTTCCAGGTAGTGCATCAGCAAAGCCGCAGAGCGAGACCCGGCCGATACCCTGGATTTTCACTTTGCCCGGGGGCTAGCGTCATTGACGGACCGCAGCTGTTCTCTCCGGAAACAAGCAGGAGGTCTGTGCGTGTGTGTGTGTGTTTTCTTGGGAAAGAGTGGGGGGACCAGCAAGTTTTGTGGAGTCAGACGCTACTTGCCATCAGAGAAATACAGCTTGACCGTGTGAAGTACCCTCGGTGCAAGGTTACTTCCAGGTAGTGCATCAGCGAAGCCGCAGAGCGGGACCCGGCCGATACCCCGGATTTTCACTTTGCCCGGGGGCTAGCGTCATTGACGGACCGCAGCTGTTTTCTCCGGAAACAAGCAGGAGGCCTGTGCGTGTGTGTGTGCGTGTGTTTTCTTGGGAAAGAGTGGGGGGAAGTGCAAGTTTTGTGGAGTCAGACGCTACTAGCCATCAGAGAAATACAGCTTGACCGTGTGAAGTACCCTTGGTGCAATGTTACTTCCATGTAGTGCATCAGCAAAGCCGCAGAGCGGAACCCGGCCGATACCCCGGATTTTCACTTTGCCCGGGGGCTAGCGTCATTGACGGACCGCAGCTATTTTCTCCGGAAACAAGCAGGAGGCCTGTGCGCGTGAGTGTGTGTGTGTTTTCTTGGGAAAGAGTGGGGGGACCTGCAAGTTTTGTGGAGTCAGACGCTACTTGCCATCACAGAAATACAGCTTGACCGTGTAAAGTACCCTTGGTGCAAAGTTACTTCCAGGTAGTGCATCAGCAAAGCCGCAGAGCGGGACCCGGCCGATACCCTGGATTTTCACTTTGCCCGGGGGCTAGCGTCATTGACGGACCGCAGCTGTTCTCTCCGGAAACAAGCAGGAGTTCTGTGCGCGTGTGTGTGTGTGTGTGTTTTCTTGGGAAAGACTGGGGGGACCAGCAAGTTTTGTGGAGTCAGACGCTACTTGCCATCTCAGAAATACAGCTTGACCGTGTGAAGTACCCTTGGTGCAAAGTTACTTCCAGGTAGTGCATCAGCAAAGCCGCAGAGCGGGACCCGGCGGATACCCTGGATTTTCACTTAGCCCGGGGGCTAGCGTCATTGACGGACCGCAGCTGTTCTCTCCGGAAACAAGCAGGAGGTCTGTGCGTGTGTGTGTGTGTGTGTTTTCTTGGGAAAGAGTGGGGGGACCAGCAAGTTTTGTGGAGTCAGACGCTACATGCCATCAGAGAAATACAGCTTGACCGTGTGAAGTACCCTCGGTGCAAAGTTACTTCCAGGTAGTGCATCAGCAAAGCCGCAGAGTGGGACCCGGCCGATACCCCGGATTTTCACTTTGCCCGTGGGCTAGCGTCATTGACGGACCGCAGCTGTTCTCTCCGGAAACAAGCAGGAGGTCTGTACGTGTGTGTGTGTGTGTGTGTTTTCTTGGGAAAAAGTGGGGGGACCAGCAAGTTTTGTGGAGACAGACGCTACTTGCCATCAGAGAAATAGAGCTTGACCGTGTGAAGTACCCTCGGTGCAAAGTTACTTCCAGGTAGTGCATCAGCAAAGCCGCAGAGCGGGACCCGGCCGATACCCCGGATTTTCACTTTGCCCGTGGGCTAGCGTCATTGACGGACCGCAGCTATTTTCTCCGGAAACAAGCAGGAGGCCTGTGCGCGTGAGTGTGTGTGTGTTTTCTTGGGAAAGAGTGGGGGGACCTGCAAGTTTTGTGGAGTCAGACGCTACTTGCCATCACAGAAATACAGCTTGACCGTGTAAAGTACCCTTGGTGCAAAGTTACTTCCAGGTAGTGCATCAGCAAAGCCGCAGAGCGGGACCCGGCCGATACCCTGGATTTTCACTTTGCCCGGGGGCTAGCGTCATTGACGGACCGCAGCTGTTCTCTCCGGAAACAAGCAGGAGTTCTGTGCGCGTGTGTGTGTGTGTGTGTTTTCTTGGGAAAGACTGGGGGGACCAGCAAGTTTTGTGGAGTCAGACGCTACTTGCCATCTCAGAAATACAGCTTGACCGTGTGAAGTACCCTTGGTGCAAAGTTACTTCCAGGTAGTGCATCAGCAAAGCCGCAGAGCGGGACCCGGCGGATACCCTGGATTTTCACTTTGCCCGGGGGCTAGCGTCATTGACGGACCGCAGCTGTTCTCTCCGGAAACAAGCAGGAGGTCTGTGCGTGTGTGTGTGTGTGTGTTTTCTTGGGAAAGAGTGGGGGGACCAGCAAGTTTTGTGGAGTCAGACGCTACATGCCATCAGAGAAATACAGCTTGACCGTGTGAAGTACCCTCGGTGCAAAGTTACTTCCAGGTAGTGCATCAGCAAAGCCGCAGAGTGGGACCCGGCCGATACCCCGGATTTTCACTTTGCCCGTGGGCTAGCGTCATTGACGGACCGCAGCTGTTCTCTCCGGAAACAAGCAGGAGGTCTGTACGTGTGTGTGTGTGTGTGTGTTTTCTTGGGAAAAAGTGGGGGGACCAGCAAGTTTTGTGGAGACAGACGCTACTTGCCATCAGAGAAATAGAGCTTGACCGTGTGAAGTACCCTCGGTGCAAAGTTACTTCCAGGTAGTGCATCAGCAAAGCCGCAGAGCGGGACCCGGCCGATACCCCGGATTTTCACTTTGCCCGGGGGCTAGCGTCATTGACGGACCGCAGCTGTTTTCTCCGGAAACAAGCAGGAGGCCTGTGCGCGTGTGTGTGTGTGTGTTTTCTTGGGAAAGAGTGGGGGGACGTGCAAGTTTTGTGGAGTCAGACGCTACTTGCCATCAGAGAAATACAGCTTGACCGTGTGAAGTACCCTCGGTGCAAAGTTACTTCCAGGTAGTGCATCAGCAAAGCCGCAGAGCGGAACCCGGCCGATACCCCGGATTTTCACTTTGCCCGGGGGCTAGCGTCATTGACGGACCGCAGCTGTTTTCTCCGGAAACAAGCAGGAGGCCTGTGCGTGTGTGTGTGTGTTTTCTTGGGAAAGAGTGGGGGGAAGTGCAAGTTTTGTGGAGTCAGACGCTACTTGCCATCAGAGAAATACAGCTTGACCGTGTGAAGTACCATCGGTGCAAAGTTACTTCCAGGTAGTGCATCAGCAAAGCCGCAGAGCGGGACCCGGCCGATACCCCGGATTTTCACTTTGCCCGGGGGCTAGCGTCATTGACGGACCGCAGCTGTTTTCTCCGGAAACAAGCAGGAGGCCTGTGCGTGTGTGTGTGTGTTTTCTTGGGAAGGAGTGGGGGGACCTGCAAGTTTTGTGGAGTCAGACGCTACTTGCCATCAGAGAAATACAGCTTGACCGTGTGAAGTACCCTCGGTGCAAAGTTACTTCCAGGTAGTGCATCAGCGAAGCCGCAGAGCGGAACCCGGCCGATACCCTGGATTTTCACTTTGCCCGGGGGCTAGCGTCATTGACGGACCGCAGCTGTTCTCTCCGGAAACAAGCAGGAGGTCTGTGCGTGTGTGTGTGTGTGTTTTCTTGGGAAAGAGTGGGGGGACCAGCATGTTTTGTGGAGTCAGACGCTACTTGCCATCAGAGAAATACAGGTTGACCGTGTGAAGTACCCTTGGTGCAAAGTTACTTCCAGGTAGTGCATCAGCGAAGCCGCAGAGCGGGACCCGGCCGATACCCCGGATTTTCACTTTGCCCGGGGGCTAGCGTCATTGACGGACCGCAGCTGTTTTCTCCGGAAACAAGCAGGAGGCCTGTGCGTGTGTGTGTGTGTGTGTGTTTTCTTGGGAAAGATTGGGGGGACGTGCAAATTTTGTGGAGTCAGACGCTACTTGCCATCAGAGAAATACAGCTTGACCGTGTGAAGTACCCTCGGTGCAAAGTTACTTCCAGGTAGTGCATCAGCAAAGCCGCAGAGCGGGACCCGGCCGATACCCCGGATTTTCACTTTGCCCGGGGGCTAGCGTCATTGACTGACCGTAGCTGGTTTCTCCGGAAACAAGCAGGAGGCCTGTGCGTGTGTTTTCTTGGGAAGGAGTGGGGGGACCTGCAAGTTTTGTAAAGTCAGACGCTACATGCCATCAGAGAAATACAGCTTGACCGTGTGAAGTACCCTCGGTGCAAAGTTACTTCCAGGTAGTGCATCAGCAAAGCCGCAGAGCGGGACCCGGCCGATACCCCGGATTTTCACTTTGCCCGGGGACTAGCGTCATTGACGGACCGCAGCTGTTTTCTCCGGAAACAAGCAGGAGGCCTGTGCGTGTGAGTTTGTGTTTTCTTGGGAAGGAGTGGGGGGACCTGCAAGTTTTGTGGCGTCAGACGCTACTTGCCATCAGAGAAATACAGCTTGACCGTGTGAAGTACCCTCGGTGCAAAGTTACTTCCAGGTAGTGCATCAGCAAAGCCGCAGAGCGGAACCCGGCCGATACCCCGGATTTTCACTTTGCCCGAAGGCTAGCGTCATTGACGGACCGCAGCTATTTTCTCCGGAAACAAGCAGGAGGCCTGTGCGCGTGAGTGTGTGTGTGTTTTCTTGGGAAAGAGTGGGGGGACTTGCAAGTTTTGTGGAGTCAGACGCTACTTGCCATCACAGAAATACAGCTTGACCGTGTAAAGTACCCTTGGTGCAAAGTTACTTCCAGGTAGTGCATCAGCAAAGCCGCAGAGCGGGACCCGGCCGATACCCTGGATTTTCACTTTGCCCGGGGGCTAGCGTCATTGACGGACCGCAGCTGTTCTCTCCGGAAACAAGCAGGAGTTCTGTGCGCGTGTGTGTGTGTGTGTGTTTTCTTGGGATAGACTGGGGGGACCAGCAAGTTTTGTGGAGTCAGACGCTACTTGCCATCTCAGAAATACAGCTTGACCGTGTGAAGTACCCTTGGTGCAAAGTTACTTCCAGGTAGTGCATCAGCAAAGCCGCAGAGCGGGACCCGGCGGATACCCTGGATTTTCACTTTGCCCGGGGGCTAGCGTCATTGACGGACCGCAGCTGTTCTCTCCGGAAACAAGCAGGAGGTCTGTGCGTGTGTGTGTGTGTGTGTTTTCTTGGGAAAGAGTGGGGGGACCAGCAAGTTTTGTGGAGTCAGACGCTACATGCCATCAGAGAAATACAGCTTGACCGTGTGAAGTACCCTCGGTGCAAAGTTACTTCCAGGTAGTGCATCAGCAAAGCCGCAGAGTGGGACCCGGCCGATACCCCGGATTTTCACTTTGCCCGTGGGCTAGCGTCATTGACGGACCGCAGCTGTTCTCTCCGGAAACAAGCAGGAGGTCTGTACGTGTGTGTGTGTGTGTGTGTTTTCTTGGGAAAAAGTGGGGGGACCAGCAAGTTTTGTGGAGACAGACGCTACTTGCCATCAGAGAAATAGAGCTTGACCGTGTGAAGTACCCTCGGTGCAAAGTTACTTTCAGGTAGTGCATCAGCAAAGCCGCAGAGCGGGACCCGGCCGATACCCCGGATTTTCACTTTGCCCGGGGGCTAGCGTCATTGACGGACCGCAGCTGTTTTCTCCGGAAACAAGCAGGAGGCCTGTGCGCGTGTGTGTGTGTGTGTTTTCTTGGGAAAGAGTGGGGGGACGTGCAAGTTTTGTGGAGTCAGACGCTACTTGCCATCAGAGAAATACAGCTTGACCGTGTGAAGTACCCTCGGTGCAAAGTTACTTCCAGGTAGTGCATCAGCAAAGCCGCAGAGCGGAACCCGGCCGATACCCCGGATTTTCACTTTGCCCGGGGGCTAGCGTCATTGACGGACCGCAGCTGTTTTCTCCGGAAACAAGCAGGAGGCCTGTGCGTGTGTGTGTGTGTTTTCTTGGGAAAGAGTGGGGGGAAGTGCAAGTTTTGTGGAGTCAGACGCTACTTGCCATCAGAGAAATACAGCTCGACCGTGTGAAGTACCATCGGTGCAAAGTTACTTCCAGGTAGTGCATCAGCAAAGCCGCAGAGCGGGACCCGGCCGATACCCCGGATTTTCACTTTGCCCGGGGGCTAGCGTCATTGACGGACCGCAGCTGTTTTCTCCGGAAACAAGCAGGAGGCCTGTGCGTGTGGGTGTGTATGTGTGTTTTCTTGGGAAAGATTGGGGGGACGTGCAAGTTTTGTGGAGTCAGACGCTACTTGCCATCAGAGAAATACAGCTTGACCGTGTGAAGTACCCTTGGTGCAAAGTTACTTCCAGGTAGTGCATCAGCAAAGCCGTAGAGCGGGACCCGGCCGATACCCTGGATTTCCACTTTGCCCGGGGGCTAGCCTCATTGACGGACCGCAGCTGTTCTCTCCGGAAACAAGCAGGAGGTCTGTGCGTGTGTGTGTGTGTGTTTTCTTGGGAAAGAGTGGGGGGACCAGCAAGTTTTGTGGAGTCAGACGCTACTTGCCATCAGAGAAATACAGCTTGACCGTGTGAAGTACCCTCGGTGCAAAGTTACTTCCAGGTAGTGTATCAGCGAAGCCGCAGAGCGGAACCCGGCCGATACACCGGATTTTCACTTTGCCCGGAGGCTATCGTCATTGACGGACCGCAGCTGTTTTCTCCGGAAACAAGCAGGAGGCCTGTGCGTGTGTGTGTGTGTTTTCTTGGGAAGGACTGGGGGGACGTGCAAGTTTTGTGGAGTCAGACGCTACTTGCCATCAGAGAAATACAGCTTGACCGTGTGAAGTACCCTCGGTGCAAAGTTACTTCCAGGTAGTGCATCAGCAAATTCCCAGAGCGGGACCCGGCCGATACCCCGGATTTTCACTTTGCCCGGGGGCTAGCGTCATTGACGGACCGCAGCTGCTTTCTCTGGAAACAAGCAGGAGGCCTGTGCGTGTGTGTGTGTGTTTTCTTGGGAAGGACTGGGGGGACCTGCAAGTTTTGTGGAGTCAGACGCTACTTGCCATCAGAGAAATACAGCTTGACCGTATGAATTACCCTCGGTGCAAAGTTACTTCCAGGTAGTGCATCAGCAAAGCCGCAGAGCGGGACCCGGCCGATACCCCGGATTTTCACTTTGCCCGGGGGCTAGCGTCATTGACGGACCGCAGCTGTTTTCTGCGGAAACAAGTAGGAGGCCTGTACGTGTGTGTGTGTGTGTGTGTTTTCTTGGGAAGGACTGGGGGGACCTGCAAGTTTTGTGGAGTCAGACGCTACTTGCCATCAGAGAAATACAGCTTGACCGTGTGAAGTACCCTCGGTGCAAAGTTACTTCCAGGTAGTGCATCAGCGAAGCCGCAGAGCGGAACCCGGCCGATACCCCGGATTTTCACTTTGCCCGGGGGCTAGCGTCATTGACGGACCGCAGCTGTTTTGTCCGGAAACAAGCAGGAGGCCTGTGCGTGTGTGTGTGTGTGTTTTCTTGGGAAGGAGTGGGGGGACCTGCAAGTTTTGTGGAGTCAGACGCTACTTGCCATCAGAGAAATACAGCTTGACCGTGTGAAGTACCCTTGGTGCAAAGTTACTTCCAGGTAGTGCATCAGCAAAGCCGCAGAGCGGGACCCGGCCGATACCCTGGATTTCCACTTTGCCCGGGGGCTAGCGTCATTGACGGACCGCAGCTGTTCTCTCCGGAAACAAGCAGGAGGTCTGTGCGTGTGTGTGTGTGTGTTTTCTTGGGAAAGAGTGGGGGGGCCAGCAAGTTTTGTGGAGTCAGACGCTACTTGCCATCAGAGAAATACAGCTTGACCGTATGAATTACCCTCGGTGCAAAGTTACTTCCAGGTAGTGCATCAGCAAAGCCGCAGAGCGGGACCCGGCCGATACCCCGGATTTTCACTTTGCCCGGGGGCTAGCGTCATTGACGGACCGCAGCTGTTTTCTCCGGAAACAAGTAGGAGGCCTGTACGTGTGTGTGTGTGTGTGTGTTTTCTTGGGAAGGACTGGGGGGACCTGCAAGTTTTGTGGAGTCAGACGCTACTTGCCATCAGAGAAATACAGCTTGACCGTGTGAAGTACCCTCGGTGCAAAGTTACTTCCAGGTAGTGCATCAGCAAATCCCCAGAGCGGGACCCGGCCGATACCCCGGATTTTCACTTTGCCCGGGGGCTAGCGTCATTGACGGACCGCAGCTGTTTTCTCCGGAAACAAGCAGGAGGCCTGTGCGTGTGTGTGTGTGTTTTCTTGGGAAGGAGTGGGGGACCTGCAAGTTTTGTGGAGTCAGACGCTACATGCCATCAGAGAAATACAGCTTGACCGTGTGAAGTACCCTCGGTGCAAAGATACTTCCAGGTAGTGCATCAGCAAAACCGCAGAGCGGGACCCGGCCGATACCCCGGATTTTCACTTTGCCCGGGGGCTAGCGTCATTGACGGACAGCAGCTGTTTTATCCGGAAACAAGCAGGAGGCCTGTGCGTGTGTGTGTGTGTGTGTTTTCTTGGGAAGGACTGGGGGGACGTGTAAGTTTTGTGGAGTCAGACGCTACTTGCCATCAGAGAAATACAGCTTGACCGTGTGAAGTACCCTCGCTGCAAAGTTACTTCCAGGTAGTGCATCAGAAAAGCCGCAGAGCGGGACCCGGCCGATACCCTGGATTTCCACTTTGCCCGGGGGCTAGCGTCATTGACGGACCGGAGCTGTTCTCTCCGGAAACAAGCAGGAGGTCTGTGCGTGTGTGTGTGTGTGTTTTCTTGGGAAAGAGTGGGGGGACCAGCAAGTTTTGTGGAGTCAGACGCTACTTGCCATCAGAGAAATACAGCTTGACCGTGTGAAGTACCCTCGGTGCAAAGTTACTTCCAGGTAGTGCATCAGCGAAGCCGCAGAGCGGAACCCGGCCGATACCCCGGATTTTCACTTTGCCCGGGGGCTAGCGTCATTGACGGACCGCAGCTGTTTTCTCCGGAAACAAGTAGGAGGCCTGTACGTGTGTGTGTGTGTTTTCTTGGGAAGGAGTGGGGGGACCTGCAAGTTTTGTGGAGTCAGACGCTACTTGCCATCAGAGAAATACAGCTTGACCGTGTGCAGTACCCTTGGTGCAAAGTTACTTCCAGGTAGTGCATCAGCAAAGCCGCAGAGCGGGACCCGGCCGATACCCTGGATTTCCACTTTGCCCGGGGGCTAGCGTCATTGACGGACCGGAGCTGTTCTCTCCGGAAACAAGCAGGAGGTCTGTACGTGTGTGTGTGTGTGTTTTCTTGGGAAGAACTGGGGGGACCTTCAAGTTTTGTGGAGTCAGACGCTACTTGCCATCAGAGAAATACAGCTTGACCGTGTGAAGTATCCACGGTGCAAAGTTACTTCCAGGTAGTGCATCAGCAAAGCCGCAGAGCGGAACCCGGCCGATACACCGGATTTTCACTTTGCCCGGAGGCTAGCGTCATTGACGGACCGCAGCTGTTTTCTCCGGAAACAAGCAGGAGGCCTGTGCGTGTGTGTGTGTGTTTTCTTGGGAAGGACTGGGGGGACGTGCAAGTTTTGTGGAGTCAGACGCTACTTGCCATCAGAGAAATACAGCTTGACCGTGTGAAGTACCCTCGGTGCAAAGTTACTTCCAGGTAGTGCATCAGCAAATTCCCAGAGCGGGACCCGGCCGATACCCCGGATTTTCACTTTGCCCGGGGGCTAGCGTCATTGACGGACCGCAGCTGCTTTCTCTGGAAACAAGCAGGAGGCCTGTGCGTGTGTGTGTGTGTTTTCTTGGGAAGGACTGGGGGGACGTGCAAGTTTTGTGGAGTCAGACGCTACTTGCCATCAGAGAAATACAGCTTGACCGTGTGAAGTACCCTCGGTGCAAAGTTACTTCCAGGTAGTGCATCAGCAAATTCCCAGAGCGGGACCCGGCCGATACTCCGGATTTTCACTTTGCCCGGGGGCTAGCGTCATTGACGGACCGCAGCTGCTTTCTCTGGAAACAAGCAGGAGGCCTGTGCGTGTGTGTGTGTGTTTTCTTGGGAAGGACTGGGGGGACCTGCAAGTTTTGTGGAGTCAGACGCTACTTGCCATCAGAGAAATACAGCTTGACCGTGTGAATTACCCTTGGTGCAAAGTTACTTCCAGGTAGTGCATCAGCGAAGCCGCAGAGCGGAACCCGGCCGATACCCCGGATTTTCACTTTGCCCGGGGGCTAGCGTCATTGACGGACCGCAGCTGTTTTGTCCGGAAACAAGCAGGAGGCCTGTGCGTGTGTGTGTGTGTGTTTTCTTGGGAAGGAGTGGGGGGACCTGCAAGTTTTGTGGAGTCAGACGCTACTTGCCATCAGAGAAATACAGCTTGACCGTGTGAAGTACCCTTGGTGCAAAGTTACTTCCAGGTAGTGCATCAGCAAAGCCGCAGAGCGGGACCCGGCCGATACCCTGGATTTCCACTTTGCCCGGGGGCTAGCGTCATTGACGGACCGCAGCTGTTCTCTCCGGAAACAAGCAGGAGGTCTGTGCGTGTGTGTGTGTGTGTTTTCTTGGGAAAGAGTGGGGGGGCCAGCAAGTTTTGTGGAGTCAGACGCTACTTGCCATCAGAGAAATACAGCTTGACCGTATGAATTACCCTCGGTGCAAAGTTACTTCCAGGTAGTGCATCAGCAAAGCCGCAGAGCGGGACCCGGCCGATACCCCGGATTTTCACTTTGCCCGGGGGCTAGCGTCATTGACGGACCGCAGCTGTTTTCTCCGGAAACAAGTAGGAGGCCTGTACGTGTGTGTGTGTGTGTGTGTTTTCTTGGGAAGGACTGGGGGGACCTGCAAGTTTTGTGGAGTCAGACGCTACTTGCCATCAGAGAAATACAGCTTGACCGTGTGAAGTACCCTCGGTGCAAAGTTACTTCCAGGTAGTGCATCAGCAAATCCCCAGAGCGGGACCCGGCCGATACCCCGGATTTTCACTTTGCCCGGGGGCTAGCGTCATTGACGGACCGCAGCTGTTTTCTCCGGAAACAAGCAGGAGGCCTGTGCGTGTGTGTGTGTGTTTTCTTGGGAAGGAGTGGGGGACCTGCAAATTTTGTGGAGTCAGACGCTACATGCCATCAGAGAAATACAGCTTGACCGTGTGAAGTACCCTCGGTGCAAAGATACTTCCAGGTAGTGCATCAGCAAAACCGCAGAGCGGGACCCGGCCGATACCCCGGATTTTCACTTTGCCCGGGGGCTAGCGTCATTGACGGACAGCAGCTGTTTTATCCGGAAACAAGCAGGAGGCCTGTGCGTGTGTGTGTGTGTGTGTTTTCTTGGGAAGGACTGGGGGGACGTGTAAGTTTTGTGGAGTCAGACGCTACTTGCCATCAGAGAAATACAGCTTGACCGTGTGAAGTACCCTCGCTGCAAAGTTACTTCCAGGTAGTGCATCAGAAAAGCCGCAGAGCGGGACCCGGCCGATACCCTGGATTTCCACTTTGCCCGGGGGCTAGCGTCATTGACGGACCGGAGCTGTTCTCTCCGGAAACAAGCAGGAGGTCTGTGCGTGTGTGTGTGTGTGTTTTCTTGGGAAAGAGTGGGGGGACCAGCAAGTTTTGTGGAGTCAGACGCTACTTGCCATCAGAGAAATACAGCTTGACCGTGTGAAGTACCCTCGGTGCAAAGTTACTTCCAGGTAGTGCATCAGCGAAGCCGCAGAGCGGAACCCGGCCGATACCCCGGATTTTCACTTTGCCCGGGGGCTAGCGTCATTGACGGACCGCAGCTGTTTTCTCCGGAAACAAGTAGGAGGCCTGTACGTGTGTGTGTGTGTTTTCTTGGGAAGGAGTGGGGGGACCTGCAAGTTTTGTGGAGTCAGACGCTACTTGCCATCAGAGAAATACAGCTTGACCGTGTGCAGTACCCTTGGTGCAAAGTTACTTCCAGGTAGTGCATCAGCAAAGCCGCAGAGCGGGACCCGGCCGATACCCTGGATTTCCACTTTGCCCGGGGGCTAGCGTCATTGACGGACCGGAGCTGTTCTCTCCGGAAACAAGCAGGAGGTCTGTACGTGTGTGTGTGTGTGTTTTCTTGGGAAGAACTGGGGGGACCTTCAAGTTTTGTGGAGTCAGACGCTACTTGCCATCAGAGAAATACAGCTTGACCGTGTGAAGTATCCACGGTGCAAAGTTACTTCCAGGTAGTGCATCAGCAAAGCCGCAGAGCGGGACCCGGCCGATACCCCGGATTTTCACTTTGCCCGGGGGCTAGCGTCATTGACGGACCGCAGCTGTTCTCTCCGGAAACAAGCAGGAGGTCTGTGCGTGTGTGTGTGTGTTTTCTTGGGAAAGATTGGGGGGACGTGCAAATTTTGTGGAGTCAGACGCTACTTGCCATCAGAGAAATACAGCTTGACCGTGTGAAGTACCCTCGGTGCAAAGTTACTTCCAGGTAGTGCATGAGCAAAGCCGCAGAGCGGGACCCTGCCGATACCCCGGATTTTCACTTTGCCCGGGGGCTAGCGTCATTGACGGACCGCAGCTGTTTTCTCCGGAAACAAGCAGGAGGCCTGTGCGTGTGTGTGTGTGTGTGTTTTCTTGGGAAAGAGTGGGGGGACCAGCAAATTATTGTGGAGTCAGACGCTACATGCCATCAGAGAAATACAGCTTGACCGTGTGAAGTACCCTCGGTGCAAAGTTACTTCCAGGTAGTGCATCAGCAAAGCCGCAGAGCGGGACCCGGCCGATACCCCGGATTTTCACTTTGCCCGGGGGCTAGCGTCATTGACGGACCGCAGGTGTTTTCTTCGGAATCAAGCAGGAGGCCTGTACGTGTGTGTGTGTGTGTGTTTTCTTGGGAAGGACTGGGGGGACCTGCAAGTTTTGTGGAGTCAGACGCTACTTGCCATCAGAGAAATACAGCTTGACCGTGTGAAGTACCCTTGGTGCAAAGTTACTTCCAGGTAGTGCATCAGCAAAGCCGCAGAGCGGGACCCGGCCGATACCCTGGATTTTCACTTTGCCCGGGGGCTAGCGTCATTGACGGACCGCAGCTGTTCTCTCCGGAAACAAGCAGGAGGTCTGTGCGTGTGTGTGTGTGTGTTTTCTTGGGAAAGAGTGGGGGGACTAGCAAGTTTTGTGGAGTCAGACGCTACTTGCCATCAGAGAAATACAGCTTGACCGTGTGAAGTACCCTAGGTGCAAAGTTATTTCCAGGTAGTGCATCAGCAAAGCCGCAGAGCGGGACCCGGCCGATACCCCGGATTTTCACTTTGCCCGGGGGCTAGCGTCATTGACGGACCGCAGCTGTTTTCTCCGGAAACAAGCAGGAGGCCTGTGCGTGTGTGTGTGTGTTTTCTTGGGAAGGACTGGGGGGACCTGCACGTTTTGTGGAGTCAGACGCTACTTGCCATCAGAGAAATACAGCTTGACCGTGTGAAGTACCCTTGGTGCAAAGTTACTTCCAGGTAGTGCATCAGCAAAGCCGCAGAGCGGGACCCGGCCGATACCCTGGATTTTCACTTTGCCCGGGGGCTAGCGTCATTGACGGACCGCAGCTGTTCTCTCCGGAAACAAGCAGGAGGTCTGTGCGTGTGTGTGTGTGTGTTTTCTTGGGAAAGAGTGGGGGGACCAGCAAGTTTTGTGGAGTCAGACGCTACTTGCCATCAGAGAAATACAGCTTGACCGTGTGAAGTACCCTCGGTGCAAGGTTACTTCCAGGTAGTGCATCAGCGAAGCCGCAGAGCGGGACCCGGCCGATACCCCGGATTTTCACTTTGCCCGGGGGCTAGCGTCATTGACGGACCGCAGCTGTTCTCTCCGGAAACAAGCAGGAGGTCTGTGCGTGTGTGTGTGTGTTTTCTTGGGAAAGATTGGGGGGACGTGCAAATTTTGTGGAGTCAGACGCTACTTGCCATCAGAGAAATACAGCTTGACCGTGTGAAGTACCCTCGGTGCAAAGTTACTTCCAGGTAGTGCATGAGCATAGCCGCAGAGCGGGACCCTGCCGATACCCCGGATTTTCACTTTGCCCGGGGGCTAGCGTCATTGACGGACCGCAGCTGTTTTCTCCGGAAACAAGCAGGAGGCCTGTGCGTGGGTGTGTGTGTGTGTGTGTTTTCTTGGGAAAGATTGGGGGGACGTGCAAGTTTTGTGGAGTCAGACGCTACTTGCCATCAGAGAAATACAGCTTGACCGTGTGAAGTACCCTCGGTGCAAAGTTACTTCCAGGTAGTGCATCAGCAAAGCCGCAGAGCGGGACCCGGCCGATACCCCGGATTTTCACTTTGTCCGGGGGCTAGCGTCATTGACGGACCGCAGCTGTTTTCTCCGGAAACAAGCAGGAGGCCTGTGCGTGTGTGTGTGTGTTTTCTTGGGAAGGACTGGGGGGACCTGCAAGTTTTGTGGAGTCAGCCGCTACTTGCCATCAGAGAAATACAGCTTGACCGTGTGAAGTACCCTCGGTGCAAAGTTACTTCCAGGTAGTGCATCAGCAAAGCCGCAGAGCGGGACCCGGCCGATACCCCGGATTTTCACTTTGCCCGGGGGCTAGCTTCATTGACAGCCGCAGCTGTATTCTCCGGAAACAAGCAGGAGGCCTGTGCGTGGGTGTGTGTGTGTGTGTTTTCTTGGGAAAGATTGGGGGGACGTGCAAGTTTTGTGGAGTCAGAAGCTACTTGCCATCAGAGAAATACAGCTTGACCGTGTGAAGTACCCTCGGTGCAAAGTTACTTCCAGGTAGTGCATCAGCAAAGCCGCAGAGCGGGACCCGGCCGATACCACGGGTTTTCACTTTGCCCGGGGGCTAGCGTCATTGACGGACCGCAGCTGTTTTCTCCGGAAACAAGCAGGAGGCCTGTGCGTGGGTGTGTGTGTGTGTGTTTTCTTGGGAAGGACTGGGGGGACCTGCAAGTTTTGTGGAGTCAGACGCTACTTGCCATCAGAGAAATACAGCTTGACCGTGTGAAGTACCCTCGGTGCAAAGTTACTTCCAGGTAGTGCATCAGCAAAGCCGCAGAGCGGGACCCGGCCGATACCCCGGATTTTCACTTTGCCCGGGGGCTAGCTTCATTGACAGCCGCAACTGTTTTCTCCGGAAACAAGCAGGAGGCCTGTGCGTGTGTGTGTGTGTGTGTGTTTTCTTGGGAAGGACTGGGGGGACGTGCAAGTTTTGTGGAGTCAGACGCTCCATGCCTTCAGAGAAATACAGCTTGACCGTGTGAAGTACCCTCGGTGCAAAGTTACTTCCAGGTAGTGCATCAGCAAAGCCGCAGAGCGGGACCCGGCCGATACCCCGGATTTTCACTTTGCCCGGGGGCTAGCTTCATTGACAGCCGCAGCTGTTTTCTCCGGAAACAAGCAGGAGGCCTGTGCGTGTGTGTGTGTGTGTGTGTTTTCTTGGGAAGGACTGGGGGGACGTGCAAGTTTTGTGGAGTCAGACGCTCCATGCCTTCAGAGAAATACAGCTTGACCGTGTGAAGTACCCTCGGTGCAAAGTTACTTCCAGGTAGTGCATCAGCAAAGACGCAGAGCGGGACCCGGCCGATACTCCGGATTTTCACTTTGCCCGGGGGCTCGCGTCATTGACGGCCCGTAGCTGTTTTCTCCGGAAACAAGCAGGAGGCCTGTGCGTGGGTGTGTGTGTGTGTGTTTTCTTGGGAAAGATTGGGGGGACGTGCAAGTTTTGTGGAGTCAGACGCTACTTGCCATCAGAGAAATACAGCTTGACCGTGTGAAGTACCCTCGGTGCAAAGTTACTTCCAGGTAGTGCATCAGCAAAGCCGCAGAGCGGGACCCGGCCGATACCACGGGTTTTCACTTTGCCCGGGGGCTAGCGTCATTGACGGACCGCAGGTGTTTTCTTCGGAATCAAGCAGGAGGCCTGTACGTGTGTGTGTGTGTGTGTTTTCTTGGGAAGGACTGGGGGACCTGCAAGTTTTGTGGAGTCAGACGCTACTTGCCATCAGAGAAATACAGCTTGACCGTGTGAAGTACCCTTGGTGCAAAGTTACTTCCAGGTAGTGCATCAGCCAAGCCGCAGAGCGGGACCCGGCCGATACCCTGGATTTTCACTTTGCCCGGGGGCTAGCGTCATTGACGGACCGCAGCTGTTCTCTCCGGAAACAAGCAGGAGGTCTGTGCGTGTGTGTGTGTGTGTTTTCTTGGGAAAGAGTGGGGGGACCAGCAAGTTTTGTGGAGTCAGACGCTACTTGCCATCAGAGAAATACAGCTAGACCGTGTGAAGTACCCTAGGTGCAAAGTTATTTCCAGGTAGTGCATCAGCAAAGCCGCAGAGCGGGACCCGGCCGATACCCCGGATTTTCACTTTGCCCGGGGGCTAGCGTCATTGACGGACCGCAGCTGTTTTCTCCGGAAACAAGCAGGAGGCCTGTGCGTGTGTGTGTGTGTTTTCTTGGGAAGGACTGGGGGGACCTGCACGTTTTGTGGAGTCAGACGCTACTTGCCATCAGAGAAATACAGGTTGACCGTGTGAAGTACCCTTGGTGCAAAGTTACTTCCAGGTAGTGCATCAGCAAAGCCGCAGAGCGGGACCCGGCCGATACCCTGGATTTTCACTTTGCCCGGGGGCTAGCGTCATTGACGGACCGCAGCTGTTCTCTCCGGAAACAAGCAGGAGGTCTGTGCGTGTGTGTGTGTGTGTTTTCTTGGGAAAGAGTGGGGGGACCAGCAAGTTTTGTGGAGTCAGACGCTACTTGCCATCAGAGAAATACAGCTTGACCGTGTGAAGTACCCTCGGTGCAAGGTTACTTCCAGGTAGTGCATCAGCGAAGCCGCAGAGCGGGACCCGGCCGATACCCCGGATTTTCACTTTCCCCGGGGGCTAGCGTCATTGACGGACCGCAGCTGTTCTCTCCGGAAACAAGCAGGAGGTCTGTGCGTGTGTGTGTGTGTTTTCTTGGGAAAGATTGGGGGGACGTGCAAATTTTGTGGAGTCAGACGCTACTTGCCATCAGAGAAATACAGCTTGACCGTGTGAAGTACCCTCGGTGCAAAGTTACTTCCAGGTAGTGCATGAGCATAGCCGCAGAGCGGGACCCTGCCGATACCCCGGATTTTCACTTTGCCCGGGGGCTAGCGTCATTGACGGACCGCAGCTGTTTTCTCCGGAAACAAGCAGGAGGCCTGTGCGTGTGTGTGTGTGTGTGTGTTTTCTTGGGAAGGACTGGGGGGACGTGCAAGTTTTGTGGAGTCAGACGCTCCATGCCTTCAGAGAAATACAGCTTGACCGTGTGAAGTACCCTCGGTGCAAAGTTACTTCCAGGTAGTGCATCAGCAAAGACGCAGAGCGGGACCCGGCCGATACTCCGGATTTTCACTTTGCCCGGGGGCTAGCGTCATTGACGGCCCGTAGCTGTTTTCTCCGGAAACAAGCAGGAGGCCTGTCCGTGGGTGTGTGGGTGTGTGTTTTCTTGGGAAAGATTGGGGGGACGTGCAAGTTTTGTGGAGTCAGACGCTACTTGCCATCAGAGAAATACAGCTTGACCGTGTGAAGTACCCTCGGTGCAAAGTTACTTCCAGGTAGTGCATCAGCAAAGCCGCAGAGCGGGACCCGGCCGATACCACGGGTTTTCACTTTGCCCGGGGGCTAGCGTCATTGACGGACCGCAGGTGTTTTCTTCGGAATCAAGCAGGAGGCCTGTACGTGTGTGTGTGTGTGTGTTTTCTTGGGAAGGACTGGGGGGACCTGCAAGTTTTGTGGAGTCAGACGCTACTTGCCATCAGAGAAATACAGCTTGACCGTGTGAAGTACCCTTGGTGCAAAGTTACTTCCAGGTAGTGCATCAGCCAAGCCGCAGAGCGGGACCCGGCCGATACCCTGGATTTTCACTTTGCCCGGGGGCTAGCGTCATTGACGGACCGCAGCTGTTCTCTCCGGAAACAAGCAGGAGGTCTGTGCGTGTGTGTGTGTGTGTTTTCTTGGGAAAGAGTGGGGGGACCAGCAAGTTTTGTGGAGTCAGACGCTACTTGCCATCAGAGAAATACAGCTTGACCGTGTGAAGTACCCTAGGTGCAAAGTTATTTCCAGGTAGTGCATCAGCAAAGCCGCAGAGCGGGACCCGGCCGATACCCCGGATTTTCACTTTGCCCGGGGGCTAGCGTCATTGACGGACCGCAGCTGTTTTCTCCGGAAACAAGCAGGAGGCCTGTGCGTGTGTGTGTGTGTTTTCTTGGGAAGGACTGGGGGGACCTGCACGTTTTGTGGAGTCAGACGCTACTTGCCATCAGAGAAATACAGCTTGACCGTGTGAAGTACCCTTGGTGCAAAGTTACTTCCAGGTAGTGCATCAGCAAAGCCGCAGAGCGGGACCCGGCCGATACCCTGGATTTTCACTTTGCCCGGGGGCTAGCGTCATTGACGGACCGCAGCTGTTCTCTCCGGAAACAAGCAGGAGGTCTGTGCGTGTGTGTGTGTGTGTTTTCTTGGGAAAGAGTGGGGGGACCAGCAAGTTTTGTGGAGTCAGACGCTACTTGCCATCAGAGAAATACAGCTTGACCGTGTGAAGTACCCTCGGTGCAAGGTTACTTCCAGGTAGTGCATCAGCGAAGCCGCAGAGCGGGACCCGGCCGATACCCCGGATTTTCACTTTCCCCGGGGGCTAGCGTCATTGACGGACCGCAGCTGTTCTCTCCGGAAACAAGCAGGAGGTCTGTGCGTGTGTGTGTGTGTTTTCTTGGGAAAGATTGGGGGGACGTGCAAATTTTGTGGAGTCAGACGCTACTTGCCATCAGAGAAATACAGCTTGACCGTGTGAAGTACCCTCGGTGCAAAGTTACTTCCAGGTAGTGCATGAGCATAGCCGCAGAGCGGGACCCTGCCGATACCCCGGATTTTCACTTTGCCCGGGGGCTAGCTTCATTGACGGACCGCAGCTGTTTTCTCCGGAAACAAGCAGGAGGCCTGTGCGTGGGTGTGTGTGTGTGTGTTTTCTTGGGAAAGATTGGGGGGACGTGCAAGTTTTGTGGAGTCAGACGCTACTTGCCATCAGAGAAATACAGCTTGACCGTGTGAAGTACCCTCGGTGCAAAGTTACTTCCAGGTAGTGCATCAGCAAAGCCGCAGAGCGGGACCCGGCCGATACCCCGGATTTTCACTTTGTCCGGGGGCTAGCGTCATTGACGGACCGCAGCTGTTTTCTCCGGAAACAAGCAGGAGGCCTGTGCGTGTGTGTGTGTGTTTTCTTGGGAAGGACTGGGGGGACCTGCAAGTTTTGTGGAGTCAGACGCTACTTGCCATCAGAGAAATACAGCTTGACCGTGTGAAGTACCCTCGGTGCAAAGTTACTTCCAGGTAGTGCATCAGCAAAGCCGCAGAGCGGGACCCGGCCGATACCCCGGATTTTCACTTTGCCCGGGGGCTAGCTTCATTGACAGCCGCAACTGTTTTCTCCGGAAACAAGCAGGAGGCCTGTGCGTGTGTGTGTGTGTGTGTTTTCTTGGGAAGGACTGGGGGGACGTGCAAGTTTTGTGGAGTCAGACGCTACATGCCTTCAGAGAAATACAGCTTGACCGTGTGAAGTACCCTCGGTGCAAAGTTACTTCCAGGTAGTGCATCAGCAAAGCCGCAGAGCGGGACCCGGCCGATACCCCGGATTTTCACTTTGCCCGGGGGCTAGCTTCATTGACAGCCGCAGCTGTTTTCTCCGGAAACAAGCAGGAGGCCTGTGCGTGTGTGTGTGTGTGTGTGTTTTCTTGGGAAAGAGTGGGGGGACCAGCAAATTATTGTGGAGTCAGACGCTACATGCCATCAGAGAAATACAGCTTGACCGTGTGAAGTACCCTCGGTGCAAAGTTACTTCCAGGTAGTGCATCAGCAAAGCCGCAGAGCGGGACCCGGCCGATACCCCGGATTTTCACTTTGCCCGGGGGCTAGCGTCATTGACGGACCGCAGCTGTTTTCTCCGGAAACAAGCAGGAGGTCTGTGTGTGTGTGTGTGTGTTTTCTTGGGAAAGTGTGGGGGGACGTGCAAGTTTTGTGGAGTCAGACGCTACTTGCCATCAGAGAAATACAGCTTGACCGTGTGAAGTACCCTCGGTGCAAAGTTACTTCCAGGTAGTGCATCAGCAAAGCCGCAGAGCGGGACCCGGCCGATACCCCGGATTTTCACTTTGCCCGGGGGCTAGCTTCATTGACAGCCGCAACTGTTTTCTCCGGAAACAAGCAGGAGGCCTGTGCGTGTGTGTGTGTGTGTGTGTGTTTTCTTGGGAAGGACTGGGGGGACGTGCAAGTTTTGTGGAGTCAGACGCTACATGCCTTCAGAGAAATACAGCTGGACCGTGTGAAGTACCCTCGGTGCAAAGTTACTTCCAGGTAGTGCATCAGCAAAGCCGCAGAGCGGGACCCGGCCGATACCCCGGATTTTCACTTTGCCCGGGGGCTAGCTTCATTGACAGCCGCAGCTGTTTTCTCCGGAAACAAGCAGGAGGCCTGTGCGTGTGTGTGTGTGTGTGTGTTTTCTTGGGAAGGACTGGGGGGACGTTCAAGTTTTGTGGAGTCAGACGCTACATGCCTTCAGAGAAATACAGCTTGACCGTGTGAAGTACCCTCGGTGTAAAGTTACTTCCAGGTAGTGCATCAGCAAAGCCGCAGAGCGGGACCCGGCCGATACCACGGGTTTTCACTTTGCCCGGGGGCTAGCGTCATTGACGGACCGTAGCTGTTTTCTCTGGAAACAAGCAGGAGGCCTGTGCGTGGGTGTGTGTGTGTGTGTTTTCTTGGGAAAGATTGGGGGGACGTGCAAGTTTTGTGGAGTCAGACGCTACTTGCCATCAGAGAAATACAGCTTGACCGTGTGAAGTACCCTCGGTGCAAAGTTACTTCCAGGTAGTGCATCAGCAAAGCCGCAGAGCGGGACCCGGCCGATACCACGGGTTTTCACTTTGCCCGGGGGCTAGCGTCATTGACGGACCGCAGCTGTTTTCTCCGGAAACAAGCAGGAGGCCTGTGCGTGTGTGTGTGTGTTTTCTTGGGAAGGACTGGGGGGACCTGCAAGTTTTGTGGAGTCAGACGCTACTTGCCATCAGAGAAATACAGCTTGACCGTGTGAAGTACCCTCGGTGCAAAGTTACTTCCAGGTAGTGCATCAGCAAAGCCGCAGAGCGGGACCCGGCCGATACCCCGGATTTTCACTTTGCCCGGGGGCTAGCTTCATTGACAGTCGCAACTGTTTTCGCCGGAAACAAGCAGGAGGCCTGTGCGTGTGTGTGTGTGTGTGTTTTCTTGGGAAGGACTGGGGGGACGTGCAAGTTTTGTGGAGTCAGACGCTACATGCCTTCAGAGAAATACAGCTTGACCGTGTGAAGTACCCTCGGTGCAAAGTTACTTCCAGGTAGTGCATCAGCTAAGCCGCAGAGCGGGACCCGGCCGATACCCCGGATTTTCACTTTGCCCGGGGGCTAGCTTCATTGACAGCCGCAGCTGTTTTCTCCGGAAACAAGCAGGAGGCCTGTGCGTGTGTGTGTGTGTGTGTTTTCTTGGGAAAGAGTGGGGGGACCAGCAAATTATTGTGGAGTCAGACGCTACATGCCATCAGAGAAATACAGCTTGACCGTGTGAAGTACCCTCGGTGCAAAGTTACTTCCAGGTAGTGCATCAGCAAAGCCGCAGAGCGGGACCCGGCCGATACCCCGGATTTTCACTTTGCCCGGGGGCTAGCGTCATTGACGGACCGCAGCTGTTTTCTCCGGAAACAAGCAGGAGGTCTGTGTGTGTGTGTGTGTGTTTTCTTGGGAAAGTGTGGGGGGACCAGCAGGTTTTGTGGCGTCAGACGCTACATGCCATCAGAAAAATACAGCTTGACCGTGTGAGGTAGCCTCGGTGCAAAGTTACTTCCAGGTAGTGCATCAGCAAAGCCGCAGAGCGGGACCCAGCCGATACCCCGGATTTTCACTTTGCCCGGGGGCTAGCGTCATTGACGGACCGCAGCTGTTTTCTCCGGAAACAAGCAGGAGGCCTGTGCGTGTGTGTGTGTGTTTTCTTGGGAAGGACTGGGGGGACGTGCAAGTTTTGTGGAGTCAGACGCTACATGCCTTCAGAGAAATACAGCTTGACCGTGTGAAGTACCCTCGGTGCAAAGTTACTTCCAGGTAGTGCATCAGCAAAGCCGCAGAGCGGGACCCGGCCGATACCCCGGATTTTCACTTTGCCCGGGGGCTAGCTTCATTGACAGCCGCAGCTGTTTTCTCCGGAAACAAGCAGAAGGCCTGTGCGTGTGTGTGTGTGTGTGTTTTCTTGGGAAGGACTGGGGGGACGTGCAAGTTTTGTGGAGTCAGACGCTACATGCCTTCAGAGAAATACAGCTTGACCGTGTGAAGTACCCTCGGTGCAAAGTTACTTCCAGGTAGTGCATCAGCAAAGCCGCAGAGCGGGACCCGGCCGATACCACGGGTTTTCACTTTGCCCGGGGGCTAGCGTCATTGACGGACCGTAGCTGTTTTCTCTGGAAACAAGCAGGAGGCCTGTGCGTGGGTGTGTGTGTGTGTGTTTTCTTGGGAAAGATTGGGGGGACGTGCAAGTTTTGTGGAGTCAGACGCTACTTGCCATCAGAGAAATACAGCTTGACCGTGTGAAGTACCCTCGGTGCAAAGTTACTTCCAGGTAGTGCATCAGCAAAGCCGCAGAGCGGGACTTGGCCGATACCACGGGTTTTCACTTTGCCCGGGGGCTAGCGTCATTGACGGACCGTAGCTGTTTTCTCCGGAAACAAGCAGGAGGCCTGTGCGTGGGTGTGTGTGTGTGTTTTCTTGGGAAAGATTGGGGGGACGTGCAAGTTTTGTGGAGTCAGACGCTACTTGCCATCAGAGAAATACAGCTTGACCGTGTGAAGTACCCTCGGTGCAAAGTTACTTCCAGGTAGTGCATCAGCAAAGCCGCAGAGCGGGACCCGGCCGATACCCCGGATTTTCACTTTGCCCGGGGGCTAGCTTCATTGACAGCCGCAACTGTTTTCTCCGGAAACAAGCAGGAGGCCTGTGCGTGTGTGTGTGTGTGTGTTTTCTTGGGAAGGACTGGGGGGACGTGCAAGTTTTGTGGAGTCAGACGCTACATGCCTTCAGAGAAATACAGCTTGACCGTGTGAAGTACCCTCGGTGCAAAGTTACTTCCAGGTAGTGCATCAGCTAAGCCGCAGAGCGGGACCCGGCCGATACCCCGGATTTTCACTTTGCCCGGGGGCTAGCTTCATTGACAGCCGCAGCTGTTTTCTCCGGAAACAAGCAGGAGGCCTGTGCGTGTGTGTGTGTGTGTGTTTTCTTGGGAAAGAGTGGGGGGACCAGCAAATTATTGTGGAGTCAGACGCTACATGCCATCAGAGAAATACAGCTTGACCGTGTGAAGTACCCTCGGTGCAAAGTTACTTCCAGGTAGTGCATCAGCAAAGCCGCAGAGCGGGACCCGGCCGATACCCCGGATTTTCACTTTGCCCGGGGGCTAGCGTCATTAACGGACCGCAGCTGTTTTCTCCGGAAACAAGCAGGAGGTCTGTGTGTGTGTGTGTGTGTTTTCTTGGGAAAGTGTGGGGGGACCAGCAAGTTTTGTGGCGTCAGACGCTACATGCCATCAGAAAAATACAGCTTGACCGTGTGAGGTAGCCTCGGTGCAAAGTTACTTCCAGGTAGTGCATCAGCAAAGCCGCAGAGCGGGACCCAGCCGGTACCCCGGATTTTCACTTCGCCCGGGGGCTAGCGTCATTGACGGACCGCAGCTGTTTTCTCCGGAAACAAGCAGGAGGCCTGTGCGTGTGTGTGTGTGTTTTCTTGGGAAGGACTGGGGGGACCTGCAAGTTTTGTGGAGTCAGACGCTACTTGCCATCAGAGAAATACAGCTTGACCGTGTGAAGTACCCTCGGTGCAAAGTTACTTCCAGGTAGTGCATCAGCAAAGCCGCAGAGCGGGACCCGGCCGATACCCCGGATTTTCACTTTGCCCGGGGGCTAGCTTCATTGACAGCCGCAACTGTTTTCTCCGGAAACAAGCAGGAGGCCTGTGCGTGTGTGTGTGTGTGTGTTTTCTTGGGAAGGACTGGGGGGACGTGCAAGTTTTGTGGAGTCAGACGCTACATGCCTTCAGAGAAATACAGCTTGACCGTGTGAAGTACCCTCGGTGCAAAGTTACTTCCAGGTAGTGCATCAGCAAAGCCGCAGAGCGGGACCCGGCCGATACCCCGGATTTTCACTTTGCCCGGGGGCTAGCTTCATTGACAGCCGCAGCTGTTTTCTCCGGAAACAAGCAGGAGGCCTGTGCGTGTGTGTGTGTGTGTGTTTTCTTGGGAAGGACTGGGGGGACGTGCAAGTTTTGTGGAGTCAGACGCTACATGCCTTCAGAGAAATACAGCTTGACCGTGTGAAGTACCCTCGGTGCAAAGTTACTTCCAGGTAGTGCATCAGCAAAGCCGCAGAGCGGGACCCGGCCGATACCACGGGTTTTCACTTTGCCCGGGGGCTAGCGTCATTGACGGACCGAAGCTGTTTTCTCTGGAAACAAGCAGGAGGCCTGTGCGTGGGTGTGTGTGTGTGTGTTTTCTTGGGAAAGATTGGGGGGACGTGCAAGTTTTGTGGAGTCAGACGCTACTTGCCATCAGAGAAATACAGCTTGACCGTGTGAAGTACCCTCGGCGCAAAGTTACTTCCAGGTAGTGCATCAGCAAAGCGGCAGAGCGGGACCCGGCCGATACCCCGGATTTTCACTTTGCCCGGGGGCTAGCGTCATTGACGGACCGCAGCTGTTTTCTCCGGAAACAAGCAGGAGGTCTGTGTGTGTGTGTGTCTTTTCTTGGCAAAGTGTGGGGGGACCAGCAAATTTTGTGGAGTCAGACGCTAGTTGCCATCAGAGAAATACAGCTTGACCGTGTGAAGTACCCTCGGTGCAAAGTTACTTCCAGGTAGTGCATCAGCAAAGCCGCAGAGCGGGACCCGGCCGATACCCCGGATTTTCACTTTGTCCGGGGGCTAGCGTCATTGACGGACCGCAGCTTTTTTCTCCGGAAAAAAGCAGGAGGTCTGTGTGTGTGTGTGTCTTTTCTTGGCAAAGTGTGGGGGGACCAGCAAATTTTGTGGAGTCAGACGCTACTTGCCATCAGAGAAATACAGCTTGACCGTGTGAAGTACCCTTGGTGCAAAGTTACTTCCAGGTAGTGCATCAGCAAAGCCGCAGAGCGGGACCCGGCCGATACCCTGGATTTTCACTTTGCCCGGGGGCTAGCGTCATTGACGGACCGCAGCTGTTTTCTCCGGAAACAAGTAGGAGGCCTGTACGTGTGTGTGTGTGTTTTCTTGGGAAGGACTGGGGGGACAAGCAAGTTTTGTGGAGTCAGACGCTACTTGCCATCAGAGATATACAGCTTGACCGTGTGAAGTACCCTCGGTGCAAAGTTACTTCCAGGTAGTGCATCAGCAAAGCCGCAGATCGGGACCCGGCCGATACCCCGGATTTTCACTTTGCCCGGGTGCTAGCTTCATTGACAGCCGCAGCTGTTTTCTCCGGAAACAAGTAGGAGGTCTGTGTGTGTGTGTGTGTGTTTTCTTGGGAAAGTGTTGGGGGACCTGCAAGTTTTGTGGAGTCAGACGCTACATGCCATCAGAGAAATACAGCTTGACTGTGTGAAGTACCCTCGGTGCAAAGTTACTTCCAGGTAGTGCATCAGCAAAGCCGCAGAGCGGGACCCGGCCGATACCCTGGATTTTCACTTTGCCCGGGGGCTAGCGTCATTGACGGACCGCAGCTGTTTTCTCCGGAAACAAGTAGGAGGCCTGTACGTGTGTGTGTGTGTTTTCTTGGGAAGGACTGGGGGGACAAGCAAGTTTTGTGGAGTCAGACGCTACATGCCTTCAGAGAAATACAGCTTGACCGTGTGAAGTACCCTCGGTGCAAAGTTACTTCCAGGTAGTGCATCAGCAAAGCCGCAGAGCGGGACCCGGCCGATACCACGGGTTTTCACTTTGCCCGGGGGCTAGCGTCATTGACGGACCGAAGCTGTTTTCTCTGGAAACAAGCAGGAGGCCTGTGCGTGGGTGTGTGTGTGTGTGTTTTCTTGGGAAAGATTGGGGGGACGTGCAAGTTTTGTGGAGTCAGACGCTACTTGCCATCAGAGAAATACAGCTTGACCGTGTGAAGTACCCTCGGCGCAAAGTTACTTCCAGGTAGTGCATCAGCAAAGCGGCAGAGCGGGACCCGGCCGATACCCCGGATTTTCACTTTGCCCGGGGGCTAGCGTCATTGACGGACCGCAGCTGTTTTCTCCGGAAACAAGCAGGAGGTCTGTGTGTGTGTGTGTCTTTTCTTGGCAAAGTGTGGGGGGACCAGCAAATTTTGTGGAGTCAGACGCTAGTTGCCATCAGAGAAATACAGCTTGACCGTGTGAAGTACCCTCGGTGCAAAGTTACTTCCAGGTAGTGCATCAGCAAAGCCGCAGAGCGGGACCCGGCCGATACCCCGGATTTTCACTTTGTCCGGGGGCTAGCGTCATTGACGGACCGCAGCTTTTTTCTCCGGAAAAAAGCAGGAGGTCTGTGTGTGTGTGTGTCTTTTCTTGGCAAAGTGTGGGGGGACCAGCAAATTTTGTGGAGTCAGACGCTACTTGCCATCAGAGAAATACAGCTTGACCGTGTGAAGTACCCTTGGTGCAAAGTTACTTCCAGGTAGTGCATCAGCAAAGCCGCAGAGCGGGACCCGGCCGATACCCTGGATTTTCACTTTGCCCGGGGGCTAGCGTCATTGACGGACCGCAGCTGTTTTCTCCGGAAACAAGTAGGAGGCCTGTACGTGTGTGTGTGTGTTTTCTTGGGAAGGACTGGGGGGACAAGCAAGTTTTGTGGAGTCAGACGCTACTTGCCATCAGAGATATACAGCTTGACCGTGTGAAGTACCCTCGGTGCAAAGTTACTTCCAGGTAGTGCATCAGCAAAGCCGCAGATCGGGATCCGGCCGATACCCCGGATTTTCACTTTGCCCGGGTGCTAGCTTCATTGACAGCCGCAGCTGTTTTCTCCGGAAACAAGTAGGAGGTCTGTGTGTGTGTGTGTGTGTTTTCTTGGGAAAGTGTTGGGGGACCTGCAAGTTTTGTGGAGTCAGACGCTACATGCCATCAGAGAAATACAGCTTGACTGTGTGAAGTACCCTCGGTGCAAAGTTACTTCCAGGTAGTGCATCAGCAAAGCCGCAGAGCGGGACCCGGCCGATACCCTGGATTTTCACTTTGCCCGGGGGCTAGCGTCATTGACGGACCGCAGCTGTTTTCTCCGGAAACAAGTAGGAGGCCTGTACGTGTGTGTGTGTGTTTTCTTGGGAAGGACTGGGGGGACAAGCAAGTTTTGTGGAGTCAGACGCTACTTGCCATCAGAGATATACAGCTTGACCGTGTGAAGTACCCTCGGTGCAAAGTTACTTCCAGGTAGTGCATCAGCAAAGCCGCAGATCGGGATCCGGCCGATACCCCGGATTTTCACTTTGCCCGGGTGCTAGCTTCATTGACAGCCGCAGCTGTTTTCTCCGGAAACAAGTAGGAGGTCTGTGTGTGTGTGTGTGTGTTTTCTTGGGAAAGTGTTGGGGGACCTGCAAGTTTTGTGGAGTCAGACGCTACATGCCATCAGAGAAATACAGCTTGACTGTGTGAAGTACCCTCGGTGCAAAGTTACTTCCAGGTAGTGCATCAGCATAGCCGCAGAGCGGGACCCGGCCGATACCCCGGATTTTCACTTTGCCCGGGGGCTAGCGTCATTGACGGACCGCAGCTGTTCTCTCCGAAAACAAGCAGGAGGTCGGTGCGTAATTGTGTGTATGTGTTTTCTTGGGAAAGAGTGGGGGGACCTGCAAATTTTGTGCAGTCAGACGCTACTTGCCATCAGGGAAATACAGCTTGACCGTGTGAGGTAGCCTCGGTGCAAAGTTACTTCCAGGTAGTGCATCAGCAAAGCCGCAGAGCGGGACCCAGCCGGTACCCCGGATTTTCACTTCGCCCGGGGGCTAGCGTCATTGACGGACCGCAGCTGTTTTCTCCGGAAACAAGCAGGAGGCCTGTGCGTGTGTGTGTGTGTTTTCTTGGGAAGGACTGGGGGGACCTGCAAGTTTTGTGGAGTCAGACGCTACTTGCCATCAGAGAAATACAGCTTGACCGTGTGAAGTACCCTCGGTGCAAAGTTACTTCCAGGTAGTGCATCAGCAAAGCCGCAGAGCGGGACCCGGCCGATACCCCGGATTTTCACTTTGCCCGGGGGCTAGCTTCATTGACAGCCGCAACTGTTTTCTCCGGAAACAAGCAGGAGGCCTGTGCGTGTGTGTGTGTGTGTGTTTTCTTGGGAAGGACTGGGGGGACGTGCAAGTTTTGTGGAGTCAGACGCTACATGCCTTCAGAGAAATACAGCTTGACCGTGTGAAGTACCCTCGGTGCAAAGTTACTTCCAGGTAGTGCATCAGCAAAGCCGCAGAGCGGGACCCGGCCGATACCCCGGATTTTCACTTTGCCCGGGGGCTAGCTTCATTGACAGCCGCAGCTGTTTTCTCCGGAAACAAGCAGGAGGCCTGTGCGTGTGTGTGTGTGTGTGTTTTCTTGGGAAGGACTGGGGGGACGTGCAAGTTTTGTGGAGTCAGACGCTACATGCCTTCAGAGAAATACAGCTTGACCGTGTGAAGTACCCTCGGTGCAAAGTTACTTCCAGGTAGTGCATCAGCAAAGCCGCAGAGCGGGACCCGGCCGATACCACGGGTTTTCACTTTGCCCGGGGGCTAGCGTCATTGACGGACCGAAGCTGTTTTCTCTGGAAACAAGCAGGAGGCCTGTGCGTGGGTGTGTGTGTGTGTGTTTTCTTGGGAAAGATTGGGGGGACGTGCAAGTTTTGTGGAGTCAGACGCTACTTGCCATCAGAGAAATACAGCTTGACCGTGTGAAGTACCCTCGGTGCAAAGTTACTTCCAGGTAGTGCATCAGCAAAGCCGCAGAGCGGGACCCAGCCGATACCCCGGATTTTCACTTTGCCCGGGGGCTAGCTTCATAGACGGACCGCAGCTGTTCTCTCCGGAAACAAGCAGGAGGTCTGTGCGTGTGTGTGTGTGTGTGTGTTTTCTTGGGAAAGTGTGGGGGGACCAGCAAGGTTTGTGGCGTCAGACGCTACATGCCATCAGAGAAATACAGCTTGACCGTGTGAGGTAGCCTCGGTGCAAAGTTACTTCCAGGTAGTGCATCAGCAAAGCCGCAGAGCGGGACCGGGCCGATAGCCCGGATTTTCACTTTGCCCGGGGGCTAGCGTCATTGACGGACCGCAGCTGTTTTCTCCGGAAACAAGCAGGAGGTCTGTGTGTGTGTGTGTGTGTTTTCTTGGGAAAGTGTGGGGGGACCAGCAAGTTTTGTGGCGTCAGACGCTACATGCCATCAGAAAAATACAGCTTGACCGTGTGAGGTAGCCTCGGTGCAAAGTTACTTCCAGGTAGTGCATCAGCAAAGCCGCAGAGCGGGACCCAGCCGATACCCCGGATTTTCACTTTGCCCGGGGGCTAGCGTCATTGGCGGACCGCAGCTGTTCTCTCCGGAAACAAGGAGGAGGTCTGTGCGTGTGTATGTGTGTGTGTTTTCTTGGGAAAGAGTGGGACACCAGCAAGTTTTGTGGAGTCAGACGCTACTTGCCATCAGAGAAATACAGCTTCACCGTGTAAAGTACCCTCGGTGCAACGTTACTTCCAGGTAGTGCATCAGCAAAGCCGCAGAGCGGGACCCGGCCGATACCCCGGATTTTCACTTTGCCCGGGGGCTAGCGTCATTGACGGACCGCAGCTGTTTTCTCCGGAAACAAGCAGGAGGTCTGTGTGTGTGTGTTTTCTTGGGAAAGAGTGGGGGGACCAGCAAGTTTTGTGGAGTCAGACGCTAGTTGCCATCAGAGAAATACAGCTTGACCGTGTGAAGTACCCTCGGTGCAAAGTTACTTCCAGGTAGTGCATCAGCAAAGCCGCAGAGCGGGACCCGGCCGATACCCCGGATTTTCACTTTGTCCGGGGGCTAGCGTCATTGACGGACCGCAGCTTTTTTCTCCGGAAAAAAGCAGGAGGTCTGTGTGTGTGTGTGTCTTTTCTTGGCAAAGTGTGGGGGGACCAGCAAATTTTGTGGAGTCAGACGCTACTTGCCATCAGAGAAATACAGCTTGACCGTGTGAAGTACCCTTGGTGCAAAGTTACTTCCAGGTAGTGCATCAGCAAAGCCGCAGAGCGGGACCCGGCCGATACCCTGGATTTTCACTTTGCCCGGGGGCTAGCGTCATTGACGGACCGCAGCTGTTTTCTCCGGAAACAAGTAGGAGGCCTGTACGTGTGTGTGTGTGTTTTCTTGGGAAGGACTGGGGGGACAAGCAAGTTTTGTGGAGTCAGACGCTACTTGCCATCAGAGATATACAGCTTGACCGTGTGAAGTACCCTCGGTGCAAAGTTACTTCCAGGTAGTGCATCAGCAAAGCCGCAGATCGGGACCCGGCCGATACCCCGGATTTTCACTTTGCCCGGGTGCTAGCTTCATTGACAGCCGCAGCTGTTTTCTCCGGAAACAAGTAGGAGGTCTGTGTGTGTGTGTGTGTGTTTTCTTGGGAAAGTGTTGGGGGACCTGCAAGTTTTGTGGAGTCAGACGCTACATGCCATCAGAGAAATACAGCTTGACTGTGTGAAGTACCCTCGGTGCAAAGTTACTTCCAGGTAGTGCATCAGCAAAGCCGCAGAGCGGGACCCGGCCGATACCCCGGATTTTCACTTTGCCCGGGGGCTAGCGTCATTGACGGACCGCAGCTGTTTTCTCCGGAAACAAGTAGGAGGCCTGTACGTGTGTGTGTGTGTTTTCTTGGGAAGGACTGGGGGGACCTGCAAGTTTTGTGGAGTCAGACGCTACATGCCATCAGAGAAATACAGCTTGACCGTGTGAAGTACCCTCGGTGCAAAGTTACTTCCAGGTAGTGCATCAGCAAAGCCGCAGAGCGGGACCCAGCCGATACCCCGGATTTTCACTTTGCCCGGGGGCTAGCATCATTGACGGACCGCAGCTGTTTTCTCCGGAAACAAGCAGGAGGCCCGTGCGTGTGTGTGTGTGTGTGTTTTCTTGGGAAAGATTAGGGGGACGCGCAAGATTTGTGGAGTCAGACGCTACTTGCCATCTGAGAAATACAGCTTGATCGTGATAAGTACCCTCGGTGCAAAGTTACTTCCAGGTAGTGCATCAGCATAGCCGCAGAGCGGGACCCGGCCGATACCCCGGATTTTCACTTTGCCCGGGGGCTAGCGTCATTGACGGACCGCAGCTGTTCTCTCCGAAAACAAGCAGGAGGTCGGTGCGTAATTGTGTGTATGTGTTTTCTTGGGAAAGAGTGGGGGGACCTGCAAATTTTGTGCAGTCAGACGCTACTTGCCATCAGGGAAATACAGCTTGACCGTGTGAAGTACCCTCGGTGCAAAGTTACTTCCAGGTAGTGCATCAGCAAAGCCGCAGAGCGGGACCCGGCCGATACCCCGGATTTTCTCTTTGCCCGGGGGCTAGCGTCATTGACGGACCGCAGCTGTTTTCTCCGGAAACAAGCAGGAGGCCTGTGCGTGTGTGTGTGTGTGTTTTCTTGGGAAGGTGTGTGGGGATCTGCAAGTTTTGTGGAGTCAGACGCTACTTGCCATCAGAGAAATACAGCTTGACCGTGTGAAGTACCCTCGGTGCAAAGTTACTTCCAGGTAGTGCATCAGCAAAGCCGCAGAGCGGGACCAGGCCGATACCCCGGATTTTCACTTTGCCCTGGGGATAGCGTCATTGACGGACCGGAGCTGTTTTCTCCGGAAACAAGCAGGAGGCCTGTGCGTGTGTGTGTGTGTGTGTTTTCTTGGGAAGGAGTGGGGGGATCTGCAAGTTTTGTGGAGTCAGATGCTACTTGCCATCAGAGAAATACAGCTTGACCGTGTGAAGTACGCTTGGTGCAAAGTTACTTCCAGGTAGTGCATCAGCAAAGCCGCTGAGCGGGACCCGGCCGATACCCCGGATTTTCACTTTGCCCGCAGAGCGGGACCCGGCCGATACCCCGGATTTTCACTCTGCCCGGGGGCTGGCGTCATTGACGGACCGCAGCTGTCTTCTATGGAAACAAGCAGGAGGCCTGTGCGTGTGTGTGTGTGTGTTTTCTTGGGAAGGAGTGGGGGGACCAGCAAGTTTTGTGGAGTCAGACGCTACTTGCCATCAGAGAAATACAGCTTGACCGTGTGAAGTACCCTCGGTGCAAAGTTACTTCCAGGTAGTGCATCAGCAAAGCCGCAGAGCGGGACCCGGCCGATAGCCCGGATTTTCACTTTGCCCGGGGGCTAGCTTCATAGACGGACCGCAGCTGTTCTCTCCGGAAACAAGCAGGAGGTCTGTGCGTGTGTGTGTGTGTGTGTGTTTTCTTGGGAAAGTGTGGGGGGACCAGCAAGGTTTGTGGCGTCAGACGCTACATGCCATCAGAGAAATACAGCTTGACCGTGTGAGGTAGCCTCGGTGCAAAGTTACTTCCAGGTAGTGCATCAGCAAAGCCGCAGAGCGGGACCGGGCCGATAGCCCGGATTTTCACTTTGCCCGGGGGCTAGCGTCATTGACGGACCGCAGCTGTTTTCTCCGGAAACAAGCAGGAGGTCTGTGTGTGTGTGTGTGTGTTTTCTTGGGAAAGTGTGGGGGGACCAGCAAGTTTTGTGGCGTCAGACGCTACATGCCATCAGAAAAATACAGCTTGACCGTGTGAGGTAGCCTCGGTGCAAAGTTACTTCCAGGTAGTGCATCAGCAAAGCCGCAGAGCGGGACCCAGCCGATACCCCGGATTTTCACTTTGCCCGGGGGCTAGCGTCATTGGCGGACCGCAGCTGTTCTCTCCGGAAACAAGGAGGAGGTCTGTGCGTGTGTATGTGTGTGTGTTTTCTTGGGAAAGAGTGGGACACCAGCAAGTTTTGTGGAGTCAGACGCTACTTGCCATCAGAGAAATACAGCTTCACCGTGTAAAGTACCCTCGGTGCAACGTTACTTCCAGGTAGTGCATCAGCAAAGCCGCAGAGCGGGACCCGGCCGATACCCCGGATTTTCACTTTGCCCGGGGGCTAGCGTCATTGACGGACCGCAGCTGTTTTCTCCGGAAACAAGCAGGAGGTCTGTGTGTGTGTGTTTTCTTGGGAAAGAGTGGGGGGACCAGCAAGTTTTGTGGAGTCAGACGCTACTTGCCATCAGAGGAATACAGCTTGACCGTGTGAAGTACCCTCGGTGCAAAGTTACTTCCAGGTAGTGCATCAGCGAAGCCGCAGAGCGGAACCCGGCCGATACCCCGGATTTTCACTTTGCCCGGGGGCTAGCGTCATTGACGGACCGCAGCTGTTTTCTCCGGAAACAAGCAGGAGGCCTGTGCGTGTGTGTGTGTGTGTTTTCTTGGGAAGGACTGGGGGGACCAGCAAGTTTTGTGGAGTCAGACGCTACATGCCATCAGAGAAATACAGCTTGACCGTGTGAAGTACCCTCGGTGCAAAGTTACTTCCAGGTAGTGCATCAGCAAAGCCGCAGAGCGGGACCCGGCCGATACCCTGGATTTTCACTTTGCCCGGGGGCTAGCGTCATTGACGGACCGCAGCTGTTCTCTCCGGAAACAAGCTGGAGGTCTGTGCGTGTGTGTGTGTGTTTTCTTGGGAAAGAGTGGGGGGACCAGCAAGTTTTGTGGAGTCAGACGCTACTTGCCATCAGAGGAATACAGCTTGACCGTGTGAAGTACCCTCGGTGCAAAGTTACTTCCAGGTAGTGCATCAGCGAAGCCGCAGAGCGGAACCCGGCCGATACCCCGGATTTTCACTTTGCCCGGGGGCTAGCGTCATTGACGGACCGCAGCTGTTTTCTCCGGAAACAAGCAGGAGGCCTGTGCGTGTGTGTGTGTGTGTGTTTTCTTGGGAAGGACTGGGGGGACCAGCAAGTTTTGTGGAGTCAGACGCTACTTGCCATCAGAGAAATACAGCTTGACCGTGTGAAGTACCCTCGGTGCAAAGTTACTTCCAGGTAGTGCATCAGCATAGCCGCAGAGCGGGACCCGGCCGATACCCCGGATTTTCACTTTGCCAGGGGGCTAGCGTCATTGACGAACCGCGGCAGTTTTCTCCGGAAACAAGCAGGAGGTCCGTGTGTGTGTGTGTGTGTTTTCTTGGGAAAGTGTTGGGGGACCTGCAAGTTTTGTGGAATCAGACGCTACATGCCATCAGAGAAATACAGCTTGACCGTGTGAAGTACCCTTGGTGCAAAGTTACTTCCAGGTAGTGCATCAGCGAAGCCGCAGAGCGGGACCCGGCCGATACTCCGGATTTTCACTTTGCCCGGGGGCTAGCGTCATTGACGGACCGCAGCTGTTCTCTCCGGAAACAAGCAGGAAGTCTGTGCGTGTGTGTGTGTGTGTGTCTGTTTTTTTGGGAAAGAGTGGGGGGACCAGCAAGTTTTGTGGTGTCAGACGCTACTTGCCATCAGAGAAATACAGCTTGAGCGTGTGAAGTACCCTCGGTGCAAAGTTACTTCCAGGTAGTGCATAAGCGAAGCCGCAGAGCGGGACCCGGCCGATACCCCGGATTTTCACTTTGCCCGGGGGGTAGTGTCATTGACGGACCGCAGCTGTTCTCTCCGGAAACAAGCAGGAGGTCTGTGAGTGTGTGTGCGTGTGTGTTTTTTTGGGAAAGAGTGGGGGGACCAGCAAGTTTTGTGGAGTCAGACGCTACTTGCCATCAGAGAAATACAGCTTGACCGTGTGAAGTACCCTCGGTGCAAAGTTACTTCCAGGTAGTGCATCAGCGAAGACGCAGAGCGGGACCCGGCCGATACCCCGGATTTTCACTTTGCCCGGGGGCTAGCGTCATTGACGGACCGCAGCTGTTCTCTCCGAAAACAAGCAGGAGGTCGGTGCGTAATTGTGTGTATGTGTTTTCTTGGGAAAGAGTGGGGGGACCTGCAAATTTTGTGCAGTCAGACGCTACTTGCCATCAGGGAAATACAGCTTGACCGTGTGAAGTACCCTCGGTGCAAAGTTACTTCCAGGTAGTGCATCAGCAAAGCCGCAGAGCGGGACCCGGCCGATACCCCGGATTTTCTCTTTGCCCGGGGGCTAGCGTCATTGACGGACCGCAGCTGTTTTCTCCGGAAACAAGCAGGAGGCCTGTGCGTGTGTGTGTGTGTGTTTTCTTGGGAAGGTGTGTGGGGATCTGCAAGTTTTGTGGAGTCAGACGCTACTTGCCATCAGAGAAATACAGCTTGACCGTGTGAAGTACCCTCGGTGCAAAGTTACTTCCAGGTAGTGCATCAGCAAAGCCGCAGAGCGGGACCAGGCCGATACCCCGGATTTTCACTTTGCCCTGGGGATAGCGTCATTGACGGACCGGAGCTGTTTTCTCCGGAAACAAGCAGGAGGCCTGTGCGTGTGTGTGTGTGTGTGTGTTTTCTTGGGAAGGAGTGGGGGGATCTGCAAGTTTTGTGGAGTCAGACGCTACTTGCCATCAGAGAAATACAGCTTGACCGTGTGAAGTACGCTTGGTGCAAAGTTACTTCCAGGTAGTGCATCAGCAAAGCCGCTGAGCGGGACCCGGCCGATACCCCGGATTTTCACTTTGCCCGCAGAGCGGGACCCGGCCGATACCCCGGATTTTCACTCTGCCCGGGGGCTGGCGTCATTGACGGACCGCAGCTGTCTTCTCCGGAAACAAGCAGGAGGCCTGTGCGTGTGTGTGTGTGTTTTCTTGGGAAGGAGTGGGGGGACCAGCAAGTTTTGTGGAGTCAGACGCTACTTGCCATCAGAGAAATACAGCTTGACCGTGTGAAGTACCCTCGGTGCAAAGTTACTTCCAGGTAGTGCATCAGCAAAGCCGCAGAGCGGGACCCGGCCGATAGCCCGGATTTTCACTTTGCCCGGGGGCTAGCTTCATAGACGGACCGCAGCTGTTCTCTCCGGAAACAAGCAGGAGGTCTGTGCGTGTGTGTGTGTGTGTGTTTTCTTGGGAAAGTGTGGGGGGACCAGCAAGGTTTGTGGCGTCAGACGCTACATGCCATCAGAGAAATACAGCTTGACCGTGTGAGGTAGCCTCGGTGCAAAGTTACTTCCAGGTAGTGCATCAGCAAAGCCGCAGAGCGGGACCGGGCCGATAGCCCGGATTTTCACTTTGCCCGGGGGCTAGCGTCATTGGCGGACCGCAGCTGTTCTCTCCGGAAACAAGGAGGAGGTCTGTGCGTGTGTATGTGTGTGTGTTTTCTTGGGAAAGAGTGGGACACCAGCAAGTTTTGTGGAGTCAGACGCTACTTGCCATCAGAGAAATACAGCTTCACCGTGTAAAGTACCCTCGGTGCAACGTTACTTCCAGGTAGTGCATCAGCAAAGCCGCAGAGCGGGACCCGGCCGATACCCCGGATTTTCACTTTGCCCGGGGGCTAGCGTCATTGACGGACCGCAGCTGTTTTCTCCGGAAACAAGCAGGAGGTCTGTGTGTGTGTGTTTTCTTGGGAAAATGTGGGTGGACCAGCAAGTTTTGTGGCGTCAGACGCTGCATGGCATCAGAGAAATACAGCTTGAGCGTGTGAGGTAGCCTCGGTGCAAAGTTACTTCCAGGTAGTGCATCAGCAAAGCCGCAGAGCGGGACTTGGCCGATACCCCGGATTTTCACTTTGCCCGGGGGCTAGCGTCATTGACGGACCGCAGCTGTTCTCTCCGGAAACAAGCAGGAGGTCTGTGCGTGTGTGTGTGTGTGTGTGTGTGTGTGTTTTCTTGGGAAAGAGTGGGGGGACCAGCAAGTTTTGTGGAGTCAGACGCTACTTGCCATCAGAGAAATACAGCTTGACCGCGTGAAGTACCCTCGGTGCAAAGTTACTTCCAGGTAGTGCATCAGCGAAGCCGCAGAGCGGGACCCGGCCGATACCCCGGATTTTCACTTTGCCCGGGGGCTAGCGTCATTGACGGACCGCAGCTGTTACCTCCGGAAACAAGCAGGAGGCCTGTACGTGTGTGTGTGTGTGTTTTCTTGGGAAGGACTGGGATTACCTGCAAGTTTCGTGGAGTCAGACGCTACTTGCCATCAGAGAAATACAGCTTGACCGTGTGAAGTACCCTCGGTGCAAAGTTACTTCCAGGTAGTGCATCAGCGAAGCCGCAGAGCGGGACCCGGCCTATACCCCGGATTTTCACTTTGCCCGGGGGCTGGCGTCATTAACGGACCGCAGCTGTTTTCTCCGGAAACAAGCAGGAGGCCTGTGCGTGTGTGTGTGTGTGTGTTTTCTTGGGAAAGAGCGGGGGGACCTGCAAGTTATGTGGAGTCAGACGCTACTTGCCATCAGAGAAATACAGCTTGACCGTGTGAAGTACCCTTGGTGCAAAGTTACTTCCAGGTAGTGCATCAACGAAGCCGTAGAGCGGGACCCGGCTGATACCCCGGATTTTCACTTTGCCCGGGAGCTAGCGTCATTGACGGACCGCAGCTGTTCTCTCCGGAAGCAAGGAGGAGGCCTGTGCGTGTGTGTATGTGTTTTCTTGGGAAGGAGTGGGGGGACCAGCAAGTTTTGTGGCGTCAGACGCTACTTGCCATCTGAGAAATACAGCTTGACCGTGTAAAGTACCCTCGGTGCAAAGTTACTTCCAGGTAGTGCATCAGCAAAGCCGCAGAGCGGGACCCGGCCGATACCCCGGATTTTCACTTTGCATGGGGGCTAGCGACATTGACGGACCGCAGCTGTTTTCTCGAGGAGAGTGTTAGAAAGGAGGTCAGGAATCAGGTTGGCGATGAGTAGGGGAGATGAGGTGGTTGGAGAGGTGGTGGGGCAGGTTAAGGAGATGAATTATAGTGTTGGTTTGTCTGAGGGTGACGTGGAATATGTGTGTTGAGGGTATGGATAAGGAGGCATGCCGATTGTGAGAATTTGTCACTAGTGTGTATGATGAGACTGTTTCGAAGTTGAAGCAGAGGTGAAGAGAGGTAGGTGTGATGAAGGAGAGGGTTAGATGTGATTTAGATGCTAAAACAGGTGAATTAGAGAGGCTAGTTTGAGGAAGCATATTTAGAAGAAAGTAGTTTCAGACACTTCTTGCCATCAGAGAAATAAAGCTTGACCGTGTGAAGTACACCCGGTGCAAAGTTACTTCCAGTTAGTGCATCAGCGAAGCCGCAGACCGGGACGCGGACGATACCCCGGATTTTCACTTTGCCCGGGGGCTAGCGTCATTGACGGACCGCAGCTGTTTTCTCCGGAAACAAGCAAGAGGCCTGTGCGTGTGTATGTGTGTTTTCTTGGGAAAGAGTGGGGGTACCTGCAAGTTTTGTGGAGTCAGACGCTACTTGCCATCAGAGAAATACAGCTTGACCGTGTGAAGTACCCTTGGTGCAAAGTTACTTCCAGGTAGTGCATCAGCAAAGCCGCAGAGCGGGACCCGGCCGATACCCCGGATTTTCACATTGCCCGGGGGCTAGCGTCATTGACGGACCGCAGCTGTTTTCTCCGGAAACAAGCAGGAGGCCTGTGCGTGTGTGTGTGTGTGTGTTTTTCTTGGGAAAGAGTGGGGGGACCTGCAAGTTTTGTGGAGTCAGACGCTACTTGCCATCAGAGAAATACAGCTTGACCGTGTGAAGTACCCTCGGTGCAAAGTTCCTTCCAGGTACTGCATCAGCAAAGCCGCAGAGCGGGACCCGGCCGATATCCCGGATTTTCACTTTGCCCGGGGGCTAGCGTTAATGACGGACCGCAGCTGTTTTCTCCGGAAACAAGCAGGAGGCCTGTGCGCGTGTGTGTGTGTTTTCCTGGGAAGGAGTGGGGGGACGTGCAAGTTTTGTGGCGTCAGACGCTACTTGCCATCAGAGAAATACAGCTTGACCGTGTGAAGTACCCTTGGTGCAAAGTTACTTCCAGGTAGTGCATCAGCAAAGCCGCAGAGCGGGACCCGGCCGATACCCCGGATTTTCACATTGCCCGGGGGCTAGCGTCATTGACGGACCGCAGCTGTTCTCTCCGGAAACAAGCAGGAAGTCTGTGCGTGTGTGTGTGTGTTTCTGTTTTTTTGGGAAAGTGTGGGGGGACCAGCAAGTTTTGTGGCGTCAGACGCTACTTGCCATCAGAGAAATACAGCTTGACTGTGTAAAGTACCCTCGGTGCAAAGTTACTTCCAGGTAGTGCATCAACGAAGCCGTAGAGCGGGACCCGGCCTATACCCCGGATTTTCACTTTGCCCGGGGGCTGGCGTCATTAACGGACCGCAGCTGTTTTCTCCGGAAACAAGCAGGAGGCCTGTGCGTGTGTGTGTGTGTGTGTTTTCCTGGGAAAGAGTGGGGGGAACAGCAAGTTTTGTGGAGTCAGACGCTACTTGCCATCAGAGAAATACAGCTTGACCGTGTGAAGTACCCTCGGTGCAAAGTTACTTCCAGGTAGTGCATCAGCAAAGCCGCAGAGCGGGACCCGGCCGATACCCCGGATTTTCACATTGCCCGGGGGCTAGCGTCATTGACGGACCGCAGCTGTTCTCTCCGGAAACAAGCAGGAAGTCTGTGCGTGTGTGTGTGTGTGTTTCTGTTTCTTTGGGAAAGTGTGGGGGGACCAGCAAGTTTTGTGGCGTAAGACGCTACTTGCCATCAGAGAAATACAGCTTGACTGTGTAAAGTACCCTCGGTGCAAAGTTACTTCCAGGTAGTGCATCAGCAAAGCCGCAGAGCGGGACCCGGCCGATACCCCGGATTTTCACTTTGCCCGGGGTCTAGCGTCATTGACGGACCGCAGCTGTTTTCTCCGGAAACAAGCAGGAGGCCTGTACGTGTGTGTGTGTGTGTTTTCTTGGGAAGGAGTGGGGGGACCTCCAAGTTTTGTGGAGTCAGACGCTACTTGCCATCAGATAAATACAGCTTGACCGTGTGAAGTACCCTTGGTGCAAAGTTACTTCCAGGTAGTGCATCAGCGAAGCCGCAGAGCGGGACCCGGCTGATACCCCGGATTTTCACTTTGCCCGGGGGCTAGCGTCATTGACGGACCGCAGCTGTTTCCTCCGGAAACAAGCAGGAGGCCTGTGCGTGTGTGTGTGTGTGTGTGTGTTTTCTTGGGAAAGAGTGGGGGGACCTGCAAGTTTTGTGGAGTCAGACGCTACTTGCCATCAGAGAAATACAGCTTGACCGTGTGAAGTACCCTCGGTGCAAAGTTACTTCCAGGTAGTGCATCAGCAAAGCCGCAGAGCGGGACCCGGCCGATACCCCGGATTTTCACTTTGCCCGGGGGCTAGCGACATTGACGGACCGCAGCTGTTTTCTCCGGAAACAAGCAGGAGGCCTGTGCGTGTGTGTATGTGTTTTCTTGGGAAGGAGTGGGGGGACCAGCAAGTTTTGTGGCGTCAGACGCTACTTGCCATCTGAGAAATACAGCTTGACCGTGTAAAGTACCCTCGGTGCAAAGTTACTTCCAGTTAGTGCATCAGCGAAGCCGCAGACTGGCACGCGGACGATACCCCGGATTTTCACTTTGCCCGGGGGCTAGCGTCATTGACGGACCGCAGCTGTTCTCTCCGGAAACAAGCAGGAGGTCTGTGCGTGTGTGTGTGTGTTTGTTTTCTTGGGAAAGAGTGGGGGGACCAGCAAGTTTTGTGGATTCAGACGCTACTTGCCATCAGAGAAATACAGCTTGACCGTGTGTAGTACCCTCGGTGCAAAGTTACTTCCAGGTAGTGCATCAGCAAAGCCGCAGAGCGGGATCCTGCCGATACCCCGGATTTTCACTTTGCCCGGGGGCTAGCGTCATTGACGGACCGCAGCTGTTTTCTCCGGAAACAAGCAGGAGGCCTGTGCGTGTGTGTGTGTGTGTTTGTTTTCTTGGGAAAGAGTGGGGGGACCAGCAAGTTTTGTGGATTCAGATGCTACTTGCCATCAGAGAAATACAGCTTGACCGTGTGTAGTACCCTCGGTGCAAAGTTACTTCCAGGTAGTGCATCAGCAAAGCCGCAGAGCGGGACCCGGCCGATACCCCGGATTTTCACTTTGCCCGGGGGCTAGCGTCATTGACGGACCGCAGCTGTTCTCTCCGGAAACAAGCAGGAGGCCTGTGCGCGTGTGTGTGTGTATGTTTTCTTGGGAAAGAGTGGGGGGACCTGCAAGTTATGTGGAGTCAGACGCTACTTGCCATCAGAGAAATACAGCTTGACCGTGTGAAGTACCCTTGGTGCAAAGTTACTTCCAGGTAGTGCATCAACGAAGCCGTAGAGCGGGACCCGGCTGATACCCCGGATTTTCACTTTGCCCGGGGGCTAGCGTCATTGACGGACCGCAGCTGTTCTCTCCGGAAGCAAGGAGGTGGTCTGTGCGTGTGCGTGTGTGTGTGTTTTCCTGGGAAAGAGTGGGGGGAACAGCAAGTTTTGTGGAGTCAGACGCTACTTGCCATCAGAGAAATACAGCTTGACCGTGTGAAGTACCCTCGGTGCAAAGTTACTTCCAGGTAGTGCATCAGCAAAGCCGCAGAGCGGGACCCGGCCGATACCCCGGATTTTCACATTGCCCGGGGGCTAGCGTCATTGACGGACCGCAGCTGTTCTCTCCGGAAACAAGCAGGAAGTCTGTGCGTGTGTGTGTGTGTGTTTCTGTTTTTTTGGGAAAGTGTGGGGGGACCAGCAAGTTTTGTGGCGTCAGACGCTACTTGCCATCAGAGAAATACAGCTTGACCGTGTAAAGTACCCTCGGTGCAAAGTTACTTCCAGGTAGTGCATCAGCAAAGCCGCAGAGCGGGACCCGGCCGATACTCGGATTTTCACTTTGCCCGGGGTCTATCGTCATTGACGGACCGCAGCTGTTTTCTCCGGAAACAAGCAGGAGGCCTGTACGTGTGTGTGTGTGTGTGTTTTCTTGGGAAGGAGTGGGGGGACCTGCAAGTTTTGTGGAGTCAGACGCTACTTGCCATCAGACAAATACAGCTTGACCGTGTGAAGTACCCTTGGTGCAAAGTTACTTCCAGGTAGTGCATCAGCGAAGCCGCAGAGCGGGACCCGGCTGATACCCCGGATTTTCACTTTGCCCGGGGGCTAGCGTCATTGACGGACCGCAGCTGTTTCCTCCGGAAACAAGCAGGAGGCCTGTGCGTGTGTGTGTGTGTGTGTGTGTTTTCTTGGGAAAGATTGGGGGGACCTGCAAGTTTTGTGGAGTCAGACGCTACTTGCCATCAGAGAAATACAGCTTGACCGTGTAAAGTACCCTCGGCGCAAAGTTACTTCCAGGTAGTGCATCAGCGAAGCCGCAGAGCGGGACCCGGCTGATACCCCGGATTTTCACTTTTCCCGGGGGCTAGCGTCATTGACGGACCGCAGCTGTTTTCTCCGGAAGCAAGGAGGTGGTCTGTGCGTGTGTGTGTGTGTGTGTTTTCCTGGGAAAGAGTGGGGGGACCAGCAAGTTTTGTGGAGTCAGACGCTACTTGCCATCAGAGAAATACAGCTTGACCGTGTGAAGTACCCTCGGTGCAAAGTTACTTCCAGGTAGTGCATCAGCGAAGCCGCAGAGCGGGACCCGGCTGATACCCCGGATTTTCACTTTTCCCGGGGGCTAGCGTCATTGACGGACCGCAGCTGTTTTCTCCGAAAACAAGCAAGAGGCCTGTGCGTGTGTGTGTGTGTTTTCTTGGAAAAGAGTCGGCGGACCAGCAAGTTTTGTGGAGTCAGACGCTACTTGCCATCAGCGAAATACAGCTTGACCGTGTGAAGTACCCTCGGTGCAAAGTTTCTTCCAGGTAGTGCATCAGCAAAGCCGCAGAGCGAGACCCATCCGATACCCCGGATTTTCACTTTGCCCGGGGGCTAGCGTCATTGACGGACCGCAGCTGTTTTCTCCGGAAACAAGCAGGAGGCCTGTGCGTGTGTGTGTGTGTTTTCCTGGGAAGGAGTGGGGGGACGTGCAAGTTTTGTGGCGTCAGACGCTACTTGCCATCAGAGAAATACAGCTTGACTGTGTGAAGTACACCCGGTGCAAAGTTACTTCCATTTAGTGCATCAGCGAAGCCGCAGACCGGGACGCGGACGATACCCCGGATTTTCACTTTGCCCGGGGGCTAGCGTCATTGACGGACCGCAGCTGTTTTCTCCGGAAACAAGCAAGAGGCCTGTGCGTATGTGTGTGTGTGTTTTCTTGGGAAAGAGTGGGGGTACCTGCAAGTTTTGTGGAGTCAGACGCTACTTGCCATCAGAGAAATACAGCTTGACCGTGTGAAGTACCCCCGGTGCAAAGTTACTTCCAGGTAGTGCATCAGCGAAGCCGCAGAGCGGGACCCGGCCGATACCCCGGATTTTCACTTTGCCCGGGGGCTAGCGTCATTGACGGACCGCAGCTGTTTTCTCCGGAAACAAGCAGGAGGTCTGTGTGTGTGTGTTTTCTTGGGAAAGTGTGGGGGGACCAGCAAGTTTTGTGGCGTCAGACGCTACATGCCATCTGAGAAATACAGCTTGACCGTGTAAAGTACCCTGGGTGCAAAGTTACTTCCAGGTAGTGCATCAGCAAAGCCGCAGAGCGGGACCCGGCCGATACCCCGGATTTTCACTTTGCCCGGGGGCTAGCGACATTGACGGACCGCAGCTGTTTTCTCCGGAAACAAGCAGGAGGTCTGTGTGTGTGTGTTTTCTTGGGAAAGTGTGGGGGGACCAGCAAGTTTTGTGGAGTCAGACGCTACTTGCCATCTGAGAAATACAGCTTGACCGTGTAAAGTACCCTGGGTGCAAAGTTACTTCCAGGTAGTGCATCAGCAAAGCCGCAGAGCGGGACCCGGCCGATACCCCGGATTTTCACTTTGCCCGGGGGCTAGCGTCATTGACGGACCGCAGCTGTTTTCTCCGGAAACAAGCAGGAGGTCTGTGTGTGTGTGTTTTCTTGGGAAAGTGTGGGGGGACCAGCAAGTTTTGTAGCATCAGACGCTACTTGCCATCAGAGAAATACAGCTTGACCGTGTAAAGTACCCTCGGTGCAAAGTTACTTCCAGGTAGTGCATCAGCAAAGCCGCAGAGCGGGACCCGGCCGATACCGCGGATTTTCACTTTGCCCGGGGGCTAGCGTCATTGACGGACCGCAGCTGTTTTCTCCGGAAACAAGCAGGAGGCCTGTGCGTGTGTTTGTGTGTGTTTTCTTGGGAAAGTGTGGGGGGACCAGTAAGTTTTGTGGCGTCAGACGCTACTTGCCATCTGAGAAATACAGCTTGACCGTGTAAAGTACCCTGGGTGCAAAGTTACTTCCAGGTAGTGCATCAGCAAAGCCGCAGAGCGGGACCCGGCCGATACCCCGGATTTTCACTTTGCCCGGGGGCTAGCGACATTGACGGACCGCAGCTGTTTTCTCCGGAAACAAGCAGGAGGTCTGTGTGTGTGTGTTTTCTTGGGAAAGTGTGGGGGGACCAGCAAGTTTTGTGGAGTCAGACGCTACTTGCCATCTGAGAAATACAGCTTGACCGTGTAAAGTACCCTGGGTGCAAAGTTACTTCCAGGTAGTGCATCAGCAAAGCCGCAGAGCGGGACCCGGCCGATACCCCGGATTTTCTCTTTGCCCGGGGGCTAGCGTCATTGACGGACCGCAGCTGTTTTCTCCGGAAACAAGCAGGAGGCCTGTGCGTGTGTTTGTGTGTGTTTTCTTGGGAAAGTGTGGGGGGACCAGTAAGTTTTGTGGAGTCAGACGCTACTTGCCATTAGAGAAATACATCTTGACTGTGTGAAGTACGCTCGGTGCAAAGTTACTTCCAGGTAGTGCATCAGCAAAGCCGCAGAGCGGGACCCGGCCGATACCCCGGATTTTCACTTTGTCCGGGGGCTAGCGTCATTGACGGACCGCAGCTGTTTTCTCCGGAAACAAGCAGGGGGCCTGTGCGTGTGTGTGTGTGTGTGTTTTCTTGGGAAAGAATGGGGGGACCTGCAAGTTTTGTGGAGTCAGACGCTACTTGCCATCAGAGAAATACAGCTTGACCGTGTGAAGTACCCTCGGTGTAAAGTTACTTCCAGGTAGTGCATCAGCAAAGCCGCAGAGCGGGACCCGGCCGATACCCCGGGTATTCACTTTGCCCGGGGGCTAGCGTCATTGACGGACCGCAGCTGTTTTCTCCGGAAACAAGCAGGAGGCCTGTACGTGTGTGTGTGTGTGTGTTTTCTTGGGAAGGACTGGGGGGACCTGCAAGTTTTGTGGAGTCAGACGCTACTTGCCATCAGAGAAATACAGCTTGACCGTGTGAAGTACCCTTGGTGCAACGTTACTTCCAGGTAGTGCATCAGCAAAGCCGCAGAGCGGGACCCGGCCGATACCCTGGATTTTCACTTTGCCCGGGGGCTAGCGTCATTGACGGACCGCAGCTCTTTTCACCGGAAACAAGCAGGAGGCCTGTGCGTGTGTGTGTGTGTTTTCTTGGGAAGGAGTGGGGGGACCAGCAAGTTTTGTGGCGTCAGACGCTACTTGCCATCTGAGAAATACAGCTTGACCGTGTAAAGTACCCTGGGTGCAAAGTTACTTCCAGGTAGTGCATCAGCAAAGCAGCAGAGCGGGACCCGGCCGATACCCCGGATTTTCACTTTGCCCGGGGGCTAGCGTCATTGACGGACCGCAGCTGTTTTCTCCGGAAACAAGCAGGAGGTCTGTGTGTGTGTGTTTTCTTGGGAAAGTGTGGGGGGACCAGCAAGTTTTTGGAGTCAGACGCTACTTGCCATCAGAGAAATACAGCTTGACCGTGTGAAGTACCCTCGGTGCAAAGTTTCTTCCAGGTAGTGCATCAGCAAAGCCGCAGAGCGGGACCCGGCCTATACCTCGGATTTTCACTTTGCCCGGGGGCTAGCGTCATTGACGGACCGCAGCTGTTCTCTCCGGAAACAAGCAGGAAGTCTGTGCGTGTGTGTGTGTGTGTTTTCTTGGGAAGGACTGGGGGGACCAGCAAGTTTTGTGGAGTCAGACACTACTTGCCATCAGAGAAATACAGCTTGACCGTGTGAAGTACCCTCAGTGCAAAGTTACTTCCAGGTAGTGCATCAGCGAAGCCGCAGAGCGGGACCCGGCCGATACTCCGGATTTTCACTTTGCCCGGGGGCTAGCGTCATTGACGGACCGCAGCTGTTTTCTCCGGAAACAAGCAGGAGGCCTGTGCGTGTGTGTGTCTGTGCGTTTTCTTGGAAAAGAGTCGGCGGACCAGCAAGTTTTGTGGAGTCAGACGCTACTTGCCATCAGCGAAATACAGCTTGACCGTGTGAAGTACCCTCGGTGCAAAGTTTCTTCCAGGTAGTGCATCAGCAAAGCCGCAGAGCGGGACCCGGCCTATACCTCGGATTTTCACTTTGCCCGGGGGCTAGCGTCATGGACGGACCGCAGTTGTTTTGTCCGGAAACAAGCAGGAGGCCTGTACGTGTGCGTGTGTGTGTTTTCTTGGGAAGGACTGGGGGGACCAGCAAGTTTTGTGGAGTCAGACGCTACTTGCCATCAGAGAAATACAGCTTGACCGTGTGAAGTACCCTCGGTGCAAAGTTTCTTCCAGGTAGTGCATCAGCAAAGCCGCAGAGCGGGACCCGGCCTATACCTCGGATTTTCACTTTGCCCGGGGGCTAGCGTCATTGACGGACCGCAGTTGTTTTGTCCGGAAACAAGCAGGAGGCCTGTACGTGTGCGTGTGTGTGTTTTCTTGGGAAAGTGTGGGGGGACCAGCAAGTTTTGTAGCATCAGACGCTACTTGCCATCAGAGAAATACAGCTTGACCGTGTAAAGTACCCTCGGTGCAAAGTTACTTCCAGGTAGTGCATCAGCAAAGCCGCAGAGCGGGACCCGGCCGATACCGCGGATTTTCACTTTGCCCGGGGGCTAGCGTCATTGACGGACCGCAGCTGTTTTCTCCGGAAACAAGCAGGAGGCCTGTGCGTGTGTTTGTGTGTGTTTTCTTGGGAAAGTGTGGGGGGACCAGTAAGTTTTGTGGAGTCAGACGCTACTTGCCATCAGAGAAATACAGCTTGACTGTGTGAAGTACGCTCGGTGCAAAGTTACTTCCAGGTAGTGCATCAGCAAAGCCGCAGAGCGGGACCCGGCCGATACCCCGGATTTTCACTTTGCCCGGGGGCTAGCGTCGTTGACGGACCGCAGCTGTTTTCTCCGGAAACAAGCAGGGGGCCTGTGCGTGTGTGTGTGTGTGTTTTCTTGGGAAAGAATGGGGGGACCTGCAAGTTTTGTGGAGTCAGACGCTACTTGCCATCAGAGAAATACAGCTTGACCGTGTGAAGTACCCTCGGTGCAAAGTTACTTCCAGGTAGTGCATCAGCAAAGCCGCAGAGCGGGACCCGGCCGATACCCCGGATTTTCACTTTGCCCGGGGGCTAGCGTCATTGACGGACCGCAGCTGTTTTCTGCGGAAACAAGCAGGAGGCCTGTGCGCGTGTGTGTGTTTTCCTGGGAAGGAGTGGGGGGACGTGCAAGTTTTGTGGCGTCAGACGCTACTTGCCATCAGAGAAATACAGCTTGACCGTGTGAAGTACCCTCGGTGTAAAGTTACTTCCAGGTAGTGCATCAGCAAAGCCGCAGAGCGGGACCGGGCCGATACCCCGGGTATTCACTTTGCCCGGGGGCTAGCGTCATTGACGGACCGCAGCTGTTTTCTCCGGAAACAAGCAGGAGGCCTGTGCGTGTGTGTGTGTGTTTTCTTGGGAAGGAGTGGGGGGACCAGCAAGTTTTGTGGCGTCAGACGCTACTTGCCATCTGAGAAATACAGCTTGACCGTGTAAAGTACCCTGGGTGCAAAGTTACTTCCAGGTAGTGCATCAGCAAAGCCGCAGAGCGGGACCCGGCCGATACCCCGGATTTTCACTTTGCCCGGGGGCTAGCGTCATTGACGGACCGCAGCTGTTCTCTCCGGAAACATGCAGGAAGTCTGTGCGTGTGTGTGTGTGTGTGTCTGTTTTTTTGAGAAAGAGTGGGGGGACCAGCAAGTTTTGTGGAGTCAGACGCTACTTGCCATCAGAGAAATACAGCTTGACCGTGTGAAGTACCCTCGGTGCAAAGTTACTTCCAGGTAGTGCATCAGCAAAGCCGCAGAGCGGGACCCGGCCGATACCCCGGATTTTCACTTTGCCCGGGGGCTAGCTTCATTGACGGACCGCAGCTGTTTTCTCCGGAAACAAGCAGGAGGTCTGTGTGTGTGTGTTTTCTTGGGAAAGTGTGGGGGGACCAGCAAGTTTTGTAGCATCAGACGCTACTTGCCATCAGAGAAATACAGCTTGACCGTGTAAAGTACCCTCGGTGCAAAGTTACTTCCAGGTAGTGCATCAGCAAAGCCGCAGAGCGGGACCCGGCCGATACCGCGGATTTTCACTTTGCCCGGGGGCTAGCGTCATTGACGGACCGCAGCTGTTTTCTCCGGAAACAAGCAGGAGGCCTGTGCGTGTGTTTGTGTGTGTTTTCTTGGGAAAGTGTGGGGGGACCAGTAAGTTTTGTGGCGTCAGACGCTACTTGCCATCTGAGAAATACAGCTTGACCGTGTAAAGTACCCTGGGTGCAAAGTTACTTCCAGGTAGTGCATCAGCAAAGCCGCAGAGCGGGACCCGGCCGATACCCCGGATTTTCACTTTGCCCGGGGGCTAGCGACATTGACGGACCGCAGCTGTTTTCTCCGGAAACAAGCAGGAGGTCTGTGTGTGTGTGTTTTCTTGGGAAAGTGTGGGGGGACCAGCAAGTTTTGTGGAGTCAGACGCTACTTGCCATCTGAGAAATACAGCTTGACCGTGTAAAGTACCCTGGGTGCAAAGTTACTTCCAGGTAGTGCATCAGCAAAGCCGCAGAGCGGGACCCGGCCGATACCCCGGATTTTCACTTTGCCCGGGGGCTAGCGTCATTGACGGACCGCAGCTGTTTTCTCCGGAAACAAGCAGGAGGCCTGTGCGTGTGTTTGTGTGTGTTTTCTTGGGAAAGTGTGGGGGGACCAGTAAGTTTTGTGGAGTCAGACGCTACTTGCCATTAGAGAAATACATCTTGACTGTGTGAAGTACGCTCGGTGCAAAGTTACTTCCAGGTAGTGCATCAGCAAAGCCGCAGAGCGGGACCCGGCCGATACCCCGGATTTTCACTTTGTCCGGGGGCTAGCGTCATTGACGGACCGCAGCTGTTTTCTCCGGAAACAAGCAGGGGGCCTGTGCGTGTGTGTGTGTGTGTCTTTTCTTGGGAAAGAATGGGGGGACCTGCAAGTTTTGTGGAGTCAGACGCTACTTGCCATCAGAGAAATACAGCTTGACCGTGTGAAGTACCCTCGGTGTAAAGTTACTTCCAGGTAGTGCATCAGCAAAGCCGCAGAGCGGGACCCGGCCGATACCCCGGGTATTCACTTTGCCCGGGGGCTAGCGTCATTGACGGACCGCAGCTGTTTTCTCCGGAAACAAGCAGGAGGCCTGTACGTGTGTGTGTGTGTGTGTTTTCTTGGGAAGGACTGGGGGGACCTGCAAGTTTTGTGGAGTCAGACGCTACTTGCCATCAGAGAAATACAGCTTGACCGTGTGAAGTACCCTTGGTGCAACGTTACTTCCAGGTAGTGCATCAGCAAAGCCGCAGAGCGGGACCCGGCCGATACCCTGGATTTTCACTTTGCCTGGGGGCTAGCGTCATTGACGGACCGCAGCTCTTTTCTCCGGAAACAAGCAGGAGGCCTGTGCGTGTGTGTGTGTGTTTTCTTGGGAAGGAGTGGGGGGACCAGCAAGTTTTGTGGCGTCAGACGCTACTTGCCATCTGAGAAATACAGCTTGACCGTGTAAAGTACCCTGGGTGCAAAGTTACTTCCAGGTAGTGCATCAGCAAAGCAGCAGAGCGGGACCCGGCCGATACCCCGGATTTTCACTTTGCCCGGGGGCTAGCGTCATTGACGGACCGCAGCTGTTTTCTCCGGAAACAAGCAGGAGGTCTGTGTGTGTGTGTTTTCTTGGGAAAGTGTGGGGGGACCAGCAAGTTTTTGGAGTCAGACGCTACTTGCCATCAGAGAAATACAGCTTGACCGTGTGAAGTACCCTCGGTGCAAAGTTTCTTCCAGGTAGTGCATCAGCAAAGCCGCAGAGCGGGACCCGGCCTATACCTCGGATTTTCACTTTGCCCGGGGGCTAGCGTCATTGACGGACCGCAGCTGTTCTCTCCGGAAACAAGCAGGAAGTCTGTGCGTGTGTGTGTGTGTGTTTTCTTGGGAAAGTGTGGGGGGACCAGCAAGTTTTGTAGCATCAGACGCTACTTGCCATCAGAGAAATACAGCTTGACCGTGTAAAGTACCCTGGGTGCAAAGTTACTTCCAGGTAGTGCATCAGCGAAGCCGCAGAGCGGGACCCGGCCGATACTCCGGATTTTCACTTTGCCCGGGGGCTAGCGTCATTGACGGACCGCAGCTGTTTTCTCCGGAAACAAGCAGGAGGCCTGTGCGTGTGTGTGTCTGTGCGTTTTCTTGGAAAAGAGTCGGCGGACCAGCAAGTTTTGTGGAGTCAGACGCTACTTGCCATCAGCGAAATACAGCTTGACCGTGTGAAGTACCCTCGGTGCAAAGTTTCTTCCAGGTAGTGCATCAGCAAAGCCGCAGAGCGGGACCCGGCCTATACCTCGGATTTTCACTTTGCCCGGGGGCTAGCGTCATGGACGGACCGCAGTTGTTTTGTCCGGAAACAAGCAGGAGGCCTGTACGTGTGCGTGTGTGTGTTTTCTTGGGAAGGACTGGGGGGACCAGCAAGTTTTGTGGAGTCAGACGCTACTTGCCATCAGAGAAATACAGCTTGACCGTGTGAAGTACCCTCGGTGCAAAGTTTCTTCCAGGTAGTGCATCAGCAAAGCCGCAGAGCGGGACCCGGCCTATACCTCGGATTTTCACTTTGCCCGGGGGCTAGCGTCATTGACGGACCGCAGTTGTTTTGTCCGGAAACAAGCAGGAGGCCTGTACGTGTGCGTGTGTGTGTTTTCTTGGGAAAGTGTGGGGGGACCAGCAAGTTTTGTGGAGTCAGACGCTACTTGCCATCTGAGAAATACAGCTTGACCGTGTAAAGTACCCTGGGTGCAAAGTTACTTCCAGGTAGTGCATCAGCAAAGCCGCAGAGCGGGACCCGGCCGATACCGCGGATTTTCACTTTGCCCGGGGGCTAGCGTCATTGACGGACCGCAGCTGTTTTCTCCGGAAACAAGCAGGAGGCCTGTGCGTGTGTTTGTGTGTGTTTTCTTGGGAAAGTGTGGGGGGACCAGTAAGTTTTGTGGAGTCAGACGCTACTTGCCATCAGAGAAATACAGCTTGACCGTGTGAAGTACCCTCGGTGCAAAGTTACTTCCAGGTAGTGCATCAGCAAAGCCGCAGAGCGGGACCCGGCCGATACCCCGGATTTTCACTTTGCCCGGGGGCTAGCGTCATTGACGGACCGCAGCTGTTTTCTGCGGAAACAAGCAGGAGGCCTGTGCGCGTGTGTGTGTTTTCCTGGGAAGGAGTGGGGGGACGTGCAAGTTTTGTGGCGTCAGACGCTACTTGCCATCAGAGAAATACAGCTTGACCGTGTGAAGTACCCTCGGTGTAAAGTTACTTCCAGGTAGTGCATCAGCAAAGCCGCAGAGCGGGACCGGGCCGATACCCCGGGTATTCACTTTGCCCGGGGGCTAGCGTCATTGACGGACCGCAGCTGTTTTCTCCGGAAACAAGCAGGAGGCCTGTGCGTGTGTGTGTGTGTTTTCTTGGGAAGGAGTGGGGGGACCAGCAAGTTTTGTGGCGTCAGACGCTACTTGCCATCTGAGAAATACAGCTTGACCGTGTAAAGTACCCTGGGTGCAAAGTTACTTCCAGGTAGTGCATCAGCAAAGCCGCAGAGCGGGACCCGGCCGATACCCCGGATTTTCACTTTGCCCGGGGGCTAGCGTCATTGACGGACCGCAGCTGTTCTCTCCGGAAACATGCAGGAAGTCTGTGCGTGTGTGTGTGTGTGTGTCTGTTTTTTTGAGAAAGAGTGGGGGGACCAGCAAGTTTTGTGGAGTCAGACGCTACTTGCCATCAGAGAAATACAGCTTGACCGTGTGAAGTACCCTCGGTGCAAAGTTACTTCCAGGTAGTGCATCAGCAAAGCCGCAGAGCGGGACCCGGCCGATACCCCGGATTTTCACTTTGCCCGGGGGCTAGCTTCATTGACGGACCGCAGCTGTTTTCTCCGGAAACAAGCAGGAGGTCTGTGTGTGTGTGTTTTCTTGGGAAAGTGTGGGGGGACCAGCAAGTTTTGTAGCATCAGACGCTACTTGCCATCAGAGAAATACAGCTTGACCGTGTAAAGTACCCTCGGTGCAAAGTTACTTCCAGGTAGTGCATCAGCAAAGCCGCAGAGCGGGACCCGGCCGATACCGCGGATTTTCACTTTGCCCGGGGGCTAGCGTCATTGACGGACCGCAGCTGTTTTCTCCGGAAACAAGCAGGAGGCCTGTGCGTGTGTTTGTGTGTGTTTTCTTGGGAAAGTGTGGGGGGACCAGTAAGTTTTGTGGCGTCAGACGCTACTTGCCATCTGAGAAATACAGCTTGACCGTGTAAAGTACCCTGGGTGCAAAGTTACTTCCAGGTAGTGCATCAGCAAAGCCGCAGAGCGGGACCCGGCCGATACCCCGGATTTTCACTTTGCCCGGGGGCTAGCGACATTGACGGACCGCAGCTGTTTTCTCCGGAAACAAGCAGGAGGTCTGTGTGTGTGTGTTTTCTTGGGAAAGTGTGGGGGGACCAGCAAGTTTTGTGGAGTCAGACGCTACTTGCCATCTGAGAAATACAGCTTGACCGTGTAAAGTACCCTGGGTGCAAAGTTACTTCCAGGTAGTGCATCAGCAAAGCCGCAGAGCGGGACCCGGCCGATACCCCGGATTTTCACTTTGCCCGGGGGCTAGCGTCATTGACGGACCGCAGCTGTTTTCTCCGGAAACAAGCAGGAGGTCTGTGTGTGTGTGTTTTCTTGGGAAAGTGTGGGGGGACCAGCAAGTTTTGTAGCATCAGACGCTACTTGCCATCAGAGAAATACAGCTTGACCGTGTAAAGTACCCTCGGTGCAAAGTTACTTCCAGGTAGTGCATCAGCAAAGCCGCAGAGCGGGACCCGGCCGATACCGCGGATTTTCACTTTGCCCGGGGGCTAGCGTCATTGACGGACCGCAGCTGTTTTCTCCGGAAACAAGCAGGAGGCCTGTGCGTGTGTTTGTGTGTGTTTTCTTGGGAAAGTGTGGGGGGACCAGTAAGTTTTGTGGAGTCAGACGCTACTTGCCATTAGAGAAATACATCTTGACTGTGTGAAGTACGCTCGGTGCAAAGTTACTTCCAGGTAGTGCATCAGCAAAGCCGCAGAGCGGGACCCGGCCGATACCCCGGATTTTCACTTTGTCCGGGGGCTAGCGTCATTGACGGACCGCAGCTGTTTTCTCCGGAAACAAGCAGGGGGCCTGTGCGTGTGTGTGTGTGTGTGTTTTCTTGGGAAAGAATGGGGGGACCTGCAAGTTTTGTGGAGTCAGACGCTACTTGCCATCAGAGAAATACAGCTTGACCGTGTGAAGTACCCTCGGTGTAAAGTTACTTCCAGGTAGTGCATCAGCAAAGCCGCAGAGCGGGACCCGGCCGATACCCCGGGTATTCACTTTGCCCGGGGGCTAGCGTCATTGACGGACCGCAGCTGTTTTCTCCGGAAACAAGCAGGAGGCCTGTACGTGTGTGTGTGTGTGTGTTTTCTTGGGAAGGACTGGGGGGACCTGCAAGTTTTGTGGAGTCAGACGCTACTTGCCATCAGAGAAATACAGCTTGACCGTGTGAAGTACCCTTGGTGCAACGTTACTTCCAGGTAGTGCATCAGCAAAGCCGCAGAGCGGGACCCGGCCGATACCCTGGATTTTCACTTTGCCCGGGGGCTAGCGTCATTGACGGACCGCAGCTCTTTTCTCCGGAAACAAGCAGGAGGCCTGTGCGTGTGTGTGTGTGTTTTCTTGGGAAGGAGTGGGGGGACCAGCAAGTTTTGTGGCGTCAGACGCTACTTGCCATCTGAGAAATACAGCTTGACCGTGTAAAGTACCCTGGGTGCAAAGTTACTTCCAGGTAGTGCATCAGCAAAGCAGCAGAGCGGGACCCGGCCGATACCCCGGATTTTCACTTTGCCCGGGGGCTAGCGTCATTGACGGACCGCAGCTGTTTTCTCCGGAAACAAGCAGGAGGTCTGTGTGTGTGTGTTTTCTTGGGAAAGTGTGGGGGGACCAGCAAGTTTTTGGAGCCAGACGCTACTTGCCATCAGAGAAATACAGCTTGACCGTGTGAAGTACCCTCGGTGCAAAGTTTCTTCCAGGAAGTGCATCAGCAAAGCCGCAGAGCGGGACCCGGCCTATACCTCGGATTTTCACTTTGCCCGGGGGCTAGCGTCATTGACGGACCGCAGCTGTTCTCTCCGGAAACAAGCAGGAAGTCTGTGCGTGTGTGTGTGTGTGTGTTTTCTTGGGAAGGACTGGGGGGACCAGCAAGTTTTGTGGAGTCAGACACTACTTGCCATCAGAGAAATACAGCTTGACCGTGTGAAGTACCCTCAGTGCAAAGTTACTTCCAGGTAGTGCATCAGCGAAGCCGCAGAGCGGGACCCGGCCGATACTCCGGATTTTCACTTTGCCCGGGGGCTAGCGTCATTGACGGACCGCAGCTCTTTTCTCCGGAAACAAGCAGGAGGCCTGTGCGTGTGTGTGTCTGTGCGTTTTCTTGGAAAAGAGTCGGCGGACCAGCAAGTTTTGTGGAGTCAGACGCTACTTGCCATCAGCGAAATACAGCTTGACCGTGTGAAGTACCCTCGGTGCAAAGTTTCTTCCAGGTAGTGCATCAGCAAAGCCGCAGAGCGGGACCCGGCCTATACCTCGGATTTTCACTTTGCCCGGGGGCTAGCGTCATTGACGGACCGCAGTTGTTTTGTCCGGAAACAAGCAGGAGGCCTGTACGTGTGCGTGTGTGTGTTTTCTTGGGAAGGACTGGGGGGACCAGCAAGTTTTGTGGAGTCAGACGCTACTTGCCATCAGAGAAATACAGCTTGACCGTGTGAAGTACCCTCGGTGCAAAGTTACTTCCAGGTAGTGCATCAGCAAAGCCGCAGAGCGGGACCCGGCCGATACCCCGGATTTTCACTTTGCCCGGGGGCTAGCTTCATTGACGGACCGCAGCTGTTTTCTCCGGAAACAAGCAGGAGGTCTGTGTGTGTGTGTTTTCTTGGGAAAGTGTGGGGGGACAAGCAAGTTTTGTAGCATCAGACGCTACTTGCCATCAGAGAAATACAGCTTGACCGTGTAAAGTACCCTCGGTGCAAAGTTACTTCCAGGTAGTGCATCAGCAAAGCCGCAGAGCGGGACCCGGCCGATACCGCGGATTTTCACTTTGCCCGGGGGCTAGCGTCATTGACGGACCGCAGCTGTTTTCTCCGGAAACAAGCAGGAGGCCTGTGCGTGTGTTTGTGTGTGTTTTCTTGGGAAAGTGTGGGGGGACCAGTAAGTTTTGTGGAGTCAGACGCTACTTGCCATCAGAGAAATACAGCTTGACTGTGTGAAGTACGCTCGGTGCAAAGTTACTTCCAGGTAGTGCATCAGCAAAGCCGCAGAGCGGGACCCGGCCGATACCCCGGATTTTCACTTTGCCCGGGGGCTAGCGTCGTTGACGGACCGCAGCTGTTTTCTCCGGAAACAAGCAGGGGGCCTGTGCGTGTGTGTGTGTGTGTTTTCTTGGGAAAGAATGGGGGGACCTGCAAGTTTTGTGGAGTCAGACGCTACTTGCCATCAGAGAAATACAGCTTGACCGTGTGAAGTACCCTCGGTGCAAAGTTACTTCCAGGTAGTGCATCAGCAAAGCCGCAGAGCGGGACCCGGCCGATACCCCGGATTTTCACTTTGCCCGGGGGCTAGCGTCATTGACGGACCGCAGCTGTTTTCTGCGGAAACAAGCAGGAGGCCTGTGCGCGTGTGTGTGTTTTCCTGGGAAGGAGTGGGGGGACGTGCAAGTTTTGTGGCGTCAGACGCTACTTGCCATCAGAGAAATACAGCTTGACCGTGTGAAGTACCCTCGGTGTAAAGTTACTTCCAGGTAGTGCATCAGCAAAGCCGCAGAGCGGGACCGGGCCGATACCCCGGGTATTCACTTTGCCCGGGGGCTAGCGTCATTGACGGACCGCAGCTGTTTTCTCCGGAAACAAGCAGGAGGCCTGTACGTGTGTGTGTGTGTGTGTTTTCTTGGTGAGGACTGGGGCGACCTGCAAGTTTTGTGGAGTCAGACGCTACTTGCCATCAGAGAAATACAGCTTGACCGTGTGAAGTACCCTTGGTGCAAAGTTACTTCCAGGTAGTGCATCAGCAAAGCCGCAGAGCGGGACCCGGCCGATACCCTGGATTTTCACTTTGCCCGGGGGCTAGCGTCATTGACGGACCGCAGCTGTTTTCTCCGGAAACAAGCAGGAGGCCTGTGCGTGTGTGTGTGTGTTTTCTTGGGAAGGAGTGGGGGGACCAGCAAGTTTTGTGGCGTCAGACGCTACTTGCCATCTGAGAAATACAGCTTGACCGTGTAAAGTACCCTTGGTGCAAAGTTACTTCCAGGTAGTGCATCAGCAAAGCCGCAGAGCGGGACCCGGCCGATACCCTGGATTTTCACTTTGCCCGGGGGCTAGCGTCATTGACGGACCGCAGCTGTTTTCTCCGGAAACAAGCAGGAGGCCTGTGCGTGTGTGTGTGTGTTTTCTTGGGAAGGAGTGGGGGGACCAGCAAGTTTTGTGGCGTCAGACGCTACTTGCCATCTGAGAAATACAGCTTGACCGTGTAAAGTACCCTGGGTGCAAAGTTACTTCCAGGTAGTGCATCAGCAAAGCCGCAGAGCGGGACCCGGCCGATACCCCGGATTTTCACTTTGCCCGGGGGCTAGCGTCATTGACGGACCGCAGCTGTTCTCTCCGGAAACATGCAGGAAGTCTGTGCGTGTGTGTGTGTGTGTGTCTGTTTTTTTGAGAAAGAATGGGGGGACCAGCAAGTTTTGTGGAGTCAGACGCTACTTGCCATCAGAGAAATACAGCTTGACCGTGTGAAGTACCCTCGGTGCAAAGTTACTTCCAGGTAGTGCATCAGCAAAGCCGCAGAGCGGGACCCGGCCGATACCCCGGATTTTCACTTTGCCCGGGGGCTAGCTTCATTGACGGACCGCAGCTGTTTTCTCCGGAAACAAGCAGGAGGTCTGTGTGTGTGTGTTTTCTTGGGAAAGTGTGGGGGGACCAGCAAGTTTTGTAGCATCAGACGCTACTTGCCATCAGAAAAATACAGCTTGACCGTGTAAAGTACCCTCGGTGCAAAGTTACTTCCAGGTAGTGCATCAGCAAAGCCGCAGAGCGGGACCCGGCCGATACCGCGGATTTTCACTTTGCCCGGGGGCTAGCGTCATTGACGGACCGCAGCTGTTTTCTCCGGAAACAAGCAGGGGGCCTGTGCGTGTGTGTGTGTGTGTGTTTTCTTGGGAAAGAATGGGGGGACCTGCAAGTTTTGTGGAGTCAGACGCTACTTGCCATCAGAGAAATACAGCTTGACCGTGTGAAGTACCCTCGGTGCAAAGTTACTTCCAGGTAGTGCATCAGCAAAGCCGCAGAGCGGGACCCGGCCGATACCCCGGATTTTCACTTTGCCCGGGGGCTAGCGTCATTGACGGACCGCAGCTGTTTTCTGCGGAAACAAGCAGGAGGCCTGTGCGCGTGTGTGTGTGTTTTCCTGGGAAGGAGTGGGGGGACGTGCAAGTTTTGTGGCGTCAGACGCTACTTGCCATCAGAGAAATACAGCTTGACCGTGTGAAGTACCCTCGGTGTAAAGTTACTTCCAGGTAGTGCATCAGCAAAGCCGCAGAGCGGGACCCGGCCGATACCCCGGGTATTCACTTTGCCCGGGGGCTAGCGTCATTGACGGACCGCAGCTGTTTTCTCCGGAAACAAGCAGGAGGCCTGTACGTGTGTGTGTGTGTGTGTTTTCTTGGTGAGGACTGGGGGGACCTGCAAGTTTTGTGGAGTCAGACGCTACTTGCCATCAGAGAAATACAGCTTGACCGTGTGAAGTACCCTTGGTGCAAAGTTACTTCCAGGTAGTGCATCAGCAAAGCCGCAGAGCGGGACCCGGCCGATACCCTGGATTTTCACTTTGCCCGGGGGCTAGCGTCATTGACGGACCGCAGCTGTTTTCTCCGGAAACAAGCAGGAGGCCTGTGCGTGTGTGTGTGTGTTTTCTTGGGAAGGAGTGGGGGGACCAGCAAGTTTTGTGGCGTCAGACGCTACTTGCCATCTGTGAAATACAGCTTGACCGTGTAAAGTACCCTGGGTGCAAAGTTACTTCCAGGTAGTGCATCAGCAAAGCCGCAGAGCGGGACCCGGCCGATACCCCGGATTTTCACTTTGCCCGGGGGCTAGCTTCATTGACGGACCGCAGCTGTTTTCTCCGGAAACAAGCAGGAGGTCTGTGTGTGTGTGTGTGTGTGTGTGTGTGTGTGTTTTCTTGGGATAGAGTGGGGGGACCAGCAAGTTTTGTGGAGTCAGACGCTACTTGCCATCAGAGAAATACAGCTTGACCGTGTGAAGTACCCTCGGTGCAAAGTTACTTCCAGGTAGTGCATCAGCGAAGCCGCAGAGCGGGACCCGGCCGATACCCCGGATTTTCACTTTGCCCGGGGGCTGGCGTCATTGACGGACCGCAGCTGTTCTCTCCGGAAACAAGCAGGAGGTCTGTGAGTGTGTGTGTGTGTGTGTTTTTTTGGGAAAGAGTGGGGGGACCAGCAAGTTTTGTGGAGTCAGACGCTACTTGCCATCAGAGAAATACAGCTTGACCGTGTGAAGTACCCTCGGTGCAAAGTTACTTCCAGGAAGTGCATCAGCAAAGCCGCAGAGCGGGACCCGGCCGATACCCCGGATTTTCACTTTGCCCGGGGGCTAGCGTCATTGACGGAACGCAGCTGTTTTCTCCGGAAACAAGCAGGAGGTCTGTGTGTGTGTGTGTGTGTGTGTGTGTGTGTGTGTGTGTGTGTTTTCTTGGGAAAGAGTGGGGGGACTAGCAAGTTTTGTGGAGTCAGACGCTACGTGCCATCAGAGAAATACAGCTTGACCGTGTGAAGTAGCCTCGGTGCAAAGTTACTTCCAGGTAGTGCATCAGCAAAGCCGCAGAGCGGGACCCGGCTGATGCCCCGGATTTTCACTTTGCCCGGGGGCTGGCGTCATCAAAGGACCGCAGCTGTTTTCTCCGGAAACAAGCTGGAGCTCTGTGTGTGTGTGTGTGTGTTTTCTTGGGAACGTGTGGGGGGACCAGCAAGTTTTGTGGCGTCAGACGCTACTTGCCATCAGAGAAATACAGCTTGACCGTGTGAAGTACCCTCGGTGCAAAGTTACTTCCAGGTAGTGCATCAGCAAAGCCGCAGAGCGGGACCCGGCCGATACCCCGGATTTTCACTTTGCCCGGGGGCTAGCGTCATTGACGGACCGCAGCTGTTCTCTCCGGAAACAAGCAGGAAGTAGGTGCGTAATTGTGTATATGTGTTTTCTTGGGAAAGAGTGGGGGGACCTGCAAATTTTGTGCAGTCAGACGCTACTTGCCATCAGGGAAATACAGGTTGACCGTGTGAAGTACCCTCGGTGCAAAGTTACTTCCAGGTAGTGCATCAGCGAAGCCGCAGAGCGGGACCCGGCCGATACCCCGGATTTTCACTTTGCCCGGGGGCTAGCGTCATTGACGGACCGCAGCTGTTTTCTCCGGAAACAAGCAGGAGGCCTGCACGTGTGTGTGTGTGTGTGTGTTTTCTTGGGAAAGAGTGGGGGGACCTGCAAGTTTTGTGGAGTCAGACGCTACTTGCCATCTGAGAAATACAGCTTGACCGTGTGAAGTACCCTCGGTGCAAAGTTACTTCCAGGTAGTGCATCAGCGAAGCCGCAGAGCGGGACCCGGCCGATACCCCGGATTTTCACTTTGCCCGGGGGCTGGCGTCATTGACGGACCGCAGCTGTTCTCTCCGGAAACAAGCAGGAGGTCTGTGAGTGTGTGTGTGTGTGTGTTTTTTTGGGAAAGAGTGGGGGGACCAGCAAGTTTTGTGGAGTCAGACGCTACTTGCCATCAGAGAAATACAGCTTGACCGTGTGAAGTACCCTCGGTGCAAAGTTACTTCCAGGAAGTGCATCAGCAAAGCCGCAGAGCGGGACCCGGCCGATACCCCGGATTTTCACTTTGCCCGGGGGCTAGCGTCATTGACGGAACGCAGCTGTTTTCTCCGGAAACAAGCAGGAGGTCTGTGTGTGTGTGTGTGTGTGTGTGTGTGTGTGTGTGTTTTCTTGGGAAAGAGTGGGGGGACTAGCAAGTTTTGTGGAGTCAGACGCTACGTGCCATCAGAGAAATACAGCTTGACCGTGTGAAGTAGCCTCGGTGCAAAGTTACTTCCAGGTAGTGCATCAGCAAAGCCGCAGAGCGGGACCCGGCTGATGCCCCGGATTTTCACTTTGCCCGGGGGCTGGCGTCATCAAAGGACCGCAGCTGTTTTCTCCGGAAACAAGCTGGAGCTCTGTGTGTGTGTGTGTGTGTTTTCTTGGGAACGTGTGGGGGGACCAGCAAGTTTTGTGGCGTCAGACGCTACTTGCCATCAGAGAAATACAGCTTGACCGTGTGAAGTACCCTCGGTGCAAAGTTACTTCCAGGTAGTGCATCAGCAAAGCCGCAGAGCGGGACCCGGCCGATACCCCGGATTTTCACTTTGCCCGGGGGCTAGCGTCATTGACGGACCGCAGCTGTTCTCTCCGGAAACAAGCAGGAAGTAGGTGCGTAATTGTGTATATGTGTTTTCTTGGGAAAGAGTGGGGGGACCTGCAAATTTTGTGCAGTCAGACGCTACTTGCCATCAGGGAAATACAGGTTGACCGTGTGAAGTACCCTCGGTGCAAAGTTACTTCCAGGTAGTGCATCAGCGAAGCCGCAGAGCGGGACCCGGCCGATACCCCGGATTTTCACTTTGCCCGGGGGCTAGCGTCATTGACGGACCGCAGCTGTTTTCTCCGGAAACAAGCAGGAGGCCTGCACGTGTGTGTGTGTGTGTGTGTTTTCTTGGGAAAGAGTGGGGGGACCTGCAAGTTTTGTGGAGTCAGACGCTACTTGCCATCTGAGAAATACAGCTTGACCGTGTGAAGTACCCTCGGTGAAAAGTTACTTCCAGGTAGTGCATCAGCAAAGCCGCAGAGCGGGACCCGGCCGATACCCCGGATTTTTACTTTGCCCGGGGGCTAGCGTCATTGACGGACCGCAGCTGTTCTCTCCGGAAACAAGCAGGAGGCCTGTGCGCGTGTGTGTGTGTTTTCTTGGGAAGGACTGGGGGGACCAGCAAGTTTTGTGGAGTCAGACGCTACTTGCCATCAGAGAAATACAGCTTGACCGTGTGAAGTACCCTTGGTGCAAAGTTACTTCCAGGTAGTGCATCAGCGAAGCCGCAGAGCGGGACCCGGCCGATACCCCGGATTTTCACTTTGCCCGGGGGCTAGCGTCATTGACGGACCGCAGCTGTTCTCTCCGGAAACATGCAGGAAGTCTGTGCGTGTGTGTGTGTGTGTGTGTCTGTTTTTTTGAGAAAGAGTGGGGGGACCAGCAAGTTTTGTGGAGTCAGACGCTACTTGCCATCAGAGAAATACAGCTTGACCGTGTGAAGTACCCTCGGTGCAAAGTTACTTCCAGGTAGTGCATCAGCAAAGCCGCAGAGCGGGACCCGGCCGATACCCCGGATTTTCACTTTGCCCGGGGGCTAGCTTCATTGACGGACCGCAGCTGTTTTCTCCGGAAACAAGCAGGAGGTCTGTGTGTGTGTGTGTGTGTGTGTGTGTATGTGTTTTCTTGGGATAGAGTGGGGGGACCAGCAAGTTTTGTGGAGTCAGACGCTACTTGCCATCAGAGAAATACAGCTTGACCGTGTGAAGTACCCTCGGTGCAAAGTTACTTCCAGGTAGTGCATCAGCGAAGCCGCAGTGCGGGACCCGGCCGATACCCCGGATTTTCACTTTGCCCGGGGGGTAGCGTCATTGACGGACCGCAGCTGTTCTCTCCGGAAACAAGCAGGAGGCCTGTGAGTGTGTGTGTGTGTGTGTTTTTTTGGGAAAGAGTGGGGGGACCAGCAAGTTTTGTGGAGTCAGACGCTACTTGCCATCAGAGAAATACAGCTTGACCGTGTGAAGTACCCTCGGTGCAAAGTTACTTCCAGGAAGTGCATCAGCAAAGCCGCAGAGCGGGACCCGGCCGATACCCCGGATTTTCACTTTGCCCGGGGGCTAGCGTCATTGACGGAACGCAGCTGTTTTCTCCGGAAACAAGCAGGAGGTCTGTGTGTGTGTGTGTGTTTTCTTGGGAAAGTGTGAGGGGCCAGCAAGTTTTGTGGCGTCAGACGCTACTTGCCATCAGAGAAATACGGCTTGACCGTGTGAAGTACCCTCGGTGCAAAGTTACTTCCAGGTAGTGCATCGGCAAAGCCGCAGCGCGGGACCCGGCCGATACCCCCGATTTTCACTTTGCCTGGGGGCTAGCGTCATTGACGGACCGCAGCTGTTCTCTCCGGAAACAAGCAGGAGGTCTGTGTGTGTGTGTGTGTGTTTTCTTGGGAAAGTGTGGGGGGACCAGCAAGTTTTGTGGCGTCAGACGCTACTTGCCATCAGAGAAATACAGCTTGAACGGGTGAAGTACCCTCGGTCCAAAGTTACTTCCACGTAGTGCATCAGCAAAACCGCAGAGCGGGACCCGGCCGATACCCCGGATTATCACTTTGCCCGGGGGCTAGCGTCATTGACGGACCGCAGCTGTTCTCTCCGAAAACAAGCAGGAGGTCGGTGCGTAATTGTGTGTATGTGTTTTCTTGGGAAAGAGTGGGGGGACCTGCAAATTTTGTGCAGTCAGACGCTACTTGCCATCAGGGAAATACAGCTTGACCGTGTGAAGTACCCTCGGTGCAAAGTTACTTCCAGGTAGTGCATCAGCAAAGCCGCAGAGCGGGACCCGGCCGATACCCCGGATTTTCTCTTTGCCCGGGGGCTAGCGTCATTGACGGACCGCAGCTGTTTTCTCCGGAAACAAGCAGGAGGCCTGTGCGTGTGTGTGTGTGTGTTTTCTTGGGAAGGTGTGTGGGGATCTGCAAGTTTTGTGGAGTCAGACGCTACTTGCCATCAGAGAAATACAGCTTGACCGTGTGAAGTACCCTCGGTGCAAAGTTACTTCCAGGTAGTGCATCAGCAAAGCTGCAGAGCGGGACCAGGCCGATACCCCGGATTTTCACTTTGCCCTGGGGATAGCGTCATTGACGGACCGGAGCTGTTTTCTCCGGAAACAAGCAGGAGGCCTGTGCGTGTGTGTGTGTGTGTGTTTTCTTGGGAAGGAGTGGGGGGATCTGCAAGTTTTGTGGAGTCAGACGCTACTTGCCATCAGAGAAATACAGCTTGACCGTGTGAAGTACGCTTGGTGCAAAGTTACTTCCAGGTAGTGCATCAGCAAAGCCGCTGAGCGGGACCCGGCCGATACCCCGGATTTTCACTTTGCCCGCAGAGCGGGACCCGGCCGATACCCCGGATTTTCACTCTGCCCGGGGGCTGGCGTCATTGACGGACCGCAGCTGTTTTCTCCGGAAACAAGCAGGAGGCCTGTGCGTGTGTGAGTGTGTGTTTTCTTGGGAAGGAGTGGGGGGACCAGCAAGTTTTGTGGAGTCAGACGCTACTTGCCATCAGAGAAATACAGCTTTACCGTGTGAAGTACCCTCGGTACAAAGTTACTTCCAGGTAGTGCATCAGCAAAGCCGCAGAGTGGGACCCGGCCGATAACCCGGATTTTCACATTGCCCGGGGGCTAGCGTCATTGACGGACCGCAGCTGTTTTCTCCGGAAACAAGCAGGAGGCCTGTGCGTGTGTGTGTGTGTGTTTTCTTGGGAAGGAATGGGGGGATCCGCAAGTTTTGTGGAGTCAGACGCTACTTGCCATCAGAGAAATACAGCTTGACCGTGTGAAGTACCCTTGGTGCAAAGTTACTTCCAGGTAGTGCATAAGCAAAGCCGCAGCGCGGGATCCGGCCGATACTCCGGATTTTCACTTTGCCCGGGGGCCAGCGTCATTGACGGACCGCAGCTGTTTTCTCCGGAAACAAGCAGGAGGCCTGCCCGTGTGTGTGTGTGTGTGTTTTCTTGGGAAAGAGTGGGGGGACCTGCAAGTTTTGTGGAGTCAGACGCTACTTGCCATCTGAGAAATACAGCTTGACCGTGTGAAGTACCCTCTGCGCAAAGTTACTTCCACGTAGTGCATCAGCAAAGCCGCAGAGCGGGACCCGGCCGATACCCCGGATTATCACTTTGCCCGGGGGCTAGCGTCATTGACGGACCGCAGCTTTTGTCTCCGGAAACAAGCAGGAGGCCTGTACGTGTGCGTGTGTGTGTTTTCTTGGGAAGGACTGGGGGGACCAGCAAGTTTTGTGGAGTCAGACGCTACTTGCCATCAGAGAAATACAGCTTGACCGTGTGAAGTACCCTTGGTGCAAAGTTAATTCCAGGTAGTGCATCAGCGAAGCCGCAGAGCGGGACCCGGCCGATACTCCGGATTTTCACTTTGCCTGGGGGCTAGCGTCATTGACGGACCGCAGCTGTTCTCTCCGGAAACAAGCAGGAAGTCTGTGCGTGTGTGTGTGTGTGTGTCTGTTTTTTTGGGAAAGAGTGGGGGGACCAGCAAGTTTTGTGGTGTCAGACGCTACTTGCCATCAGAGAAATACAGCTTGACCGTGTAAAGTACCCTCGGTGCAAAGTTACTTCCAGGTAGTGCATCAGCGAAGCCGCAGAGCGGGACCCGGCCGATACCCCAGATTTTCACTTTGCCCGGGGGCTAGCGTCATTGACGGACCGCAGCTGTTCTCTCCGGAAACAAGCAGGAGGTCTGTGTGTGTGTGTGTGTGTTTTCTTGGGAAAGAGTGGGGGGACCAGCAAGTTTTGTGGCGTCAGACGCTACTTGCCATCAGAGAAATACAGCTTGACCGTGTGAAGTACCCTCGGTCCAAAGTTACTTCCAGGTAGTGCATCAGCAAAGCCGCAGAGCGGGACCCGGCCGATACCCCGGATTTTCACTTTGCCCGGGGGGTTGCGTCATTGACGGACCGCAGCTGTTGTCTCCGGAAACAAGCAGGAGGCCTGTACGTGTGCGTGTGTGTGTTTTCTTGGGAAGGACTGGGGGGACCAGCAAGTTTTGTGGAGTCAGACGCTACTTGCCATCAGAGAAATACAGCTTGACCGTGTGAAGTACCCTTGGTGCAAAGTTACTTCCAGGTAGTGCATCAGCGAAGCCGCAGAGCGGGACCCGGCCGATACTCCGGATTTTCACTTTGCCTGGGGGCTAGCGTCATTGACGAACCGCAGCTGTTCTCTCCGGAAACAAGCAGGAAGTCTGTGCGTGTGTGTGTGTGTGTCTGTTTTTTTGGGAAAGAGTGGGGGGACCAGCAAGTTTTGTGGTGTCAGACGCTACTTGCCATCAGAGAAATACAGCTTGACCGTGTGAAGTACCCTCGGTGCAAAGTTACTTCCAGGTAGTGCATCAGCGAAGCCGCAGAGCGGGACCCGGCCGATACCCCGGATTTTCACTTTGCCCGGGGGCTAGCGTCATTGACGGACCGCAGCTGTTCTCTCCGGAAACAAGCAGGAGGACTGTGTGTGTGTGTGTGTGTTTTCTTGGGAAAGTGTGGGGGGACCAGCAAGTTTTGTGGCGTCAGACGCTACTTGCCATCAGAGAAATACAGCTTGACCGTGTGAAGTACCCTTGGTCCAAAGTTACTTCCAGGTAGTGCATCAGCAAAGCCGCAGAGCGGGACCCGGCCGATACTCCGGATTTTCACTTTGCCCGGGGGGTTGCGTCATTGACGGACCGCAGCTGTTTTCACCGGAAACAAGCAGGAGGTCTGTGTGTGTGTGTGTGTTTTCTTGGGAAAGTGTGAGGGGCCAGCAAGTTTTGTGGCGTCAGACGCTACTTGCCATCAGAGAAATACGGCTTGACCGTGTGAAGTACCCTCGGTCCAAAGTTACTTCCAGGTAGTGCATCGGCAAAGCCGCAGAGCGGGACCCGGCCGATACCCCGGATTTTCACTTTGCACTGAGGCTAGCGTCATTGACGGACCACAGCTGTTCTCTCCGGAAACAAGCAGGAGGTCTGTGCGTGTGTGTGTGTGTGTGTTTTCTTGGGAAGGAATGGGGGGATCCGCAAGTTTTGTGGAGTCAGACGCTACTTGCCATCAGAGAAATACAGCTTGACCGTGTGAAGTACCCTTGGTGCAAAATTACTTCCAGGTAGCGCATAAGCAAAGCCGCAGCGCTGGACCCGGCCGATACCCCGGATTTTCACTTTGCCCGGGGGCTAGCGTCATTGACGGACCGCAGCTGTTCTCTCCGGAAACAAGCAGGAGGTCTGTGTGTGTGTGTGTGTGTTTTCTTGGGAAAGTGTGGGGGGACCAGCAAGTTTTGTGGCGTCAGACGCTACTTGCCATCAGAGAAATACAGCTTGAACGGGTGAAGTACCCTCGGTCCAAAGTTACTTCCAGGTAGTGCATCAGCAAAGCCGCAGAGCGGGACCCGGCCGATACCCCGGATTTTCACTTTGCCCTGAGGCTAGCGTCATTGACGGACCACAGCTGTTCTCTCCGGAAACAAGCAGGAGGTCTGTGCGTGTGTGTGTGTGTGTGTTTTCTTGGGAAGGAATGGGGGGATCCGCAAGTTTTGTGGAGTCAGACGCTACTTGCCATCAGAGAAATACAGCTTGACCGTGTGAAGTACCCTTGGTGCAAAATTACTTCCAGGTAGTGCATAAGCAAAGCCGCAGCGCGGGACCCGGCCGATACCCCGGATTTTCACTTTGCCCGGGGGCTAGCGTCATTGACGGACGGCAGCTGTTCTCTCCGGAAACAAGCAGGAGGTCTGTGTGTGTGTGTGTGTGTTTTCTTGGGAAAGTGTGGGGGGACCAGCAAGTTTTGTGGCGTCAGACGCTACTTGCCATCAGAGAAATACGGCTTGACCGTGTGAAGTACCCTCGGTGCAAAGTTACTTCCAGGTAGTGCATCGGCAAAGCCGCAGAGCGGGACCCGGCCGATACCCCGGATTTTCACTTTGCCCTGAGGCTAGCGTCATTGACGGACCACAGCTGTTCTCTCCGGAAACAAGCAGGAGGTCTGTGCGTGTGCGTGTGTGTGTGTTTTCTTGGGAAGGAATGGGGGGATCCGCAAGTTTTGTGGAGTCAGACGCTACTTGCCATCAGAGAAATACAGCTTGACCGTGTGAAGTACCCTTGGTGCAAAATTACTTCCAGGTAGCGCATAAGCAAAGCCGCAGCGCGGGACCCGGCCGATACCCCGGATTTTCACTTTGCCCGGGGGCTAGCGTCATTGACGGACCGCAGCTGTTCTCTCCGGAAACAAGCAGGAGGTCTGTGTGTGTGTGTGTGTGTTTTCTTGGGAAAGTGTGGGGGGACCAGCAAGTTTTGTGGCGTCAGACGCTACTTGCCATCAGAGAAATACAGCTTGAACGGGTGAAGTACCCTCGGTCCAAAGTTACTTCCAGGTAGTGCATCAGCAAAGCCGCAGAGCGGGACCCGGCCGATACTCCGGATTTTCACTTTGCCCGGGGACTAGCGTCATTGACGGACCGTAGCTGTTTTCTCCGGAAACATGCAGGAGGTCTGTGTGTGTGTGTGTGTGTTTTCTTGGGAAAGTGTGGGGGGACCAGCAAGTTTTGTGGCGTCAGACGCTAGTTGCCATCAGAGAAATACAGCTTGAACGTGTGAAGTACCCTAGGTCCAAAGTTACTTCAAGGTAGTGCATCAGCAAAGCCGCAGAGCGGGACCCGGCCGATACTCCGGATTTTCACTTTGCCCGGGGGCTAGCGTCATTGACGGACCGCAGCTGTTGTCTCCGGAAACAAGCAGGAGGCCTGTACGTGTGCGTGTGTGTGTTTTCTTGGGAAGGACTGGGGGGACCAGCAAGTTTTGTGGAGTCAGACGCTACTTGCCATCAGAGAAATACAGCTTGACCGTGTGAAGTACCCTTGGTGCAAAGTTACTTCCAGGTAGTGCATCAGCGAAGCCGCAGAGCGGGACCCGGCCGATACTCCGGATTTTCACTTTGCCTGGGGGCTAGCGTCATTGACGGACCGCAGCTGTTCTCTCCGGAAACAAGCAGGAAGTCTGTGCGTGTGTGTGTGTGTGTGTCTGTTTTTTTGGGAAAGAGTGGGGGGACCAGCAAGTTTTGTGGTGTCAGACGCTACTTGCCATCAGAGAAATACAGCTTGACCGTGTGAAGTACCCTCGGTGCAAAGTTACTTCCAGGTAGTGCATCAGCGAAGCCGCAGAGCGGGACCCGGCCGATACCCCGGATTTTCACTTTGCCCGGGGGCTAGCGTCATTGACGGACCGCAGCTGTTCTCTCCGGAAACAAGCAGGAGGTCTGTGTGTGTGTGTGTGTGTTTTCTTGGGAAAGTGTGGGGGGACCAGCAAGTTTTGTGGCGTCAGACGCTACTTGCCATCAGAGAAATACAGCTTGACCGTGTGAAGTACCCTCTGTCCAAAGTTACTTCCAGGTAGTGCATCAGCAAAGCCGCAGAGCGGGACCCGGCCGATACCCCGGATTTTCACTTTGCCCGGGGGGTTGCGTCATTGACGGACCGCAGCTGTTTTCACCGGAAACAAGCAGGAGGTCTGTGTGTGTGTGTGTGTTTTCTTGGGAAAGTGTGAGGGGACCAGCAAGTTTTGTGGCGTCAGACGCTACTTGCCATCAGAGAAATACAGCTTGAACGTGTGAAGTACCCTAGGTCCAAAGTTACTTCCAGGTAGTGCATCAGCAAAGCCGCAGAGCGGGACCCGGCCGATACTCCGGATTTTCACTTTGCCCGGGGACTAGCGTCATTGACGGACCGCAGCTGTTTTCTCCGGAAACAAGCAGGAGGCCTGTGCGTGTGTGTGTGTGTGTTTTCTTGGGAAGGAATGGGGGGATCCGCAAGTTTTGTGGAGTCAGACGCTACTTGCCATCAGAGAAATACAGCTTGACCGTGTGAAGTACCCTCGGTCCAAAGTTACTTCCAGGTAGTGCATCAGCAAAGCCGCAGAGCGGGACCCGGCTGATACTCCGGATTTTCACTTTGCCCGGGGACTAGCGTAATTGACGGTCCGCAGCTGTTTTCTCCGGAAACAAGCAGTAGGTCTGTGCGTGTGTGTGTTTTCTTGGGAAGGAGTGGGGGGACCTGCAAGTTTTGTGGATTCAGACGCTACTTGCCATCAGAGAAATACAGCTTGACCGTGTGAAGTACCCTTGGTGCAAGGTTACTTCCAGGTAGTGCATCAGCGAAGCCGCAGAGCGGGACCCGGCCGATACCCCGGATTTTCACTTTGCCCGGGGGCTAGCGTCATTAACGGACCGCAGCTGTTCTCTCCGGAAACAAGCAGGAGGTCTGTGTGTGTGTGTGTGTGTTTTCTTGGGAAAGTGTGGGGGGACCAGCAAGTTTTGTGGCGTCAGACGCTACTTGCCATCAGAGAAATACAGCTTGACCGTGTGAAGTACCCTCGGTGCAAAGTTACTTCCAGGTAGTGCATCAGCGAAGCCGCAGAGCGGGACCCGGCCGATACCCCGGATTTTCACTTTGCCCGGGGGCTAGCGTCATTGACGGACCGCAGCTGTTCTCTCCGGAAACAAGCAGGAGGTCTGTGTGTGTGTGTGTGTGTTTTCTTGGGAAAGTGTGGGGGGACCAGCAAGTTTTGTGGCGTCAGACGCTACTTGCCATCAGAGAAATACAGCTTGACCGTGTGAAGTACCCTTGGTGCAAAGTTACTTCCAGGTAGTGCATCAGCGAAGCCGCAGAGCGGGACCCGGCCGATACTCCGGATTTTCACTTTGCCTGGGGGCTAGCGTCATTGACGGACCGCAGCTGTTCTCTCCGGAAACAAGCAGGAAGTCTGTGCGTGTGTGTGTGTGTGTGTCTGTTTTTTTGGGAAAGAGTGGGGGGACCAGCAAGTTTTGTGGTGTCAGACGCTACTTGCCATCAGAGAAATACAGCTTGACCGTGTGAAGTACCCTCGGTGCAAAGTTACTTCCAGGTAGTGCATCAGCGAAGCCGCAGAGCGGGACCCGGCCGATACCCCGGATTTTCACTTTGCCCGGGGGCTAGCGTCATTGACGGACCGCAGCTGTTCTCTCCGGAAACAAGCAGGAGGTCTGTGTGTGTGTGTGTGTGTTTTCTTGGGAAAGTGTGGGGGGACCAGCAAGTTTTGTGGCGTCAGACGCTACTTGCCATCAGAGAAATACAGCTTGACCGTGTGAAGTACCCTCTGTCCAAAGTTACTTCCAGGTAGTGCATCAGCAAAGCCGCAGAGCGGGACCCGGCCGATACCCCGGATTTTCACTTTGCCCGGGGGGTTGCGTCATTGACGGACCGCAGCTGTTTTCACCGGAAACAAGCAGGAGGTCTGTGTGTGTGTGTGTGTTTTCTTGGGAAAGTGTGAGGGGACCAGCAAGTTTTGTGGCGTCAGACGCTACTTGCCATCAGAGAAATACAGCTTGAACGTGTGAAGTACCCTAGGTCCAAAGTTACTTCCAGGTAGTGCATCAGCAAAGCCGCAGAGCGGGACCCGGCCGATACTCCGGATTTTCACTTTGCCCGGGGACTAGCGTCATTGACGGACCGCAGCTGTTTTCTCCGGAAACAAGCAGGAGGCCTGTGCGTGTGTGTGTGTGTGTTTTCTTGGGAAGGAATGGGGGGATCCGCAAGTTTTGTGGAGTCAGACGCTACTTGCCATCAGAGAAATACAGCTTGACCGTGTGAAGTACCCTCGGTCCAAAGTTACTTCCAGGTAGTGCATCAGCAAAGCCGCAGAGCGGGACCCGGCTGATACTCCGGATTTTCACTTTGCCCGGGGACTAGCGTAATTGACGGTCCGCAGCTGTTTTCTCCGGAAACAAGCAGTAGGTCTGTGCGTGTGTGTGTTTTCTTGGGAAGGAGTGGGGGGACCTGCAAGTTTTGTGGATTCAGACGCTACTTGCCATCAGAGAAATACAGCTTGACCGTGTGAAGTACCCTTGGTGCAAGGTTACTTCCAGGTAGTGCATCAGCGAAGCCGCAGAGCGGGACCCGGCCGATACCCCGGATTTTCACTTTGCCCGGGGGCTAGCGTCATTAACGGACCGCAGCTGTTCTCTCCGGAAACAAGCAGGAGGTCTGTGTGTGTGTGTGTGTGTTTTCTTGGGAAAGTGTGGGGGGACCAGCAAGTTTTGTGGCGTCAGACGCTACTTGCCATCAGAGAAATACAGCTTGACCGTGTGAAGTACCCTCGGTGCAAAGTTACTTCCAGGTAGTGCATCAGCGAAGCCGCAGAGCGGGACCCGGCCGATACCCCGGATTTTCACTTTGCCCGGGGGCTAGCGTCATTGACGGACCGCAGCTGTTCTCTCCGGAAACAAGCAGGAGGTCTGTGTGTGTGTGTGTGTGTTTTCTTGGGAAAGTGTGGGGGGACCAGCAAGTTTTGTGGCGTCAGACGCTACTTGCCATCAGAGAAATACAGCTTGACCGTGTGAAGTACCCTCGGTCCAAAGTTACTTCCAGGTAGTGCATCAGCAAAGCCGCAGAGCGGGACCCGGCCGATACCCCGGATTTTCACTTTGCCCGGGGGGTTGCGTCATTGACGGACCGCAGCTGTTTTCACCGGAAACAAGCAGGAGGTCTGTGTGTGTGTGTGTGTTTTCTTGGGAAAGTGTGAGGGGCCAGCAAGTTTTGTGGCGTCAGACGCTACTTGCCATCAGAGAAATACGGCTTGACCGTGTGAAGTACCCTCGGTGCAAAGTTACTTCCAGGTAGTGCATCGGCAAAGCCGCAGAGCGGGACCCGGCCGATACCCCGGATTTTCACTTTGCCCTGAGGCTAGCGTCATTGACGGACCACAGCTGTTCTCTCCGGAAACAAGCAGGAGGTCTGTGCGTGTGTGTGTGTGTGTGTTTTCTTGGGAAGGAATGGGGGGATCCGCAAGTTTTGTGGAGTCAGACGCTACTTGCCATCAGAGAAATACAGCTTGACCGTGTGAAGTACCCTTGGTGCAAAATTACTTCCAGGTAGTGCATAAGCAAAGCCGCAGCGCGGGACCCGGCCGATACCCCGGATTTTCACTTTGCCCGGGGGCTAGCGTCATTGACGGACCGCAGCTGTTCTCTCCGGAAACAAGCAGGAGGTCTGTGTGTGTGTGTGTTTTCTTGGGAAAGTGTGGGGGGACCAGCAAGTTTTGTGGCGTCAGACGCTACTTGCCATCAGAGAAATACAGCTTGAACGGGTGAAGTACCCTCGGTCCAAAGTTACTTCCAGGTAGTGCATCAGCAAAGCCGCAGAGCGGGACCCGGCCGATACTCCGGATTTTCACTTTGCCCGGGGACTAGCGTCATTGACGGACCGCAGCTGTTTTCTCCGGAAACATGCAGGAGGTCTGTGTGTGTGTGTGTCTGTTTTCTTGGGAAAGTGTGGGGGGACCAGCAAGTTTTGTGGCGTCAGACGCTACTTGCCATCAGAGAAATACAACTTGAACGTGTGAAGTACCCTAGGTCCAAAGTTACTTCCAGGTAGTGCATCAGCAAAGCCGCAGAGCGGGACCCGGCCGATACTCCGGATTTTCACTTTGCCCGGGGGCTAGCGTCATTGACGGACCGCAGCTGTTGTCTCCGGAAACAAGCAGGAGGCCTGTACGTGTGCGTGTGTGTGTTTTCTTGGGAAGGACTGGGGGGACCAGCAAGTTTTGTGGATTCAGACGCTACTTGCCATCAGAGAAATACAGCTTGACCGTGTGAAGTACCCTCGGTGCAAAGTTACTTCCAGGTAGTGCATCAGCGAAGCCGCAGAGCGGGACCCGGCCGATACCCCGGATTTTCACTTTGCCCGGGGGCTAGCGTCATTGACGGACCGCAGCTGTTCTCTCCGGAAACAAGCAGGAGGTCTGTGTGTGTGTGTGTGTGTTTTCTTGGGAAAGTGTGGGGGGACCAGCAAGTTTTGTGGCGTCAGACGCTACTTGCCATCAGAGAAATACAGCTTGAACGGGTGAAGTACCCTCGGTCCAAAGTTACTTCCCGGTAGTGCATCAGCAAAGCCGCAGAGCGGGACCCGGCCGATACTCCGGATTTTCACTTTGCCCGGGGACTAGCGTCATTGACGGACCGCAGCTGTTTTCTCCGGAAACATGCAGGAGGTCTGTGTGTGTGTGTGTGTGTTTTCTTGGGAAAGTGTGGGGGGACCAGCAAGTTTTGTGGCGTCAGACGCTACTTGCCATCAGAGAAATACAGCTTGAACGTGTGAAGTACCCTAGGTCCAAAGTTACTTCCAGGTAGTGCATCAGCAAAGCCGCAGAGCGGGACCCGGCCGATACTCCGGATTTTCACTTTGCCCGGGGACTAGCGTCATTGACGGACCGCAGCTGTTTTCTCCGGAAACAAGCAGGAGGCTTGTGCGTGTGTGTGTGTGTGTTTTCTTGGGAAGGAATGGGGGGATCCGCAAGTTTTGTGGAGTCAGACGCTACTTGCCATCATAGAAATACAGCTTGACCGTGTGAAGTACCCTCGGTCCAAAGTTACTTCCAGGTAGTGCATCAGCAAAGCCGCAGAGCGGGACCCGGCCGATACTCCGGATTTTCACTTTGCCCGGGGACTAGCGTCATTGACGGTCCGCAGCTGTTTTCTCCGGAAACAAGCAGTAGGCCTGTGCGTGTGTGTGTTTTCTTGGGAAGGAGTGGGGGGACCTGCAAGTTTTGTGGAGTCAGACGCTACATGCCATCAGAGAAATACAGCTTGACCGTGTGATGTACCCTCGGTGCAAAGTTACTTCCAGGTAGTGCATCAGCAAAGCCGCAGAGCGGGACCCGGCCGATACCCCGGATTTTCACTTTGCCCGGGGGCTGGCGTCATTGACGGGCCGCAGCTGTTTCCTCCGGATTTTATTGAGAATAATAAATGAAAAGGAAAATTATGTAAATTTTACGCATGGCTACCTGAAATTTCATTTATATTAATCAAATTGGAACACTGTATTATCGGTTCAAAGAAATTTTATGCTACCTTGGGAAATATATACAAATAAACTTTCCGTAATATTGTAGAAAGTTACAAACGTGAAGATGGATTGTACCAGGGTTTTGAAAGATCTTAATTTGCAGAGCTATGTTATCGACAAATCGAAATGAATAGTAAAACTATATAAAGTTTACACATTGCTACTTGAAAATTCATATATATTAATCAAATTGAAACACTGTATTATCGGCTATATGATATTTTATCGTAGCTCGGGGATTATAAATAAACAATCTCTCTGTAATATTGTAGAAAATATTCATCGTGTAGATCGGTTGTACGGGGCTTTTGAAAGATCTTAATTTGCAGAGATATTTTATTGAGAAATCTAAATGAATAGTAAAAGTATGTAAAGGTTATACATTGCTACTTGAAAATTCATATATATTAATCAAACTGGAACACAGTATTATCGCTGCTAAGATATTTTATGGTACTTCGGGAAGTGTATATAAATAATCTTCCCGTATAATTGTAGAAAGCTACAAACGTGAACATGGATTCTACCAGGGTTATGAATGATCTTAATTTGCAGAGCTATTTTATCGACAAATCTAAATGAATAGTAAAACTATGTAAAAGTTACACATGGCTACCTGAAAATTGAAAAATATTAATCAAATTGGAACATTGTATTATCGCCTATAAGATATTTAATGGTAAATAGGGAAATATAAACAAATAGTCTTCCCGTAATATTGTAGCGAATATTCAAAGTGTAGATCGATTGTACAGGGCTTTTGAAAGATTTTAATTTGTAGAGCTATTTTATTGAGAATAATAAATGAAAAAGAAAATTATGTAAATTTTACACATGGCTACCTGAAATTTCATTTATATTAATCAAATTGGAACACTGTATTATCGGTTCAAAGAAATTTTATGCTACCTCGGGAAATATATACAAATAAACTTTCCGTAATATTGTAGAACGTTACAAACGTGAAGATGGATTGTACCAGAGTTATGAATGTTCGTAATTTGCGGAGCTATTTTATCGACAAATCTAAATGAATATTAAAACTATATAAAGGTTACACATGGCTACCTGAAAATTGAAAAATATTAATCAAATTGGAACATTGTATTATCGCCTATAAGATATTTAATCGTAGCTCGGGGAATATAAACAAATAGTCTTTCCGTAATATTGTAGAGAATATTCAACGTGTAGATCGATTGTACAGGGCTTTTGAAAGATCTTAATTTGCATAGCTATTTTATTGAAAATTCTAAATGAATAGTAAAAGTATGTAAAGGTTACACATTGCTACTTGAAAATTCATATATATTAATCAAATTGGAACACTGTATTATCGCTTCTAAGATATTTTATGGTACCCCGGGAAATGTATATAAATAATCTTCCCGTATAATTGTAGAAAGCTACAAACGTGAAGATGGAGTGTACCAGGGTTATGAATGATCTTAATTTGTAGAGCTATTTTATTGAGAAATCTAAATGAATATTAAAAGTATGTAAAGGTTACACATTGCTACTTGAAAATATATATATATATTAATCAAATTGGAACATTGTATTATCGCCTGTAAGATATTTTATCGTAGCTCGGGGAATATAAACAAATAGTCTTCCCGTAATATTGTAGAGAATATTCAACGTGTAGATCGAGTGTACAGGGCTTTTGAAAGATCTTAATTTGCATAGCTATTTTATTGAAAATTCTAGATGAAAAGGACAACTACGTAAAGGTTACACATGGCTACCTGAAAATTCACATATATTAATCAAATTGGAACACAGTATTATAGCTTCTAAGATATTTTATGGTACCTCGGGAAGTGTATACAAATAATCTTCCCGTAATATTGTAGAAAGCTACAAACGTGAAGATGGATTGTACCAGGGTTTTGAATGATCTTAATTTGCAGAGCTATGTTATCGACAAATCGAAATGAATAGTAAAACTATATAAAGTTTACACATTGCTACTTGAAAATTCATATATATTAATCAAATTGAAACACTGTATTATCGGCTATATGATATTTTATCGTAGCTCGGGGATTATAAATAAACAATCTCCCTGTAATATTGTAGAAAATATTCATCGTGTAGATCGATTGTACGGGGCTTTTGAAAGATCTTAATTTGCAGAGATATTTTATTGAGAAATCTAAATGAATAGTAAAAGTATGTAAAGGTTATACATTGCTACTTGAAAATTCATATATATTAATCAAACTGGAAAACAGTATTATCGCTTCTAAGATATTTTATGGTACTTCGGGAAGTGTATATAAATAATCTTCCCGTATAATTGTAGAAAGCTACAAACGTGAAGATGGATTCTACCAGGGTTTTAAATGATCTTAATTTGCAGAGCTATTTTATTGAGAAATCTAAATGAATAGTAATACTATGTAAAGGTTACACATTGCTACCTGGAAATTGATATATATTAATTAAATGGAAACACTGTATTATGGTCTGTAAGATATTTTATGGTAGCTCGGGGAATATAAACAAATAGTCTTCTCGTCATATTGTAGAAAACATGAAACGTGTAGATCGATTGTACAGGGCTATTGAAAGACCTTAATTTGCAGAGCTGTTTCATTGCGAATTCTAAATGAATAGTAAAACTATTTAAAGGTTACACATTGCCACCTGAAAATTCATATATTTTAATCAAATTGGAACACTGTATTATCGCTTCTAAGATATTTTATGGTACCCCGGGATATGTATACAAATAATCTTTCCGTAATATTCTAGAAAGTTACAAACGTGAAGGTGGATTGTACCAGGGTTATGAATGATCATAATTTGCAGAGCTATTTTATCGACAAATCTAAATGAATAGTAAAACTATATAAATTTTACACATTGCTACCTGAAAATTCATATATATTAATCAAATTGGAACACTGTATTATCGCTTCTAAGATATTTTATGGTACCCCGGGAAATGTATATAAATAACCTTCCCGTATAATTGTAGAAAGCTACAAACGTGAAGATGGAGTGTACCAGGGTTTTGAATGATCTTAATTTGCAGAGCTATTTTATTGAGAAATCCAAATGAATATTAAAAGTATGTAAAGGTTACACATTGCTACCTGGAAATTCATATATATTAATTAAATCGAAACACTGTATTATCGCCCGTAAGATATTTTATCGTAGCTCGGGGAATATAAACAAATAGTCTTCCCGTAATATTGTAGAGAATATTCAACGTGTAGATCGATTGTACAGGGCTTTTGAAAGATCTTAATTTGCAGAGCTATTTTATTGTGAAATCTAAATGAATAGTAACACTATGTAAAGGTTACACATTGCTACCTGGAAATTCATATATATTAATCAAATGGAAACACTGTATTATGGTCTGTAAGATATTTTATCGTAGCTCGGGGAACATAAACAAATAGTCTTCCCGTAATATTGTAGAAAGCTACAAACGTGAAGATGGATTGTACAGGGCTTTTGAAAGATCTTAATTTGCATAGCTATTTTATTGAAAATTCTAAATGAAAAGGACAACTATGTAAAGGTTACACATGGCTACCTAAAAATTCACATATATTAATCAAATTGGAACACAGTATTATAGCTTCTCAGATATTTTATGGTACCTCGGGAAGTGTATACAAATAATCTTTCCGTAATATTGTAGCAAACTACAAACGTGAAGATGGATTGTACCAGGGTTTTGAATGATCTTAATTTGCAGAGCTATTTTATTGAGAAATCGAAATGAATAGTAAAACTATATAAATTTTACACATTGCTACCTGAAAATTCATATATATTAATCAAATTGGAACACTGTATTATCGCTTCTAAGATATTTTATGGTACCCCGGGAAATGTATATAAATAACCTTCCCGTATAATTGTAGAAAGCTACAAACGTGAAGATGGAGTGTACCAGGGTTTTGAATGATCCTAATTTACAGAGCTATGTTATCGACAAATCGAAATGAATAATAAAACTATATAAAGGTTACACATGGCTACCAGAAAATTGAAAAATATTAATCAAATTGGAACATTGTATTATCGCCTATAAGATATTTTATCTTAAATCGGGGAATATAAACCTATCGTCTTCCCGTAATATTGTAGCGAATATTCAAAGTGTAGATCGATTGTACAGGGCTTTTGAAAGATCTTAATTTGCAGAGCTATTTTATTGAGAATAATAAATGAGTAGATAGGCTATAGGCATACTGGCTCATGCGGTTTCTGGCTCACCCCCTCCTCTCTCAATGTGAGCCAGAATCCGAGCAGTGTATTTTGGATGGAGGGATTGTCGATCCCTCCCTTCCCTCTCCTAGCGATCGAGAATTCGCCCCCCTCTCAAAGTGAGCCAGAATCCGAGCAGTGTATTTTAGATGGAAGGATTGTCGATCCCTCCCTTCCCTCTCCTAGTGATCGAGAATTCACCCCCACTCTCAAGGTGAGCCAGTAACCAAGGTATGTATTTTAGATCCAGGGATTTTTCTATCCCTCCCCTTCCTCCCCCCAAGCAAACGAGAATTCTGCCCCCCTCTCAAGTGAGCCAGTAACCGTAGTGTGTATAAGTCCCAAATTTTCCCTTCTCCGCATCCCAAAAAAAAAAAATATGTTGTGGTGGGTTCATGCCCCTCCTTCTTTCCAAGCAACGGTAGTGTATCCGTATAGATCTCTCTTTTTCACGCCTACTCTAGAGCACCTGCACTGATCATTGGTAGCTTTTCAGAGAAGAAAAAAAATCTTGTATTTTCCTTTAGCAGCTAGAAATTTATTGCGATCCTCGCGCAGGTAGGGGACGGCGACCCTCGCACAGATATTTGATTTGGTACAGATAGCGCAGGTACAATCCCTTTCGTTTTCCATACGAGCTTCGTGTAGGTAGAATACGGCGACCCTCGCACAGGTGTTTCTCCGGGATAGGTAAAGAAACTATCCCACTCAGATGCATAGACCTTCTAGCGTCAGCTGTTTTTCGACTGAGAAACAGCAAGCTAGAAATATTGACCACTGACTGTGCGTACGAATTGTGCAGGTACTATTTCTCGCACTTCCCTGAGCCTTTGTAGGTGAAACCGACTAGAATTTATTGTGATCCTCACACCGATATTTGTTTTGGAACAGATAGCGCAGGTACTATTCCTTTCGCTTCCCATACGAGCTTCGCGTAGGTAGAAGACGGCGACCATCGCACAGTGTATTTCTCTGGGATAGGTAAACAAACTATCCCACGCATATGCATAGACCTTCTAGCGTCAGCTGTTTTTCGACTGAGAAACAGTAAGCTAGACATATTGACCATTGGCTGTGCGTACGTATTGTGCTGGTACTATCCTTCGCACTTTTCTCAACCTTTGCAGGTGAACGCGAAAGCTGGTCAATATATTTTACTGACTGTATGCACAGATATTCATAAATTTCAAGATAAGTAAGTTCAGAGTGAGATTTTTCCCCGAGATCTTTTCTTACGAAAAAAGAAAAAAATCTTGTATTCTTGCAGGCAAGATTAAAAAAAAAGAAAAGGGTGTGTACTAAAGGGAGGTGCACACAAGTCTTCAAAACTGCTATTCAGTCTCAACTTTGTGCAAGATTACTAGTGATACTCTAGTGAAAAAACAGTAAAAATGGCTTCGATTGATCTTATCGAACGTCTTGTACAAGTGCTTCGCGATACTGTACAAAATATGGATCAAATGAGCGTTAATGATATTCATTATTGGTTAGATATGTGTAATTCTACTATTAATGAATTAAACGAAAAAATTTCTAAATCTAATCTCACGAGAGGAGAAAAACAGAAATGTCAAACTTGTTTGACACATCTTTCGTGTGTGAAAGTAGAATTTGAACATCATCTTCATCGAGGAGGTAGTCTGCATGCTGAAGAAGCAGAAGCTAGAGTTGAGTGGCGTGATGTGCAATCAGCCTTCCAAAATCGAATCAGGAGAGGTGTGGTTGTTAACGTAAAGCATGTGGACATATTGAATTTTTTTTAATGATGCACTGAAGCTCTTCAAAGTTAAGACACAAGCATGTTTAGAGGAATATAATGCGGTGAAAATCAATTCGGATTTTATTTCAGAATTCACAATGCAAAAAAATGGTGAACAAAAGACAGATATTAAATATTTTACGAGTGAGAGTGCTACAGTATGTATGTCAACAGATTTAGAGTAATGGTTTACAGACAATATTAAAGATCCCATTCTTTCACAATTAGAAGAATTTCAAGAAAGGGATTCAGGCTGGACACTGAAGAGTATTATAAGTTTATGTATAAATATGAAAAAATATTCTCCAATTAAGCGAAGTTCTTATATTCCTCTTCCGAAGTTTATTGAAAATAAAAAAGCTTGTGTTAACGTGCATAATAACCACGATCAGTGTTTTAAGTATGCTGTTCTTTCATCATTATATCCAAGTAACAAAAATGCTAGTAGAGTTAATCAGTATCGATTGCATGAAAATGAATTAAATTTCGCTGGTATGGAATTCCCCGTAAAACTTAAAAGTATTCCGAAATTCGAAAAACTGAATAATATTTCAGTAAATGTATATATGCTAAGAAAGTATGGCCACAAATTTGAAGTATCACCTTGTCATATTACAACAGAGAAGAAGGAAAAACATGCAAATCTTCTCATCATTCAAGATTTTTATATAGATGAGCATGAAGAAAATAATCATGCTGATGAAGGTGACATGCCTAAATATCATTACGTTTGGATAAAAAGTATGTCTCAACTTTTGAGTTCTCAAGTGTCTAAAACTCATTTAAAATCTTACCATTGTGAAAGGTGTTTACAAATATTTTATACCGAGGAAAGATTGAAAATTCATGAAAGTGATTGTACAAATTTAAATGATTGTCGAATAAATTTGCCTGATTGTAAGAATAATATTCTCAAATTCGAAGATCATAGTAAGGGTGAAAAGGTTCCTTTTGTTATTTATGCGGATTTTGAATGTTTATTAAAGCCTACTGAGAATGAGAATGCTTTTCAACTTCATGAAGCATTCAGCATAGGGTACTATATAAAATGTAGCTATGATGATAGTTTATCTGGTTATAAATCATATCGGCAAATTAATGAAAATGACGAAGCACCTGCAGAATGGTTTGTACGAGAATTGAAATCAATTAGTGAGAAGATAGATGTACTCTTCAAAAATCCGAAACCAATGAGACTCACTGATCTTGAGGAATTATCTTTCCGGAAGTCAACAATATGTCATATATGTCGAAAACCATTAGGTGCTAATGAACTTTCAGTACGAGACCATTGTCATCTCACAGGACGGTATGTTGACAGTCTGCTTATAATTTTTTAATAACGAAAATTAATATGGTAATTCTAATTGTAAGATAATAATTTTTTTTGTTTTTCAGTTTCAGAGGTGCAGCCCATAATTCGTGCAATTTAAACTATAATGATTCAAGATTCATTCCCGTTATTTTTCATAATCTCAATTATGATACCCATTTCATTTTGAAAGAGATCGCTACTTCTACATTGATGAAAGGGCGAGTCACTCTAATACCACATAATAAGGAAAAATATATTTCTTTCACAAAATACGTGAATTATTGTGATATTAGTTTTAGATTTATTGATTCTTGGCGTTTTCTACCATCATCATTGGAGAAACTTGCCTCATATCTAGAAAAGGTGCCGATAGCTGTAAAGGAGTTTCGATCAGATGGAATTACAGATGAAAACATAGATCTTCTCCGACGGAAAGGTGTATTTCCATATGATTTCGTAGATGAATTAAATAAGCTAACATCTACAAAACTTCCAGAAAAGGAAGAGTTTTACAATAAATTAACCGATTCCCAGATTGGTGATGTGGACTACCAGCATGCTATTCAAGTGTGGAATAAGTTTAATATAAGAAATTTAGGAGATTATTCAGATCTTTATTTGAAAACAGATGTTCTACTATTAACTGACGTTTTTGAAAGTTTTCGAGAGACATCTTTAAAAGCCTATGGTTTATGTCCTGCTCAGTTTTACACTACCCCAGGACTGACATTTTCAGCAGCTTTAAAAATGACAAAAGTAGAACTGGAGCTTCTTACAGATATTGATATGTTAATGTTTATTGAAGCAGGCATTCGAGGAGGAATAAGTCAATGCTGTAATCGCTATGCCAAGGCAAACAATCCATACATGGGTTCTTCATATGATGAGAAACAGAAAACGAAGACTCTCTTATATTTTGACATTAATAATCTTTATGGATGGGCAATGGTGCAGAATTTACCAGTTGGGCAATTTAAATGGATAGAATATGAGACAAATCCTAACTTCTTCAATGCTCCACCAGATTCAGATATTGGCTACATTGCTGAAGTCGACTTGGAGTATCCTGTGGAAATACACAATGAACATCGAGATTTGCCTTTTTGTGCAGAGCATCGCGCTCCACCTGGCTCAAAGCAGAAAAAACTTCTCACTACGCTAGATGATAAGAAAAGGTATGTCATTCACTATCGTGCACTCAAACAGGTGATAGATAATGGACTTCGATTAAAAAAGGTGCATAGAATTTTGAGCTTTGAACAGAAGGCCTGGCTAAAACCATACGTAGAATTTAATACAGAGAAGAGAAAGCAGGCCAAGAATGAGTTTGAAAAACTCTTCTACAAATTATTAATTAACGCTGTCTATGGAAAGTGTATCGAGCGAGAGCGGTCTCGTGTTGATGTGCGATTAGTTAATAAATTTGCAGGTAGATATGGAGCTGAAGCACGCATAGCTCTACCTAATTTTCATAGTTGTGCAATCTTTGATCAAAATTTGGTTGCTATACAGCTGAAGAGAACAAGTATCACAATCAAGAAGCCTATATACGTTGGTCTTTCTATTCTCGATTTATCAAAAACATTAGTATATGATTTTCATTATTCATATATGAAGCAGCGAGTTGGAGAAAAATGCAAACTGCTTTATACAGACACAGATAGTTTAATATATGAAGTTGTGGACTTGGATATGTATCAAATCATGAAAGAAGATCTACACAAATTTGATACTTCGGATTATGATGTGAACAACCAGTTTGAAATCCCACGCGTTAATAAAAAAGTTCCTGGACTGATGAAAGACGAATGCTGTGGCAAGATTATGACTGAGTTCATTGGTTTAAGAAGCAAAATGTATAGTATTTTGATAGATGGAGGTGAGACTATAAAAAAAGCTAAAGGCATAAAATCAAATGTTGTGAAGAAATCAATCACGTTTGAAGATTATCGAAAATGTCTCGAGGATCTCATTATTGTTAAACGTGAGCAGTGCAACATACGTTCTAAGTTGCACATAGTGCATACAGAAAAACAAAATAAAATTGCTTTAAGTCCTCATGATGATAAAAGATTTTTATTGCCACATAATACAGACACTTTGCCATGGGGTCATTATAGAATTATTGAGGAACAGATGGCACAAGCTGCAATGCAAGTGGAGGGAGAATTAGAGGAAAAAATGAATGATAATGGAAGCCAAGAAAGAGAGAAGGGGATAGTGGTGGAGAGGGGATATGATGTGGCCAATAGTAATGCTGTAGGACGAGAAAGAGAAGGGGAAGGTGAGAGAGGGGATGAAAGTGATCAAATCAGGATTGAATACAATGTGATGGAGGAGTTTATGCACGACTGGGATCCATCATTGGATGAAAAAAGATATAATCAAGAACATAACAAGGATATCTTACGGGAGGCAATGGAAGGAGCAGATATTGTGGTGGGGAATATGGTATATCTAGGGACGGAGCATGATGAGGAGCATATTCGAGTAATCGAAGACCTCGAGAACATTTAACCTCCTGCAAAGAAACCAAGACTCTTCTAATTTTCTAAGTAAGTTTCACAGTTCATTAATAGCAAAATGATTTCTCTGTCAAAATATATTTCTCTAACAAAAAAAATCTTATTTAATTTTTCAGAATGGATCTATCTGCTCTCAACAAGATTGCCGAGCAAGAATTCCTGCCCAGGAAGAAGGTTACGGACTTGGAGAAAAATCATCAGTACATGGTGACATCACTTAAGGAAGTAAAAACCAGATTCGGTCTGAAGGTAGTTGCTGAGCTCGATGAGAGCTTTCAGATCTTCTTGCCAGAGAAGATTTCATCAGCGATCCTAAAAGATCAAGAATTTTTCCACCAACTTTCCAACACTGCAAATAAGCTTTGTTTATTTATATTATATCAGGGCGGAACTTCTTTTAAGTTCGATACTATTGGTTAAAGGCAAGGAAAATGATGTAATACACACGCACAAATTGCTTTTTATAATCTATTTATTATTTTTATATTAAAACGTGTACATAATAATAGTAATACATGAATAAATGTATAATTAAACATAATATGATCACTTTATCTTTTATTTACTACCTCCATGATTCTTATAATTATATTTGGAAAATACATTGATAATTTTGTTCAAATAGATTTAGCTTATTTAGAGAATCTCATTTTTATCAATCCAACTATTATGCTCGTTGCTGAAACCTAACCATTTAACATACACTCGCTTACCATTTCTCTTTAAAACTTTTTCTACTAAATAAATTTCTGGATGATTAGTTTTTTGAATTTCCGTTTCATAAAAGCCGCCAGACACGGGTGTATCATAATAATCTTTAAGGTGATAAGTTAGCGGATTAGTTTTTGTAACTCGAGTTATTGTAAAAATTTCAGTAGACCAGTTCGGTGTATAACCTTTTTCAAACACGTTTTTTATTTTACTTATACGTACTTTATCTCCGACTTTGAATTTTGGTTTTTTCACAGTTAACTTTTTATTTGAAAATCGTCTCTTGATCTCTCTCTCATTTGCCTGCGTAACATTTTTTGGCTCAATCCCTATAGTCCGATGTTTTCTTGCATTGTAAGCTTTGACCAACTCAGGCAAGATATCCAACCACTTATAGCTTCCCTGTTTACTGAACTCTATCCACATTACATTTTTTAATGTTCTATTAAAACGTTCGCATATACTTGCATGAAGATTACTATGTGAAGAGTAAAGGTTTATCTTGTACTTGTTCATGAGTTTCTGAAAGTTTGAATTGTAAAACTCTTTTCCTTGGTCAGTTTGTAGATTCGACGGTACTCTGTCTTGTTTTAATATCGATTCCATAGCTGCAGTAACATCATTGCCACTCTTTGACTTGACTGGGACAGCCCATGCATACTTCGAAAATATATCTATGACAGTGAGTAAGTAGTGAAAACCTTTATTCTCTTTAGAGTAAGGAATCATTTCTACAAGATCTGCTTGCCAAGTCTCATCTATGCCACGAATGTCATATTTTCTTCGCTTGTACCTGCGACGTGCAGGTTTATGGAGTTCTTCAGCTACTCTTTGACGTTCCATCTTTGACTTCTATATGTCTATTTAATTCTTTAACTATGTATTCTATACTGGCTAAATTACGATGAGATACATCATAAAGATATTTTAATTTTTTCTCCACTTCTGATTGAACTTTTTCAACTTGCTCCTTATATGCTTCTATAACTTCACTAATGCCAACAAATTTAGAAGATAAATAATCTACTTCAGTCTGCAGGATAACTTTCAATGAATGTAAGGTGATTGCATCGGTTGGATCAAGAGGCTGTCCTACATTGCAAAGCCGCTTATTTTCTAAGTCAAAATCGCCTTCCGATGTGATATTGAAACCAACACCTGGAGGACCGCGACTCACTTGCGAGCCCTCAAGCTTTCTTCCGAACACATCGAGACTCATGTTACTACTGATACAATAAAAAATGTGTGTGTGTTAATATATATGCCCAGCTTCACGTAATTCCTCAATAATCGATTGGATTTCGTTGATATGATTATTATTCCCAGCAGTACGCTCCGCAATCAATAATCGGAGACGCTCGACAAGTTCATTTGGATCATCCCAGTAGACGAGATCTATAGAAGAATTTTTCTTAGCTATTTTATATTTTGGCAATAATGCTCCTCCGATGGTTTTATTTGTTTTTTTACGAGGAGTGCTGCGGAACATTGGAGCTAAAACATTTTTATATATATTACTCCTTGATATACGTATGGATTCATCTTTGCTATGTTTTTTCTTATGAGCATTTGTTGCTTCCAAGATCATACGATAATTTTCACGATCTGCTGAACTTAAAAGAAGCTCATCCGGATATTTTTTGAAGAGTAATTCCATTAATCCATCTGTTTTAGGATAACTTTTATTTCCAACTTTTAGTTCTTTATCAAAAAATTCAATTTCTTAATCACCAATCATATAAACTCCATTAACTTTCCTCACGCCGTATATATTATCGATTTTGCTGCGGCTTTTATCTAGTAGTGACAAGAAGTCTTGAGATGAATCACTTCTTTCATGGGCAGATTTAAATGATGAATTGGTTAATGTATCTTTTATTGTATCAAATTCGTCATCAACATCAAAATCATCATTATATATGGCACTTGCATTATTATTATTAAGATCGTTTAGTATACTCGATTGATTAAACCTTAATCGTTTTTTTTCTTTCAATGATTTGTTCATGCTTGTATCCATTATTTTCTTCGAAGGATGCAAGCTTTCACTGTTTAAAACAGTCAGTTTCTCAAGTGGTGTGATGACTGGTCTCAATGTATCACTGACGACTTTTTCAAAATCATCTCTCTCCTGTTTTAATAAAGTATATTTTTTTTTAATAGCCTCACGAGCCCGCAAGAGCTCGCTGAGAATATTCTTCTCTTTCTTGAAGTCGGACATGTTTACGAGATGATGACTATAACTGTACTGCAAGTTTGAGACTCATAATTCCTTTTTTATTGCAAAACAGTCAAATCCTTTTCTATATCTACCCTCATTCATCGCTCTATCTTTGTCAATAACAATGAATCCATAGTTATCCTTCTTCCAACATTCAGAACAAAGATTTCGAAATTCATTAAAAGTTAAATCGGTATTCACATGATCTTCATAGATATGTTTAAGATTCACATCGTCTTGACGATAAATTACTAACAAATTAACATTATCCCTAATGAGAAGTTTTCCTATATGAGCATACGATTGACACAGATAGAAACTATCTACACTTTTATGTCTTCCCATGCAGAAAAATGCTCTGACGTTATCCTGCTTCTCACATGCTACATCATCAAAAATCATAATTGAATTCGGTAGAGCTTCATCTGGAGATACTACAGATTCATGCTCACTAAACAAATATGATACTCCTTCAATCGGATCCAAGACATTTTTAAGAAATTGATACTTTGGCTGATTCAAGGATTTAGAGTATACATACAAATTTTCAAATCTATGACCATTTGGATGTGTAATTAGAGCCAATAAACTATTTGTTTTCCCACAGTTAGATGGTCCACAGAATACTGCTCGTATACTATCTGGCAGTAATTCACCGTGTCGCTTCTTTCTCTTTTCTTTTCCAAAATCGAAATTCGCTACGGGAAGTTTGACGTTTTGCTCGGTAAAATCCATGTTCACATGTCAGAGTCAGATTCGACATTGAGCTTCAGGAATAAAATCACTTGTTTTATACTTTGATCGTCAGTTGTGGCTCAACACTTGAAGAGAGATGATCGTTCACAAATCCAAGAAACTGCAGAAAGGTTGTGGATTGCTTGATAAAGTAATCAATAACTTACCTGTTGAAATGCATCTTCCTGGATATCAATACTGTGGACCCGGAACCAAATTAAATAAGCGATTGAAAAGAGGTGATCCTGGAATTAATCAGCTTGATCAAGCATGCAAAGAACATGACATTGCTTACTCTGACAAAAATGGAGATCGTAAAGCAGCTGATAAGAGCCTTGCTGATAGAGCTTGGCAACGCGTTAGAGCCAAGGATGCCAGTCTTGCTGAAAAAGCTTATGCTTTTGCTGTTACCAATGCTATGAAAATAAAAGGAAAAACTGGAATGGGACTAAAATTCAGTAAGTTAGTGAATGCAGCTAAAAAATCAATGATAGCCAGTAAATGTTCTCGCAAGGTTATTCAATCGGCCTTGAAGGGTGCACGTCAAGCTGTTAAGAGTGTAGGCGGAAAGAAAAAAGTTATCATTCCACGTGTTCTACCGCTTCCATCAAAAATCGGTGGAGTTCTTCCTTTTCTCATCCCATTGTTCGCAGGACTTAGTGCAACCGGTGCTCTAGCAGGAGGTACTGCTGGAATAATTAAAGCAGTCAATAATGCTAAAGCTGCGCAAAAAGATCTTGAAGAAAGTAAGAGACTTAACAAGACCATGGAAGACATTGCTTTAGGCAAAGGTCTCCATCTCAAACCATATAAAACTGGGATGGGTTTATTTATGAAACCTCGTGTCGTCGGTGGTGGCGGTCATCATGTCAATAGAAAAAAAAAACTTCGATTTAACTTTGCCAAATCGTCCACTGACTGACTACGATCTAAAAAAATATGCTTGTATGATGAAAATCTCAGATTTTCGAGGTGTTTTTATGAGAAATAATCTGCCCGCCGATGGTCCATGGTATAATGAGTCAGCTGTTGTCAACTTGGATGACTTTCAAAATAGAGGCACTCATTGGGTTTGTTATCGCAAGCATGGATCTGATGTACTTTATTTTGATAGTTTTGGCGATCTCAAACCTCCCGAAGATCTCATGTCATATTTTAACGTGGAAGAAGTGAAATACAACTATAAAAGATATCAAAATTTTGATTCATACATATGTGTCCATCTTTGTCTTTATTTCTTAGCTGGAAGACTATAAAAGATGTGCTCACAGACGAATGAAATCATTTCCTTCCGATCAGTCATGGAAGATAGCTTCACTCTGAGTCTCTCAGGAAACTCATCTGTCTTAGAAGCGCAATATTTTCCTTCGATTGTACTACCACAACATAAGAGTTTTGTCTTGGGTTTAGTTGAACTTTTAACATTCAACTCTATTCCTAATGTTGACTATTCAAATAATAAACTTCATTTGAACGGTGATATTATTACTATACCTACTGGCAGTTATGAGATTGATGCTATTAATCATTATTTAGAAGAAATTTTAAAATCCAAAGGAATTCAATTTTCTTTGAAAGCTAACAATAATACTCTCAGAAGTGAAATTATCTGCAGTCATCCAATAGATTTTACACCTCACAATTCAATCGGCCGTCTCCTTGGCTTTGCTCCTCGCATTCTCAAAGAAAACATTCAACACAGCTCTGATTTACCTGTGAAAATATTGAGAATCAACGCACTCAGAGTAGAGTGCAACATTACATCTGGTGCTTACATTAATAACAAAAAAGTTCACACAATCCATGAGTTCTTTCCCAGAGTGCCTCCAGAATATAAAATCATAGAAGTTCCGTCTCATGTCATATATCTACCAGTCAGTGTCAAGTGCATAGATCATCTTCAAATCCAAATCGTAGATGAGGATGGAAATTTAGTGAATTTTCGAGGAGAGGAAATTACTATTAGACTTCACATCAAATGCGTATAATGGGTATCGTTTACAATCCTAGAGTATATATAAGTCAGCCAGCATGGCAAGCAGGCATCAGTCGAGTAAAGAAACTCAAACCGTTAACACGTCAGAGCATTCAGTTTCTGAAAAGCCTAGGATTAAAAGTTCGTGGAAAAAATTCACGTGTATAATTCTCTGCTGCTTCCAGAAAAATGGACGAAATTCTAAGCATTCAATCAGGTGTCGTTTTCGATGAGTCTATTGCTCATTACGAGGTTCACGTTCATCAACCATACTCATCATCAAGCTTTGATAATAATGATGAAATTCGCATTTCTATCCAACACCAAGATCTATTTCTGTTACCATCACGTAGTTGTATCCATATATGTGGAAAATTACAAAAAGAGAATACAGGAGGACCACTAGAAAAAACTAAATTTGTCAACAATGCTATTTGTCATATGTTTGATGAAATTCGTTATGAGATTAATGGCGTGGAGATTGATAAAAGTAAAAATGTCGGTCTGAGCAGTCTTATGAAAGGATGGATTTCATTTAATTCGTATCAGAGTCGTATGCTGGAGAATGCAGGCTGGCTTGGCGTCGAAGAAGATATCAAAACTTTTGTTGATGCTCAGGGCAACTTTGACGTTTCCATTCCTCTTAGTATAATCTTAGGTTTTGCAGAAGATTATAAAAAAATTGTAGTTAATATGAAGCATGAACTCATTCTCACAAGATCGAGAACTGAAAAGAATGCAATACTTCAAGAAGCTATTACAAGAGACAATGCATCTTTCTATGAAGGTTATAATGTGACAATATCAAAGATTGAATGGTTAATGCCATATGTCATTGCATCTGATAAACAAAAAATCCAGTTATTGAATTTCATTGGCAAAGATAACCCCATTTCTATGTGTTTTCGTTCGTGGGAGTTATTTGAATATCCTCTTCTTCCGAGCACGAATAAACACGTCTGGACGGTGAAAACATCAAATCAATTGGAAAAACCTCGTTTTGTGATTCTTGGACTACAAACAAAGAGAAAATCAACGAGAAATGCAAACGCCAGTATATTTGATCATTGTGACATTAGTAATGTAAAACTTTTCTTGAATTCACAATATTATCCATACAACAATATGAATCTCGACATATCCAAGAATCAGTTTGCTATTCTCTATGATATGTACGCTAATTTTCAAAAATCCTACTATGGAACAGATCCGCAACCGCTGCTAACAAAGTCCTCGTTTCTCAGCTTCGCACCACTTGTAGTTATTGACTGTTCACGACAAAACGAATCTCTCAAGAGCGCTTCTGTCGATGTACGTCTAGAGTTTGAAGCTAAAAAAGATTTTCCAGCTAACACTTCAGCTTACTGCTTGATCTTACACGATCGCATCGTTCAGTACAATCCTATTAGTGGGGATATCAAGAAGCTTGTCTAATCAGTATAAAAAAAAAATATTCAGTGCAAGATGGAGTATGCAGTAGACATGACTGGTTTCAAGCAAACGGAAGGAGATTATATTCTAAAGGAATTGGCAATCATTCCTCTTAACGAAAGCAATGATCCTATTATTCTTCTATTCAAAAACCCCTTTTCATGGACAAGACTGTCTGATCAAATGAAAAGCGAAAATAATTGGCTCAAACATAATTACCATGGGATACCTTGGAAAACGGATGGGCTTGACTACTCACAGATTGGAAACATACTTCGTGATGCTTTACATGATGCCAGCAAAATTTTTGTCTTGGGTGAATTAAAACAGAAATGGTTGCAAAGATTCCAATTTCCTGTTTACAACATTCAACAATATGGCTATCCATCAAAACCATCTTTCAAGTGCGTTACAGTATGCACAAACCATAATCCTATCTACAAAACCACATGTGCACTTCATACTGTCAAACACATAAAATTATTCCGACAATTGCAAAACAAATATTAAAAAAATATTTAAAAAATGAAAAAAAAAGAAAAAAAGAAAAAAGTAGAAAACACTATAGGCATCCTGGTTCTCTTTTCGGTTTCTGGCTCACTTCAAAAGGGGTGAGCCAGAACCCGTACGGATTCTGGCTCACATTGAGAGAGGAGGGGGTGAGCCAGAAACCGCATGAGCCAGTATGACTATAGCCTATCTACTTAAATGAAAAGGAAAATTATGTAAATGTTACACATGGCTACCTGAAATTTCACTTATATTAATCAAATTAGAACACTGTATTATCGCTTCTAAGATATTTTATGCTACCTCGGGAATTATATACAAATAAACATTCCGTAATATTGTAGAAAGTTACAAACGTGAAGATGGATTGTACCAGGGTTATGAATGATCGTAATTTGCAGAGCTATTTTATCGACAAATCTAAATGAATAGTAAAACTATATAAAGGTTACACATGGCTACCTGAAAATTGAAAAATATTAATCAAATTGGAACATTGATTTATCGCCTATAAGATATTTTATCTTAAATCGGGGAATATAAACCTATAGTCTTCCCGTAATATTGTAGCGAATATTCAAAGTGTAGATCGATTGTACAGGACTTTTGAAAGATCTTAATTTGCAGAGCTATTTTATTGAGAATTCTAAATGAAAAGGAAAATTATGTAAAGGTTACACATGGCTACCTGAAAATTCATATATATTAATCAAATTGGAACACTGTATTATCGCTTCTAAGATATTTTATGGTACCCGGGGAAATGTATACAAATAATCTTTCCGTAATATTGTAGAAAGTTACAAACGAGAAGATGGATTGTACCAGGGTTATGAATGATCTTAATTTGCAGAGCTATTTTATCGACAAATCTAAATGAATAGTAAAAATATATAAAGGTTACACATGGCTACCTGAAAATTGAAATATTTTAATCAAATGGGAACATTGTATTATCGCCTGTAAGATATTTTATCGTAGCTCGGGGAATATAAACAAATAGTCTTCCCGTCATATTGTAGAAAACATGAAACGTGTAGATCGATTGTACAGGGCTTTTGAAAGAACTTAATTTGCAGAGCTATTTTATTGTGAAATCTAAATGAATAGTAACACTATGTAAAGGTTACACGTTGCTACCTGGAAATTCATATATATTAATCAAATGGAAACACTGTATTATGGTCTGTAAGATATTTTATCGTAGCTCGGGGAATATAAACAAATAGTCTTCCCGTAATATTGTAGAAAGCTACAAACGTGAAGATAGATTGTACAGGACTTTTGAAAGATCTTAATTTGCAGAGCTATTTTATTGAGAATTCTAAATGAAAAGGAAAATTATGTAAAGGTTACACATGGCTACCTGAAAATTCATATATATTAATCAAATTGGAACACTGTATTATCGCTTCTAAGATATTTTATGGTACCCGGGGAAATGTATACAAATAATCTTTCCGTAATATTGTAGAAAGTTACAAACGAGAAGATGGATTGTACCAGGGTTATGAATGATCTTAATTTGCAGAGCTATTTTATCGACAAATCTAAATGAATAGTAAAAATATATAAAGGTTACACATGGCTACCTGAAAATTGAAATATTTTAATCAAATGGGAACATTGTATTATCGCCTGTAAGATATTTTATCGTAGCTCGGGGAATATAAACAAATAGTCTTCCCGTCATATTGTAGAAAACATGAAACGTGTAGATCGATTGTACAGGGCTTTTGAAAGAACTTAATTTGCAGAGCTGTTTTATTGCGAAATCTAAATGAATAGTAAAACTATGTAAAGGTTACACATTGTTACCTGAAAATTCATATATATTAATCAAATTGGAACATTGTATTATCGCCTATAAGATATTTAATCGTAAATAGGGGAATATAAACCAATATTCTTCTCGTAATATAGTAGCGAATATTCAAAGTGTAGATCGATTGTACAGAGCTTTTGAAAGATCTTAATTTGCAGAGCTATTTTATTGAGAATAATAAATGAAAAGGAAAATTATGTAAAGGTTACACATGGCTACCTGAAAATTGAAAAATATTAATCAAATTGGAAAATTGTATAATCGCCTATAAGATATTTAATCGTAAATAGGGTAATATAAACAAATAGTCTTCCCGTAATATTGTAGGGAATATTCAAAGTGTAGATCGATTGTACAGGGCTTTTGAAAGATCTTAATTTGTAGAGCTATTTTATTGAGAATAAAAAATGAAAAGGAAAATTATGTAAAGGTTACAAATGGCTACCTGAAAATTCATATATATTAATCAAATTGGAACATTGTATTATCGCCTATAAGATATTTAATCGTAAATAGGGGAATATAAACAAATAGTCTTCCCGTAATATTGTAGCGAATATTCAAAGTGTAGATCGATTGTACAGGGCTTTTGGAAGATCTTAATTTGCAGAACTATTTTATTGAGAATTCTAAATGAAAAGGAAAATTATGTAAAGGTTACACATGGCTACCTGAAAATTCATATATATTAATCAAATTGGAACACTGTATTATCGCTTCTAAGATATTTTATGGTACCCGGGGAAATGTATACAAATAATCTTTCCGTAATATTGTAGAAAGTTACAAACGAGAAGATGGATTGTACCAGGGTTATGAATGATCTTAATTTGCAGAGCTATTTTATCGACAAATCTAAATGAATAGTAAAAATATATAAAGGTTACACATGGCTACCTGAAAATTGAAATATTTTAATCAAATGGGAACATTGTATTATCGCCTGTAAGATATTTTATCGTAGCTCGGGGAATATAAACAAATAGTCTTCCCGTCATATTGTAGAAAACATGAAACGTGTAGATCGATTGTACAGGGCTTTTGAAAGAACTTAATTTGCAGAGCTGTTTTATTGCGAAATCTAAATGAATAGTAAAACTATGTAAAGGTTACACATTGTTACCTGAAAATTCATATATATTAATCAAATTGGAACATTGTATTATCGCCTATAAGATATTTAATCGTAAATAGGGGAATATAAACCAATATTCTTCTCGTAATATAGTAGCGAATATTCAAAGTGTAGATCGATTGTACAGAGCTTTTGAAAGATCTTAATTTGAAGAGCTATTTTATTGAGAATAATAAATGAAAAGGAAAATTATGTAAAGGTTACACATGGCTACCTGAAAATTGAAAAATATTAATCAAATTGGAAAATTGTATAATCGCCTATAAGATATTTAATCGTAAATAGGGTAATATAAACAAATAGTCTTCCCGTAATATTGTAGGGAATATTCAAAGTGTAGATCGATTGTACAGGGCTTTTGAAAGATCTTAATTTGCAGAGCTATTTTATTGAGAATAAAAAATGAAAAGGAAAATTATGTAAAGGTTACACATGGCTACCTGAAAATTCATATATATTAATCAAATTGGAACACTGTATTATCGCTTCTAAGATATTTTATGGTACCCGGGGAAATGTATACAAATAATCTTTCCGTAATATTGTAGAAAGTTACAAACGAGAAGATGGATTGTACCAGGGTTATGAATGATCTTAATTTGCAGAGCTATTTTATCGACAAATCTAAATGAATAGTAAAAATATATAAAGGTTACACATGGCTACCTGAAAATTGAAATATTTTAATCAAATGGGAACATTGTATTATCGCCTGTAAGATATTTTATCGTAGCTCGGGGAATATAAACAAATAGTCTTCCCGTCATATTGTAGAAAACATGAAACGTGTAGATCGATTGTACAGGGCTTTTGAAAGAACTTAATTTGCAGAGCTGTTTTATTGCGAAATCTAAATGAATAGTAAAACTATGTAAAGGTTACACATTGTTACCTGAAAATTCATATATATTAATCAAATTGGAACATTGTATTATCGCCTATAAGATATTTAATCGTAAATAGGGGAATATAAACAAATAGTCTTCCCGTAATATTGTAGCGAATATTCAAAGTGTAGATCGATTGTACAGGGCTTTTGGAAGATCTTAATTTGCAGAACTATTTTATTGAGAATTCTAAATGAAAAGGAAAATTATGTAAAGGTTACACATGGCTACCTGAAAATTCATATATATTAATCAAATTGGAACACTGTATTATCGCTTCTAAGATATTTTATGGTACCCGGGGAAATGTATACAAATAATCTTTCCGTAATATTGTAGAAAGTTACAAACGAGAAGATGGATTGTACCAGGGTTATGAATGATCTTAATTTGCAGAGCTATTTTATCGACAAATCTAAATGAATAGTAAAAATATATAAAGGTTACACATGGCTACCTGAAAATTGAAATATTTTAATCAAATGGGAACATTGTATTATCGCCTGTAAGATATTTTATCGTAGCTCGGGGAATATAAACAAATAGTCTTCCCGTCATATTGTAGAAAACATGAAACGTGTAGATCGATTGTACAGGGCTTTTGAAAGAACTTAATTTGCAGAGCTGTTTTATTGCGAAATCTAAATGAATAGTAAAACTATGTAAAGGTTACACATTGTTACCTGAAAATTCATATATATTAATCAAATTGGAACATTGTATTATCGCCTATAAGATATTTAATCGTAAATAGGGGAATATAAACAAATAGTCTTCCCGTAATATTGTAGCGAATATTCAAAGTGTAGATCGATTGTACAGGGCTTTTGGAAGATCTTAATTTGCAGAACTATTTTATTGAGAATTCTAAATGAAAAGGAAAATTATGTAAAGGTTACACATGGCTACCTGAAAATTCATATATATTAATCAAATTGGAACACTGTATTATCGCTTCTAAGATATTTTATGGTACCCGGGGAAATGTATACAAATAATCTTTCCGTAATATTGTAGAAAGTTACAAACGAGAAGATGGATTGTACCAGGGGTTTGAATGATCCTAATTTACAGAGCTATTTTATCGACAAATCTAAATGAATATTAAAAGTATGTAAAGGTTACACATTGCTACTTGAAAATTCATATATATTAATCAAATTGAAACACTGTATTATCGGCTATATGATATTTTATCGTAGCTCGGGGATTATAAATAAACAATCTCCCTGTAATATTGTAGAAAATATTCATCGTGTAGATCGGTTGTACGGGGCTTTTTAAAGATCTTAATTTGCAGAGCTATTTTATTGAGAAATCTAAATGAATAGTAAAAGTATATAAAAGTTATACATTGCTACTTGAAAATTCATATATATTAATCAAACTACAACACAGTATTATCGCTTCTAAGATATTTTATGGTACTTCGGGAAGTGTATATAAATAATCTTCCTGTATAATTGTAGAAAGCTACAAACGTGAAGACGGATTGTACGAGGGTTTTGAATGATCTTAATTTGCAGAGCTATTTTATTGTGAAATCTAAATGAATAGTAACACTATGTAAAGGTTACACATTGCTACCTGGAAATTCATATATATTAATCAAATGGAAACACTGTATTATGTTCTGTAAGATATTTTATCGTAGCTCGGGGAATATAAACAAATAGTCTTCCCGTAATATTGTAGAAAGCTACAAACGTGAAGATGGATTGTACAGGGCTTTTGAAAGATCTTAAATTGCATAGCTATTTTATTGAAAATTCTAAATGAAAAGGACAACTATGTAAAGGTTACACATGGCTACCTAAAAATTCACATATATTAATCAAATTGGAACACTCTATTATCGCCTGTAAGATATTTTATCGTAGTTCGCGGAATATAAACAAATAGTCTTCCCGTAATATTGTAGAGAATATTCATCGTGTAGATCGGTTGTACGGGGCTTTTTAAAGATCTTAATTTGCAGAGCTATTTTATTGAGAAATTTAAATGAATAGTAAAAGTATGTAAAGGTTATACATTGCTACTTGAAAATTCATATATATTAATCAAACTGGAACACAGTATTACCGCTTCTAAGATATTTTATGGTACTTCGGGAAGTGTATATAAATAATCTTCCTGTATAATTGTAGAAAGCTACAAACGTGAAGACGGATTGTACGAGGGTTTTGAATGATCTTAATTTGCAGAGCTATTTTATTGTGAAATCTAAATGAATAGTAACACTATGTAAAGGTTACACGTTGCTACCTGGAAATTCATATATATTAATCAAATGGAAACACTGTATTATGGTCTGTAAGATATTTTATCGTAGCTCGGGGCATATAAACAAATAGTCTTCCCGTAATATTGTAGAAAGCTACAAACGTGAAGATAGATTGTACTGGGCTTTTGAAAGATCTTAAATTGCATAGCTATTTTATTGAAAATTCTAAATGAAAAGGACAACTATGTAAAGGTTACACATGGCTACCTAAAAATTCACATATATTAATCAAATTGGAACACAGTATTATAGCTTCTAAGATATTTTATGGTACCTCGGGAAGTGTATACAAATAATCTTTCCGTAATATTGTAGAAAGTTACAAACGTGAAGATGGATTGTACCAGGGTTTTGAATGATCCTAATTTACAGAGCTATTTTATCTACAAATCTAAATGAATATTAAAAGTATGTAAAGGTTACACATTGCTACTTGAAAATTCATATATATTAATCAAATTGAAACACTGTATTATCGGTTATATGATATTTTATCGTAGCTCGGGGATTATAAATAAACAATCTCCCTGTAATATTGTAGAAAATATTCATCGTGTAGATCGGTTGTACGGGGCTTTTTAAAGATCTTAATTTGCAGAGCTATTTTATTGAGAAATTTAAATGAATAGTAAAAGTATGTAAAGGTTATACATTGCTACTTGAAAATTCATATATATTAATCAAACTACAACACAGTATTATCGCTTCTAAGATATTTTATGGTACTTCGGGAAGTGTATATAAATAATCTTCCTGTATAATTGTAGAAAGCTACAAACGTGAAGACGGATTGTACGAGGGTTTTGAATGATCTTAATTTGCAGAGCTATTTTATTGTGAAATCTAAATGAATAGTAACACTATGTAAAGGTTACACATTGCTACCTGGAAATTCATATATGTTAATCAAATGGAAACACTGTATTATGTTCTGTAAGATATTTTATCGTAGCTCGGGGAATATAAACAAATAGTCTTCCCGTAATATTGTAGAAAGCTACAAACGTGAAGATGGATTGTACAGGGCTTTTGAAAGATCTTAAATTGCATAGCTATTTTATTGAAAATTCTAAATGAAAAGGACAACTATGTAAAGGTTACACATGGCTACCTAAAAATTCACATATATTAATCAAATTGGAACACTCTATTATCGCCTGTAAGATATTTTATCGTAGCTCGCGGAATATAAACAAATAGTCTTCCCGTAATATTGTAGAGAATATTCAACGTGTAGATCGATTGTACGGGGCTTTTTAAAGATCTTAATTTGCAGAGCTTTTTTATTGAGAAATCTAAATTAATAGTAAAAGTATGTAAAGGTTATACATTGCTACTTGAAAATTCATATATATTAATCAAACTGGAACACAGTATTACCGCTTCTAAGATATTTTATGGTACTTCGGGAAGTGTATATAAATAATCTTCCTGTATAATTGTAGAAAACAACAAACGTGAAGACGGATTGTACGAGGGTTTTGAATGATCTTAATTTGCAGAGCTATTTTATCGACAAATCTAAATGAATATTAAAAGTATGTAAAGGTTACACATTGCTACTTGAAAATTCATATATATTAATCAAATGGAAACACTGTATTATGGTCTGTAAGATATTTTATCGTAGCTCGGGGAATATAAACAAATAGTCTTCCCGTAATATTGTAGAAAGCTACAAACGTGAAGATGGATTGTACAGGGCTTTTGAAAGATCTTAAATTGCATAGCTATTTTATTGAAAATTCTAAATGAATAGGACAACTATGTAAAGGTTACACATGGCTACCTAAAAATTCACATATATTAATCAAATTGGAACACAGTATTATAGCTTCTAAGATATTTTATGGTACCTCGGGAAGTGTATACAAATAATCTTCCCGTAATATTGTAGAAAACTACAAACGTGAAGATGGATTGTACCTGGGTTTTGAATGACCCTAATTTACAGCGCTATTTTATCGACAAATCTAAATGAATATTAAAAGTATGTAAAGGTTACACATGGCTACCTAAAAATTCACATATATTAATCAAATTGGAACACTCTATTATCGCCTGTAAGACATTTTATCGTAGCTCGCGGAATATAAACAAATAGTCTTCCCGTAATATTGTAGAGAATATTCAACGTGTAGATCGATTGTACGGGGCTTTTTAAAGATCTTAATTTGCAGAGCTATTTTATTGAGAAATTTAAATGAATAGTAAAAGTATGTAAAGGTTATACATTGCTACTTGAAAATTCATATATATTAATCAAACTACAACACAGTATTATCGCTTCTAAGATATTTTATGGTACTTCGGGAAGTGTATATAAATAATCTTCCTGTATAATTGTAGAAAGCTACAAACGCGAAGACGGATTGTACGAGGGTTTTGAATGATCTTAATTTGCAGAGCTATTTTATTGTGAAATCTAAATGAATAGTAACACTATGTAAAGGTTACACATTGCTACCTGGAAATTCATATATATTAATCAAATGGAAAGACTGTATTATGTTCTGTAAGATATTTTATCTTAGCTCGGGGAATATAAACAAATAGTCTTCCCGTAATATTGTAGAAAGCTACAAACGTGAAGATGGATTGTACAGGGCTTTTGAAAGATCTTAAATTGCATAGCTATTTTATTGAAAATTCTAAATGAAAAGGACAACTATGTAAAGGTTACACATGGCTACCTAAAAATTCACATATATTAATCAAATTGGAACACAGTATTATAGCTTCTAAGATATTTTATGGTACCTCGGGAAGTGTATACAAATAATCTTCCCGTAATATTGTAGAAAACTACAAACGTGAAGATGGATTGTACCTGGGTTTTGAATGATCCTAATTTACAGCGCTATTTTATCGACAAATCTAAATGAATATTAAAAGTATGTAAAGGTTACACATGGCTACCTAAAAATTCACATATATTAATCAAATTGGAACACTCTATTATCGCCTGTAAGATATTTTATCGTAGCTCGCGGAATATAAACAAATAGTCTTCCCGTAATATTGTAGAGAATATTCAACGTGTAGATCGATTGTACGGGGCTTTTTAAAGATCTTAATTTGCAGAGCTATTTTATTGAGAAATTTAAATGAATAGTAAAAGTATGTAAAGGTTATACATTGCTACTTGAAAATTCATATATATTAATCAAACTACAACACAGTATTATCGCTTCTAAGATATTTTATGGTACTTCGGGAAGTGTATATAAATAATCTTCCTGTATAATTGTAGAAAGCTACAAACGTGAAGACGGATTGTACGAGGGTTTTGAATGATCTTAATTTGCAGAGCTATTTTATTGTGAAATCTAAATGAATAGTAACACTATGTAAAGGTTACACATTGCTACCTGGAAATTCATATATATTAATCAAATGGAAACACTGTATTATGTTCTGTAAGATATTTTATCGTAGCTCGGGGAATATAAACAAATAGTCTTCCCGTAATATTGTAGAAAACTACAAACGTGAAGATGGATTGTACAGGGCTTTTGAAAGATCTTAAATTGCATAGCTATTTTATTGAAAATTCTAAATGAAAAGGACAACTATGTAAAGGTTACACATGGCTACCTAAAAATTCACATATATTAATCAAATTGGAACACAGTATTATAGCTTCTAAGATATTTTATGGTACCTCGGGAAGTGTATACAAATAATCTTCCCGTAATATTGTAGAAAACTACAAACGTGAAGATGGATTGTACCAGGGTTTTGAATGATCCTAATTTACAGCGCTATTTTATCGACAAATCTAAATGAATATTAAAAGTATGTAAAGGTTACACATGGCTACCTAAAAATTCACATATATTATTCAAATTGGAACACTCTATTATCGCCTGTAAGATATTTTATCGTAGCTCGCGGAATATAAACAAATAGTCTTCCCGTAATATTGTAGAGAATATTCAACGTGTAGATCGATTGTACGGGGCTTTTTAAAGATCTTAATTTGCAGAGCTTTTTTATTGAGAAATCTAAATTAATAGTAAAAGTATGTAAAGGTTATACATTGCTACTTGAAAATTCATATATATTAATCAAACTGGAACACAGTATTACCGCTTCTAAGATATTTTATGGTACTTCGGGAAGTGTATATAAATAATCTTCCTGTATAATTGTAGAAAGCTACAAACGTGAAGACGGATTGTACGAGGGTTTTGAATGATCTTAATTTGCAGAGCTATTTTATTGTGAAATCTAAATGAATAGTAACACTATGTAAAGGTTACACATTGCTACCTGGAAATTCATATATATTAATCAAATGGAAAGACTGTATTATGTTCTGTAAGATATTTTATCTTAGCTCGGGGAATATAAACAAATAGTCTTCCCGTAATATTGTAGAAAGCTACAAACGTGAAGATGGATTGTACAGGGCTTTTGAAAGATCTTAAATTGCATAGCTATTTTATTGAAAATTCTAAATGAAAAGGACAACTATGTAAAGGTTACACATCGCTACCTAAAAATTCACATATATTAATCAAATTGGAACACAGTATTATAGCTTCTAAGATATTTTATGGTACCTCGGGAAGTGTATACAAATAATCTTCCCGTAATATTGTAGAAAACTACAAACGTGAAGATGGATTGTACCTGGGTTTTGAATGATCCTAATTTACAGCGCTATTTTATCGACAAATCTATATGAATATTAAAAGTATGTAAAGGTTACACATGGCTACCTAAAAATTCACATATATTAATCAAATTGGAACACTCTATTATCGCCTGTAAGATATTTTATCGTAGCTCGCGGAATATAAACAAATAGTCTTCCCGTAATATTGTAGAGAATATTCAACGTGTAGATCGATTGTACGGGGCTTTTTAAAGATCTTAATTTGCAGAGCTATTTTATTGAGAAATTTAAATGAATAGTAAAAGTATGTAAAGGTTATACATTGCTACTTGAAAATTCATATATATTAATCAAACTACAACACAGTATTATCGCTTCTAAGATATTTTATGGTACTTCGGGAAGTGTATATAAATAATCTTCCTGTATAATTGTAGAAAGCTACAAACGTGAAGACGGATTGTACGAGGGTTTTGAATGATCTTAATTTGCAGAGCTATTTTATTGTGAAATCTAAATGAATAGTAACACTATGTAAAAGTTACACATTGCTACCTGGAAATTCAAATATATTAATCAAATGGAAACACTGTATTATGTTCTGTAAGATATTTTATCGTAGCTCGGGGAATATAAACAAATAGTCTTCCCGTAATATTGTAGAAAACTACAAACATGAAGATGGATTGTACAGGGCTTTTGGAAGATCTTAAATTGCATAGCTATTTTATTGAAAATTCTAAATGAAAAGGACAACTATGTAAAGGTTACACATGGCTACCTAAAAATTCACATATATTAATCAAATTGGAACACAGTATTATAGCTTCTAAGATATTTTATGGTACCTCGGGAAGTGTATACAAATAATCTTTCCGTAATATTGTAGAAAGTTACAAACGTGAAGATGGATTGTACCAGGGTTATGAATGATCGTAATTTGCAGAGCTATCTTATCGACAAATCTAAATGAATAGTAAAACTATATAAAGGTTACACATGGCTACCTCAAAATGCATACATATTAATCAAATTGGAACATTGTATTATCGCCTATAAGATATTTAATCGTAAATAGGGGAATATAAACAAATAGTCTTCCCGTAATATTGTAGCGAATATTCAAAGTGTAGATCGATTGTACAGGGCTTTTGAAAGATCTTAATTTGCAGAGCTATTTTATTGAGAATAATAAATAAAAAGGAAAATTATGTAAAGGTTACACATGGCTACCTGAAATTTCATTTATATTAATCAAATTGGAACACTGTATTATCGCTTCTAAGATATTGTATGCTACCTCGGGAAATATATACAAATAAACTTTCCGTAATATTGTAGAAAGTTACAAACGTGAAGATAGATTGTACAGGGCTTTTGAAAGATCTTAATTTGCAGAGATATTTTATTGAGAATAATAAATGAAAAGGAAAATTATGTAAAGGTTATACATGGCTACCTGAAAATTCATATATATTAATCAAATTGGAACATTGTATAATCGGCTGTAAGATATTTTATCGTAGCTCGGGGAATATAAACAAACAGTCTTCCCGTAATATTGTAGCGAATATTCAAAGTGTAGATCGATTGTACAGGGCTTTTGAAAGATCTTAATTTGCAGAGCTATTTTATTGAGAATAAAAAATGAAAAGGAAAATTATGTAAAGGTTACACATGGCTACCTGAAATTTCATTTATATTAATCAAATTGGAACACTGTATTATCGCTTCTAAGATATTGTATGCTACCTCGGGAAATATATACAAATAAACTTTCCGTAATATTGTAGAAAGTTACAAACGTGAAGATCGATTGTATAGGGCTTTTGAAAGATCTTAATTTGCAGAGCTATTTTATTGAGAAATCTAAATGAATAGTATCACTATGTAAAGGTTACACATTGCTACCTGAAAATAGAAAAATATTAATCAAATTGGAACATTGTATTAACGCCTCTAAGATATTTAATCGTAAATAGGGGTATATAAACAAATAGTCTTCCCGTAATATTGTAGCGAATATTCAAAGTGTAGATCGATTGTACAGGGCTTTTGAAAGATCTTAATTTGCAGAGCTATTTTATTGAGAATAATAAATGAAAAGGAAACTTATGTAAAGGTTACACATGGCTACCTGAAATTTCATTTATATTAATCAAATTGGAACACTGTATTATCGCTTCTAAGATATTTTATGCTACCTCGGGAAATATATACAAATAAACTTTCCGTAATATTGTAGAAAGTTACAAACGTGAAGATGGATTGTACCAGGGTTATGAATGATCGTAATTTGCAGAGCTATTTTATCGACAAATCTAAATGAATAGTAAAACTATATAAACGTTACACATGGCTACTTGAAAATTCATATATATTAATCAAATTGGAACATTGTATTATCGCCTGTAAGATATTTTATCGTAGCTCGGGGAATATAAACCTATAGTCTTCCCGTAATATTGTAGCGAATATTCAAAGTGTAGATCGATTGTACAGGGCTTTTGAAAGATCTTAATTTGCAGAGCTATTTTATTGAGAATAAAAAATGAAAAGGAAAATTATGTAAAGGTTACACATGGCTACCTGAAAATTGAAAAATATTAATCAAATTGGAACATTGTATTAACGCCTATAAGATATTTAATCGTAAATAGGGGAATATAAACAAATAGTCTTCCCGTAATATTGTAGAGAATATTCAACGTGTAGATCGATTGTACGCGGCTTTTTTAAGGTCTTAATTTGCAGAGCTATTTTATTGAGAAATCTAAATTAATAGTAAAAGTATGTAAAGGTTATACATTGCTACTTGAAAATTCATATGTATTAATCAAACTGGAACACAGTATTATCGCTTCTAAGATATTTTATGGTACTTCGGGAAGTGTATATAAATAATCTTCCTGTATAATTGTAGATAGCTACAAACGTGAAGACGGATTGTACGAGGGTTTTGAATGATCTTAATTTGCAGAGCTATTTTATTGAGAAATCTAAATGAATAGTAAAAGTATGGAAAGCTTACACATTGCTACTTGAAAATTTATATATATTAATCAAATTGGAAAATTGTATTATCGCCTGTAAGATATTTTATCGTAGCTCGGGGAATATAAACCTATAGTCTTCCCGTAAGATTTTAGCGAATATTCAAAGTGTAGATCGATTGTACAGGGCTTTTGAAAGATCTTAATTTGCAGAGCTATTGTATTGAGAATAAAAAATGAAAAGGAAAATTATGTAAAGGTTATACATGGCTACCTGAAATTTCATTTATGTTAATCAAATTGGAACACTGTATTATCGCTTCTAAGATATTTTATGCTACCTCGGGAAATGTATACAAATAATCTTTCCGTAATATTGTAGAAAGTTACAAACGTGAAGATGGATTGTACCAGGGTTATGAATGATCGTAATTTGCAGAGCTATCTTATCGACAAATCTAAATGAATAGTAAAACTATATAAAGGTTACACATGGCTACCTGAAAATGCATACATATTAATCAAATTGGAACATTGTATTATCGCCTATAAGATATTTAATCGTAAATAGGGGAATATAAACAAATAGTCTTCCCGTAATATTGTAGCGAATATTCAAAGTGTAGATCGATTGTACAGGGCTTTTGAAAGATCTTAATTTGCAGAGCTATTTTATTGAGAATAATAAATGAAAAGGAAAATTATGTAAAGGTTATACATGGCTACCTGAAATTTCATTTATATTAATCAAATCGGAACACTGTATTATCGCCTCTAAGATATTTTATGCTACCTCGGGAAATATATACAAATAAACTTTCCGTAATATTGTAGAAAGTTACAAACGTGAAGATCGATTGTATAGGGCTTTTGAAAGATCTTAATTTGCAGAGCTATTTTATTGAGAAATCTAAATGAATAGTATCACTATGTAAAGGTTACACATTGCTACCTGAAAATTGAAAAATATTAATCAAATTGGAACATTGTATTAACGCCTATAAGATATTTAATCGTAAATAGGGGTATATAAACAAATAGTCTTCCCGTAATATTGTAGGGAATATTCAAAGTGTTGATCGATTGTACAGGGCTTTTGAAAGATCTTAATTTGCAGAGCTATTTTATTGAGAATAAAAAATGAAAAGGAAAATTATGTAAAGGTTATACATGGCTACCTGAAATTTCATTTATATTAATCAAATTGGAACACTGTATTATCGCTTCTAAGATATTTTATGCTACCTCGGGAAATGTATACAAATAATCTTTCCGTAATATTGTAGAAAGTTACAAACGTGAAGATGGATTGTACCAGGGTTATGAATGATCGTAATTTGCAGAGCTATCTTATCGACAAATCTAAATGAATAGTAAAACTATATAAAGGTTACACATGGCTACCTGAAAATGCATACATATTAATCAAATTGGAACATTGTATTATCGCCTATAAGATATTTAATCGTAAATAGGGGAATATAAACAAATAGTCTTCCCGTAATATTGTAGCGAATATTCAAAGTGTAGATCGATTGTACAGGGCTTTTGAAAGATCTTAATTTGCAGAGCTATTTTATTGAGAATAATAAATGAAAAGGAAAATTATTAAAAGGTTATACATGGCTACCTGAAATTTCATTTATATTAATCAAATCGGAACACTGTATTATCGCCTCTAAGATATTTTATGCTACCTCGGGAAATATATACAAATAAACTTTCCGTAATATTGTAGAAAGTTACAAACGTGAAGATCGATTGTATAGGGCTTTTGAAAGATCTTAATTTGCAGAGCTATTTTATTGAGAAATCTAAATGAATAGTATCACTATGTAAAGGTTACACATTGCTACCTGAAAATTGAAAAATATTAATCAAATTGGAACATTGTATTAACGCCTATAAGATATTTAATCGTAAATAGGGGTATATAAACAAATAGTCTTCCCGTAATATTGTAGCGAATATTCAAAGTGTAGATCGATTGTACAGGGCTTTTGAAAGATCTTAATTTGCAGAGCTATTTTATTGAGAATAATAAATGAAAAGGAAAATTATGTAAAGGTTACACATGGCTACCTGAAAATTGAAAAATATTAATCAAATTGGAACATTGTATTAACGCCTATAAGATATTTAATCGTAAATAGGGGAATATAAACAAATAGTCTTCCCGTAATATTGTAGAGAATATTCAACGTGTAGATCGATTGTACGCGGCTTTTTAAAGATCTTAATTTGCAGAGCTATTTTATTGAGAAATCTAAATTAATAGTAAAAGTATGTAAAGGTTATACATTGCTACTTGAAAATTCATATGTATTAATCAAACTGGAACACAGTATTATCGCTTCTAAGATATTTTATGGTACTTCGGGAAGTGTATATAAATAATCTTCCTGTATAATTGTAGAAAGCTACAAACGTGAAGACGGATTGTACGAGGGTTTTGAATGATCTTAATTTGCAGAGCTATTTTATTGAGAAATCTAAATGAATAGTAAAAGTATGGAAAGCTTACACATTGCTACTTGAAAATTTATATATATTAATCAAATTGGAAAATTGTATTATCGCCTGTAAGATATTTTATCGTAGCTCGGGGAATATAAACCTATAGTCTTCCCGTAAGATTGTAGCGAATATTCAAAGTGTAGATCGATTGCACAGGGCTTTTGTAAGATCTTAATTTGCAGAGCTATTGTATTGAGAAATCTAAATGAATAGTATCACTATGTAAAGGTTACACATTGCTACCTGGAAATTTATATATATTAATCAAATTGGAACATTGTATTATCGCCTATAAGATATTTAATCGTAAATAGGGGAATATAAACAAATAGTCTTCCCGTAATATTGTAGGGAATATTCAAAGTGTAGATCGATTGTACAGGGCTTTTGAAAGATCTTAATTTGCAGAGCTATTTTATTGAGAATAATAAATGAAAAGGAAAATTATGTAAAGGTTACACATGGCTACCTGAAATTTCATTTATATTAATCATATTGGAACTCTGTATTATCGCTTCTAAGATATTTTATGCTACCTCGGGAAATATATACAAATAAACTTTCCGTAATATTGTAGAAAGTTACAAACGTGAAGATCGATTGTACAGGGCTTTTGAAAGATCTTAATTTGCAGAGCTATTTTATTGAGAATAATAAATGAAAAGGAAAATTATGTAAAGGTTATACATGGCTACCTGAAATTTCATTTATATTAATCAAATCGGAACACTGTATTATCGCTTCTAAGATATTTTATGCTACCTCGGGAAATATATACAAATAAACTTTCCGTAATATTGTAGAAAGTTACAAACGTGAAGATCTATTGTATAGGGCTTTTGAAAGATCTTAATTTGCAGAGCTATTTTATTGAGAATAAAAAATGAAAAGGAAAATTATGTAAACGTTACACATGGCTACCTAAAATTTCATTTATATTAATCAAATTGGAACACTGTATTATCGCTTTTAATATATTTTATGCTACCTCGGGAAATATATACAAATAAACTTTCCGTAATATTGTAGAAAGTTACAAACGTGTAGATGGATTGTACCAGGGTTATGAATGATCGAAATTTGCAGAGCTATTTTATCGACAAATCTAAATGAATAGTAAAACTATATAAAGGTTACACTTGGCTACCTGAAAATTGAAAAATTTTAATCAAATTGAAACACTGTATTATCGCCTGTAAGATATTTTATCGTAGCTCGGGGAATATAAACAAATAGTCTTCCCGTAATATTGTAGAGAATATTCAACGTGTAGGTCGATTGTACGGGGCTTTTTAAAGATCTTAATTTGCAGAGCTATTTTATTGAGAAATCTAAATTAATAGTAAAAGTATGTAAAGGTTATACATTGCTACTTGAAAATTCATATATATTAATCAAACTGGAACACAGTATTATCGCTTCTAAGATATTTTATGCTACCTCGGGAAATATATACAAATAAACTTTCCGTAATACTGTAGAAAGTTACAAACGTAAAGATGGATTGTACCAGGGTTATGAATGATCGTAATTGGCAGAGCTATTTTATCGACAAATCTAAATGAATAGTAAAACTATATAAAGGTTACACATGGCTACCTGAAAATTCATATATATTAATCAAATTGGAACATTGTATTATCGCCAATAAGATATTTTATGGTACCCGGGGAAATGTATACAAATAATCTTTCTGTAATATTGTAGAAAGTTACAAACGAGAATATGGATTGTACCAGGGTTATGAATGATCTTAATTTGCAGAGCTATTTTATCGACAAATCTAAATGAATAGTAAAAATATATAAAGGTTGCACATGGCTACCTGAAAATTGAAATATTTTAATCAAATTGGAACATTGTATTATCGCTTCTAAGATATTTTATCGTAGCTCGGGGAATATAAACAAATAGTCTTCCCGTCATATTGTAGAAAACATGAAAAGTGTAGATCGATTGTACAGGGCTTTTGAAAGATCTTAATTTGCAGAGCTATTTTATTGAGAATAATAAATGAAAAGGAAAATTATGTAAAGGTTACACATGGCTACCTGAAAATTCATATATATTAATCAAATTGGAACATTGTATTATCGCCAATAAGATATTTAATCGTAAATAGGGGAATATAAACAAATAGTCTTCCCGTAATATTGTAGCGAATATTCAAAGTGTAGATCGATTGTACAGGGCTTTTGAAAGATCTTAATTTGCAGAGCTATTTTATTGAGAATAATAAATGAAAAGGAAAATTATGTAAAGGTTACACATGGCTACCTGAAATTTCATTTATATTAATCAAATTGGAACAGTGTATTATCGCTTCTAAGATATTTTATGCTACCTCGGGAAATATATACAAATAAACTTTCCGTAATATTGTAGAAAGTTACAAACGTGAAGATGGATTGTACCAGGGTTATGAATGATCGTAATTTGCAGAGCTATTTTATCGACAAATCTAAATGAATAGTATAACTATATAAAGGTTACACATGGCTACCTGTAAATTCATATATATTAATCAAATTGGAACATTGTATTATCGCCTGTAAGATATTTTATCGTAGCTCGGGGAATATAAACCTATAGTCTTCCCGTAATATTGTAGCGAATATTCAAAGTGTAGATCGATTGTACAGGGCTTTTGAAAGATCGTAATTTGCAGAGCTATTTTATCGACAAATCTGAATGAATAGTGTAACGTCCCATGTTCATAAAAGATAATTATATGTATGAATATACTGTATACAGAATGATGTATGAAGGCGTGTATGTGTACAGGCGCAGGTATACGACGATAATCACAATGTAAGCATTTCCGCAACCGCGTTTACGACATCAAACGCGTCCCACTAATTAAACCAACTGACCCCCGAGTCAGCAATCCCAAAACCTACTTATTTTGCACCATCACCAACCTATATTGTAAGACACTTTCGGTGGCGATCGGTGATTGTTTATTACCCTAACGTTGAGATCATCCGCCAAGCCTTATAAGCCCCGCACTCAGTCCTCATATTGCCTTTAGTGAAATTTTTGAAACTTTTAGACGAAATAAATCATAATGGCGTTTAATCAAACTAGAGAGGAAATCTTAAGATTACCCAACTTAGAACAAAGAATCAATGCTTTAGATCAATTTTATAGATTTAAAGAGGCAGAAAGAGAAGAACAATTATTAGAATTTTCACGTAGTATATTAGAGTCAAATAATTTTCGGGCAGTGGAAAGAGCAACTCAACATCTTGCAGATTACGATGGAACGAATATGAATCTAAAAGAATTCTTACAAGATGTTGATAACTGCTTTACCATGATTTCTACAGATTCAGAAGCACACTTTTTAAAAATCGTTATATCAAAATTAAGGGGTAAAGCCAGACAAGCCTTGGAAGGTAGCACATTTAAAACTTGGAATGATTTAAAATCGCATTTAAAAGACTGCTTTGCACCGCCCCGCACATATAGTTATTACTTACACGAAATTCAATCATCTTCCATGAGGCAGGGAGAGAATATTCGACAGTTTTACGGTCGAATAAACGCGCTAGTTAATGCCGCAATTAACGCCGCGTTGGAAGTACTGGGAAATAACGTACAGCGAGATCATTTAAAACCTCAGATCGAAATCATCGCCTTAGAATCATTTATTAATGGATTACCAGATGGTTGGAGAACCCGTATTATCGAGTTAGCACCAGAAAAACTGGATGACGCGTTCGCGTTAGCATGGAAATATGAACGGGGTAAAGTAACCATGTATAATAATCATTACTCCAATCCACGTATTCATCAAGTAAGTCATACACAAGATCGAAGTCCACATGGTTCACGGGATTCACCCCATGGTTCAGGAGAAATATATGAAAGTATACATCAAGTAAGAACATTGAATAATGAGGAAGGAGATAGAGGAGGGCAAAGAAGAGTGAATTTTCATGATTCTACGCATAATAGAAATGAGATTTCTTATTCAATAGACCGGGATGACACCTATTTCCCAAAAATGACTTTTGAAGGAGGCAAGATACACGCTCCACCACAATTGAGTTATAAAAAGCCAGTAGAGCTAGCCACCCGAGCCTATCAAACATCCAAGTATACTCCAGAGGGAATATACCGAAAATACTATGGTGCCAGTAAGACCACCAGTACAAAGACATGTTATACCACCAGAGGCACCATTATATCTGGATTACAGACCCTGTAACTGTGCTGCATGTTATATATACTTTCAAAATCAACAGAGAGCCGGATATTGGTACCCACCTCAAAATGGAGGCTACCAACATCAAAATCCACCAACGTGTACGCACAGACCAGTCCCAATGCAGGAACCATGTCACCATCAAGAATCCGCAATTAACAGAAATCAAGACTATTACGGAGAAAAGCCGAAGTCGCCAATCCCGTTTCGCAGTGGAAATAAAAATCATTTAAACTGGGACGACGCTCACTGGAAGAACGCACCAGTGAGCGGGACGACTCCACAGCGTTCAACCAGTCCCGGCCCCACAGCCAAGTCGGGAAACCAGCCCAAGTTATTCGACTCACGTCAAGAGTCGAATCCTCGCCCACAATAAAATTAAAAATAGAACAACTGGCAGTTCCAGAAGCCTTATGTGTAGTGGATACCGGAGCCCAAATCAATGCAGTAAAAGAAAATGCATTGGGTCCTAATGCTATAGTAGACCAAAATGACGTGATCTCTATACTAGGTATTTCTCCACAGGAGGTAAGGACTCTAGGAACTGTAAAATTAAAAATCTTAGGAAAGGACCATTTATTCCACGTGTTACCATCTAGCACGCCACTATCAGAGGAACTTATATTGGGTAACCCTTTTCTACTTGTAGAAAAAGTAAACATCATGTTTGGAGAGGGAGTACTAGTAACGGAAAGTCATCCGATAACACCCGTTCCCTTCGTTCATAAACTAATACCAGAAACTAGTGAAGATAAACATCCAGAGGAAGCATATCGAAACACGGAAGTAAAAAGAGTTCAGATTGAACCTGAGTTTGAATTTCCATATGCCGAACGCGAGATAGAACCGGAATCTATAGATACAGTAAATTGGAATTTTAATTCTAAAGGTTTTAAATCCAATGGTAAAACTGTATTTAAGTTACCGGCCAGAGCAAAGGTTCCTATAAGAATTCCCGCAACTAAACATTCAGCTAAGGGCCAAGCCTACTTAAGACGAATAAATACCGTCCCAGGAGTTTTTATAGGAGAAGCCGCCGTTAAAAATAACAAAGGCTACTGTTATGTAATGGCCACTAATACTCTACCTGACCCAGTTGAAATAGAAATTACTCCACAGCCATTGGAAGCATTTGACTTTTACGATGACTTGGAGGATGACTACGAGTTTCCGTTAGAAGGGGAACCACCAAAAGACGAAGAAGACCGCGTAAAAACAATCCTGGAAAAAGTTTTAACCAACTATCACACAAGACCAGAAAGAACGCAGATTAAGAAAATAGTAAAAGAATATTCTCATCTGTTTTATTTGCCAGGAGATCCGCCACCAAGAACATCATGTGTTAAGCATAAGATTAGGACAACCGATGAAGAACCCGTCAAAGTTAAGTACAAGAGAGGACCAACAGGACTAGATGACGAGCTTTTTAACCAAATACAAAAACTTTTGGAAGCCGGTATAATCAGGCATTCAAAGAGCCCATCTTGCAGTCCTATTCGAATCGTACCTAAGAAACCAGGACCAGACGGAAAGAAAAAGTACAGGTTAGTAATTGACTACCGAAAGTTAAACGCGAAAACCATCAAGGACGCATATCCACTACCTAACATCATGGAAATCCTTGAGCAGATTGGAAGAGCAAAATATTTCTCAGTTTTTGACCTCGCCATGGGCTTTCATCAAATAGAGATTGACCCTGGGGATGTTGAGAAAACTGCCTTTAACACCAGATACGGCCATTTTGAGTACTTATGTATGCCCTTCGGCCTTACCAACGCGCCTGCAACCTTCCAAAGGCTCATGGATTGCGTCCTAACAGGTCTACAAGGATCAGAAATGTATGTCTTTTTAGATGATATAGTGATTTATGCAAATTCTCTCGAAGAACATGGGGAGAAAATCGCTAAATTGTTTGAAAGGTTGTCAGCGGTAGGCTTAAGACTACAAATGGATAAATGCCAATTCCTTGTACCAGAAATTAATTATTTAGGTCATATCATCGACAGTAATGGAGTAAGACCGGACCCTAAGAAGTTAGAAGCCGTTAAAAACTACCCGCGGCCGACTAACCAAACTGAAATCCGACAGTTCTTAGGATTAGCTGGTTATTACAGAAGGTTTATTGAAAACTTCTCAGAGAAAGCAGGGCCCATCAACGCCCTATTAGCCAAAAACGTAAAATGGAAGTGGGAATTAGAACAAGAACAAAGTTTTAAGATCTTAACAGAAGCACTTTGTGAAGCCCCTGTACTAACAACAGTGGATGAGAGTAAGCCTTTCATTCTAACTACGGATGCAAGTGATGGAGCTATAGGTGCAGTCCTAAGTCAAGGTGAACCAGGTCAAGAACATCCAATCGCCTATATGTCCAGATCTCTCGACAAATGCGAACGAAATTATTCTACCACAGAAAAAGAATGTTTAGCCGTAGTAAATGCCATAGAGTATTTTAGCCACTACCTTTACGGTAAGCATTTCACCGTCTACGGAGATCACGAACCATTGACATGGATTGAATCATTAAAAGATCCAGTCAGTAGGTTAAATCGTTGGAGAATGAGATTACGAGGTTATTACTACACTTTCAAGTATAAACCTGGTCGTCTAAATGTTAACGCAGACGCCCTTTCCCGCAATCCAGTTGATAGAGACCAACTAATTAAAGAAGATGAACAAGAACAGGGGGGGAGGTACGAGTACTGCCTATCCTACCTAAGCCGACTAAAACTTCTTTAGCCAGACAGAATCGTACTCAACTACAAAGCGAAAACGAAACTTCTAAAGAAGGAGTTAAACATCGAAAGAAACCGGGTCGTAAGGAAGGAATCAAGCTTGATAACCCCACTATCCCTTTAGGTATGGAGGGAGGGCAAGCCGACCTAGAAGCAAGTACAATTGCGAAGAGACTTAGAATGAGGAAGAACGAACCAGCCACTACAGAAAAGAAAACAGTAGTTTTTGCAGAACCCATAGTTTCCGAACCACCATCAATGAGTGAAACAGATAACTCAGAAATAACCAACTCAATCGAGAGTAGTATTGCAGAATCTTCCGATGCTCCACCAATACCACTAAGCAGCAAATCTTTGCTTCCTAGCCTGTTGAATCAAGATACAGAGTCAGAAGAGGAAACTGATTCTACTATGGTCAAGTCAAACGAGGATCCAGGTGAAAGTGAATTTGATGAGATAATATTGAATAAACCCAATAAGATCAAGAGTAAAAATCCTAACAACAAAAAGAATAAAACTCCTACTAGTTCTAGACAAACTAGTCCGGAAATTGAAACAAAATTTAGAGATTCTTCATCATCAAGTGATGACAAAGAGTTAATAAACCCAAAATTACAATCTACTATGAGACGATCAATGAGAGATTAATCCTAATAGAAACCCAAGCGAGACTACAAATAACCAACCACTCTCGATGTGCTGGGATAATTTCTTAGAGCTCTATCATGAAACTCCAACTGAGAACTGGGACCTCATGAAAGATATTGAAAGCTCATCACCCTTACAACAAGGAGAGAAAGCGAGTTCAGAACCACCTACGTTACTAGGAGAAGCTTCACAGGCAGTAGTCCCCAGCAGCACTGTGAGAGAATGGATGCTAGAATACGCAGATAGTCAGTCTAATCCGATTCGTTTCAAGTCACCCATAAAACAACCTAGAGCATCTTCTACTGCTTGGACTGAAGAGATGGCCGAAAACACCAATTGGCACCACCTTTCCACAATAGAACAAGAGGATAGTGAAGAAGAAACGGAGGATGAGATTAACGAAGAATTAAGAAAAAAATTATCTAAACCCAAAAAACAAATTAATCTACCTAAAACGACAAAAACAATAATAACACCCACAAGCGGAACACTTACCAACAACCATAATACTTCTTATATAAATAGTAAACCGAAGGAAGACAGTACAGCTCCAAGATTTGGAAACACACCAACATCTGTATTTTTCGACTATGTAGATTCAGATGTGAACTCGAGTGAATCATTAAAATTTTTAAAAACTAGAGAATGTATAACATATCTAAAAGATAATATAGTACATTTTATTTCAAAAGATTTAAGTTTATCATATGGAACTAACAAATTACTTATTGACATAGAAGCTATTTATCGCGATGAATTATCGAAGGCCAAGATAACCATCGGTGATGTAATAGTTACCCAAAATAGAAAAAGATTCATTTTCAGTTTAGTTATTTCAGATAAAGAAAAAGACGAAATTATACCAGATAATTTATCGAAATGTTTAAGTACATTAGCAAACGAAATTAAGAATAAAAAGTTAAAGTCTTTTAGATTAGCTAGAAGCGGAGAGCTAACTGACACTCTTCCACGAGGGGTATTATTAAATAAAATTAAGGAAAAACTGAAAAATTTACAAATAGTAGTAACGATATGCTACGGTGAGTGTAAGATACTAGCTCCTGAATACAAGTTAGTAGTTCTGAACGATTACCATAATAGTTTGTTTGGAGGACATCGTGGTATGGGAAAAACCTATAGAAGAATAAGAGAACGATATTATTGGAAAGGAATGAAAGAAGATATACATGATTTCGTACGCAAATGTGAAATCTGCCAAGAACAAAAGCTGGTTAGAGTAAAGACAAGAGAACCAATGGTAATAACGGATACACCAAGTGAAGTTTTCTATAAAGTAGCCATAGATACAGTTGGACCTTTATGCAAATCTACGCAAGGTAACGTGCATATACTAACTATGCAGTGTCAGTTTTCAAAATTTTATATAGCAGTACCAGTGCCCAACATCAAAGCAGTTACAATCGCAGACGCTTTGACCCGACACCTTTTTGTACATTTTGGAGTACCTAGAATAATTCTAAGCGACCGAGGACGCAGTTTTCAAAACAATCTATTGTCACAGTTATCCGAAATTTATAATTTTAAATTAAATACTACGACTGCATACCATCCACAGTCTAATGGATCCTTAGAAAGAAGTCACGCTGTCTTAGCAGACTTTCTAAGAAATAAATCATCAAGCAAACAAGATTGGGATAAAGTAATTCCCTTTGCTATTCATGAGTATAATACATCCGTACATACATCAACGGGTTACACTCCTCATGAATTAGTATACGGCAAACCAGCCCGTACACCCAATCGTTTGCCGAACGAATTCGAATTAGAAACTTACAACGATTACATACAAGAACTAACTGAATGTTTGAGAGATGCACAAACAGTAGCCAGGAATAATCTCATACAATCAAAACATAAGAACAAGGAGTACTATGATAAAAAGGCAAGACCTTTACAGATTTCTGTCGGAGACGAAGTGAGAGTATTAAAGGAACCCAGATATGGGAAATTAGATAAATTTTATAATGGAAAATTTTTTGTAAAAGAAATTAAAGACAATAATAATGTCATAGTAGAGTCATCTAATGGAAAACTTATAGTAAAGCATAAAGACAAGTTAGAGAAATTTTATCGCTGAGTACTACGTTCTTTGTTTCAGCATCATGGCGTTATTGATAGTGATGCTAGGACTGCTTCTATCTTTTTATCCGGACGGCAACAATAGCCTGATGCTGGACGAGGCTACCTACTACCAGATAACCGAGATAACTCAAAATCCAGGAATATACTACGAGTATATGGGGGAGGTAAAAATAGAAAGAACTAGATGGAGGATTGCCGTTACTCTGGATTTGAGTAGCTGGAAGGACCCGATTGTTTGGAGAGAAAAACAGATTTTTGGATTGACAAACATGTGTAAGAGTAAACTAGAAGAATCGGAATGTAACAACATTATACCGACAGGAAAATTCAATTTAGAGTTAAAAATGCTAAAATCATTGAAAGACGACTTACACATATTCTTCAAACCATCGTTAGTCCTTCAGGAGAATCGTTTCTCCCCCTATACTCATACTTTGAGGAAACGTGGAGCGCCTTTCGAGTTTGTGGGTTGGATCAATAAACAGCTTTTTGGTACTATGGATGCAGGCGACAGAGACCAGCTAAATGTGGATATCGATAAACTGTATGAAAGGACAGCTAATATATCTTCGATGGCCGCTACTCAAACGCATATTGTTAGATCAAATTTAGAGAATCTTCATAATGACATGGCGATTCATGAACAACGCCTGAGTGAACAACACTCGCAAATCGTGAGTCTTATGAATAGAACCGAACAGCTGGATTCCTTTGCGATTCGTACTAGCACAATTCAAGCTATATCAAGATGGACTTATCAATTCGATCAAGCACTAGAACATAGTATAAGTACTTACAAAACTTTGGTAAACACATTAGAGACAGCTACCCAAGGGCATCTACACCCTTTATTATTCACACATGAGCAGTTACAATCAATTTTAAGATCAATTAACAATAACACGTTACCATGGGACCATAGTTTGGTAACCATAGACATGTTGCATGCCATGTCTAAAACAAGTGTTGTTACTACGAATGGTAGGTTAATGGTGTTATTAGACTTCCCACTATCAGATAAAAACAGATATTCACACTATAAAATTCACTCGCTACCTATCGCAAAAGAATTAACAGCTAATCATACTTCATATGTGAGTATCGTACCCAGCCATACAGATTTAATCGTATCACATGATATGCAAAGCTATTTGTTAGCAACATCATCATACGTAAATACTTGTGTTACTTTCGACAGACTAGTAATGTGTCCACCTACATTACCATTTAATATAGACAATGATAAAAGCCCATGTGAATTTGCGCTACTTGCAAGACCAAAGGAATCGACATTACGAAGTTGCAAAATGTCTATTTCATCAGCAGCATCTGTAAGATGGACCAAACTAATGAGTACAGACGAATGGCTGTTTTCAGTAATTGATCCAGTACCGATGAGAATCATTTGTAATGACGAACGCAAAGCAGAGCTAATCATAAAAGGAGCTGGAATTTTAACCATCCGCGGGCTGCGCTACGGACACACAAGTCAAAATATATTATACGAAGTCAACGTAATAAAAACAAACCAAACGTTCTACTATAATCCAGAACTGTCATGGAATATTAATTTCATGAACGTTAGCAGTATACTAAAGTACAGTAAGCTTGCTGAAGTGCCACAGTTTCCCGAGACCGAGGTTCATCGAATAAAAAGTTGGGCCGAAAGCAAAGATGCCATCACGCTACAACAACTTGAAGACAAGTTTTCGGAAGTTGCTGCCCAAAAGAGAGAAAAGTACACAAATGCAGCATATTTTGCTACATCAATCATGTCCCCCATAGTAATATTATCAATCATTTATATTATTTATAAATGTTGCTTCCCCTTTACATGCATCAGATGTACTAGAGGAAAACCAAGGAAATCAAAAACATTTAAAAGAAAAGCAGACATTTACGAAAACGACAGTTTAAACAGAGTTACAGTCAACCCATTATTACAACACGAGACTAAATATAAAACCTGCAACATCGAAGAAATAGATTTAGGAACATCTGCAGAATCAGCAATTTCAACGATATCCACAACGCTACCACCGAATACCAGAGAGGTCATTGTGTACAATACACCGGTAACAAATCCAGCGACGCTGCAATTAACCAATAAACACCGAACAACTAGCGTAAACTTATTGCGCAACCAGACAAGACCACTACCAATTCAAGACACGGTATTTTAAACTTACCGGTGTCCATATTATTCTCTTTCCTTCGACTAAAGAATTTTGGGAATAATTAATTTTTACGCAAAAGGAAGCAGCATAGGATTGTGGGTTCGAAGTCATCACTGGGATAAAAACTCTATTTTTTTTAAGAAATTTTTTTTTCTCACTTAAAGATTAATTTTAAATAAAATTTATTATCTTAAAAAACGTAACAACAAATCTTAAAAAACGTAACAACAAATCTGTAATTTCACTCCAAGCGGACGTTCGGTATAGGTATCCACTGAAACAAAAGAAAAAGAAAACAGAATTCATTAATTAAAAATTATAGAATAACAGAATTTTATTGAAATAATCATAATTACCGCACGATTAAACAGCCTCATAAGTGTTGGAGGCTGATCTATTGCGCCAGAACAAACAGGACAGCTTTCACCATCCGGCTCGTCCCACGATTCCATGTGACAGGGATACCATACCCCATCGTCATCATCAGGAGCAGGATGATTGACCTGACCAAGACGATACATAGCCTAGAACAGAGAAATATTTACCATTTTTAAAGAACTTAAACAAGAAAAACCTACAATTATACTCACTTGGAAGAAAGACCCACTACGATATAGCCGGATGAAGGACGGAGATTCTGGCGGCTCACGACATTCAACATACCGATCATTTATATAGAAACTCGATAATGGCGTCCCGTGACAAGGGTAAGAACTGAGCGCAAGGGGGGGCACAGTTAATTCCATACCAATACCCTCATCATCAGACACTTCCTAAAAATTGGGAAAATAACATGAATGAAAAACAATTTTTTATACAAATTTAAATTTTTGTAAAAGTTTAAATTGATACTTACGCCAACGTCGGATTCATCAACAGTATCCTCCACGGGATACCCAAAACCCCAGAAACCTAAGATCGGCCGCGCCATTTAAAATCAGGAAATAGGCAATAGGCCAAAGAAACAGACAACGAAGAGGACCAAGGAATAAAGTATAATGAATTTAGAACTAAAAAGAGATCCTCTTTATACTCCGTAAAACTCCGCGTCAGCAGTAAATCATACGAATCAGCACTGACAGAGTTCAACGCTCGGATAGTGGAAGGTGATTGGCAATAAATAAATAAAAGAAAATTTTTTTTAATTAATAAATATATTATAAAAACAACAAAAAACTTGAACTATACATCAACAAATACTAAAAATTATACAAACAAAACAAGAAAATAACGGTTCATTTTCGGCCTCTACAGCTCTGCGCCATATGCCGATTTAAATTCGGAGCCAACATAACGATGCCGCATAACGGGCAGGTAACCTCCAAAGGTTTTGGAAGATCCAAGGAATGTATCCTCTTTATGTGCCTCGTCAGGTGTGCGTTCGTAGAATAAGGAGGATGGTTACACCGGGCGCAAACATACTTCCCTACCTTCGAAAGTGGAGAACGATGAGCAGTAAGGTGCGCCTGATAATCACGAGCAGTTGTACAAACGTAAGGACACCCTTCAACGTTGCACACATACCGTTTGACATCACGCTCCTTAATGCCAACGCTACACATTTCGTTGGGAGAAATGTATTGGACACCACTTGGTCCCCCATTCTCTGCACAACTGGTACAAGTAGTGAAGAGGTGAGCGCTTATATTCCATGCAGCACTACCTACATTCACCGCCTCGGCAAGAGTAACACCAATATTGACAACTTGGTGGTAAATGCCGATACCTACGTACACCAAATCACCAGGCTCCTGCCGAACACACTGATGACGGATGTTATGCCGCATCAGGAATTCGGTAGTCAACACCCAAGTTTTGTGGTGTAGAGGTAAAGAACAACCTTCACCTACGAGCGCCATATTGGGCTGCCTCTGCCGCCACCGGCGCACCTCTTCCTTGACAGCCGCCATCAACCTCTCATTGTCCATCCGATGAACAAACAACCATACCTTGTACGCACCGGGAAGGCCCCAGCGGACAACGTTACAGCTGTCCAAGTAGCCATCCTCGGGATGCATAGGTGTGTATGATGCATCACCGGACAGATAATAAGTCGGTACATTAATACCTATTGACGGCGCCAGCGCAGAATTACGAGAGGGATGCACATTCCAGGGTACCTCGCCCAATTCATGCGGAATATTCGTTAACTCCAAATTCATACCATACAAGGACCCGGAAGTAGAATTAGAGTGATGCTGTATGACTGCGTCCATGAAGCGGTCACAGTCCAGCAACGAGTCCACCTTCCCGGGCACGACATTGCGCCATAAAAGAAGAAAAATAAGAAGTTTATTATGAGACAATAGTTATTTTAGAATTATTAGAAGAATAATTAAAAACTCACCTGAAGCTCCGCAGCTAATTTCAAAGACTCGGCAGGCTCGAATTTCATCGCCTTCTTATGGCTGTAGGACAAACCAGGCCCCGTAGGAGATCCCTGCAACCTCAACCGTTCAAAAACAGTACCAGCAGACAGTATCGGCTGCAAGTACTCAGCAAAATCGTCTGGAGCCGCGGTCACATCCAAAGCCTTGCGATACTACAATAAATAGAAAAACGAAAATTTAAAAATAACCAAAAATTTTTTTACCAGAGAAGATACAAACACTTACAACATGCACAGTGAAGTTCGAGTCCTTGCCTAGACCCAAACGCATCCGTCTAGTAGCCACAGCATTTCCTACGCCGGTGTACTCCTGTACAAAGGAGTGACGTACACCGCCGCAGGGAAGACTTGAACCAGCAGACGACATCTACAACAACAAATACGAATATCAAAATAATAACAAATACCATACAGTAATAGCAAAAGGAAAATAAAATTCAACTTACCTTGGATTTATAATAAAAGTTACGTGTAGTACGGCCGAAAAGAAAACAGAAGAATGATTTCAAAGAGCAGTAGTATCACGCCAATAATGCTGACAATAGATGTCAGCGAACTTAGCATTGCGGCTACTACCATCCGAAGCCAATGCACTCGCGCTCACGTGTTGTCAGCTCGCGCCAAAACACACAGCACGCGCGTATACGTAGGCGTGACGAAAGCACGAGTTCGCGCCAAAGCGCGGTAACTCCTGCCACCGAGCGGATACTTGAAGAATCAAAAAGACCCATCCAGGAATGCGACCCACCCAGGAATGCAGTACGTCACACTCGCAGTCAATACTATACCTATATATATACAGCGAGTATATATATAACGTATGGACATGCGAGTATATATATCAGTGTATATAAAGACGGGTAAGAGTATATATAAGTATACATAAGACCAGTTATACTTGCATACAGGCTTATACCTACACACATGCACTTTCCAATCTAGCGGACTTACAATAAGACCACATAGGAGTTCATATTATACAAATACTAAACATGCGGAACAAACAACTTAGCAACAATTGGCATTATCTAACAAAATAACAATAATTTCGGACTTTTAGCACTCGACCGCACATTAGGAAGTCAAAATACACCCAAAAATAAGTAACAACAATCAAATGTTTATAGGCCTGTAACTCGAAAAATAACAGTACGAAAATTATTATTTTTGTACCTAATTTGTTAGTTAAAGATACTCTATCGATCTACGAAAAAAAAAACAGAAAAATAAAAAAATAAATAAATAAATAAATAAATAAAAATTATGGTCGGATTCGAACCAAACCTTTTTGTAATTTTGCAATTAAAAGTCTCCGAACTAATAATGTAATAAAAGTTAGACAAATTGTTTATATTTACATAGTTATCCTGTAAATAAAGTACGAAAAATCGCAATTATGATCGGATCAAAACAAAAATTTTACAACTAGGATTAGAGATCAAAATACCGAAAATTTCTTTTTAAACACTTATTAATCTTCCGAGATAATGCATATGTCAGCATTATATTATTAACTTTATGAAAAGTTCTTAAACAACATACTTATGTAACAACATATTGTGAATGAACATCGCACGTTTTTTTCTTTTTGCACCAGCACCCATTGCTGGGGACAGCAATACTCTGGGGGGGGAGGTGTATGGTCCCATGTTCATAAAAGATAATTATATGTATGAATATACTGTATACAGAATGATGTATGACGGCGTGTATGTGTACAGGCGCAGGTATATGATGATAATCACAATGTAAGCATTTCCGCAACCGCGTTTACAACATCAAACACGTCCCACTAATTAAACCAACTGACCCCCGAGTCAGCAATCCCAAAACCTACTTATTCTGCACCATCACCAACCTATATTGTAAGACACTTTCGGTGGCGATCGGTGATTGGTTATTACCCTAACGTTGAGATCATCCGCCAAGCCTTATAAGCCCCGCACTCAGTCCTCATATTGCCTTTAGTGAAGTCTCTTTTTACAAGGACAACGAGTGTTGTACCTGCTGGACCTGGTGTGTGAATACGAGTGCCGTTTAGTCCTTCGCGTCGTCTATTGGGTGCTTAGAAACCACTCAAACTCCGTGGAAGCTAACCGGTGGAATTCTTCATACTCTGGACGTGAGTTGGTACAGTAAGAGGCTTAAGGACCGTCAACCTATCTGGCGTTAGCTTCGGCAGCTTAGTTAAGGAACTTACTCTCAACACGCCACGGAACCATCCGTGTAGGATAATACTAAACACAGCCCAGTCATCGACCGTGCAATCTACTAGTAGTGTCCGAACGAGATTGTAAGTCGAACCAATATAGAAATAAGTAAATACGTAACATTAAGAACAAACATAAAGATTAGATTAAAACATCTGTGTAACATCTGTATCAAGGCATTGGGCCTTCGTCTAAATAAAGTCATAAAAAAGAAGTACCATAAAGAGACAGTTTATTAGAATCATAACCTACTTAATAGTAACAGAAGACTCTCGAGTCAAGGCTATTTCACCTATACTCAAATAAATAATTATTTGTATATAGAATTCCTGCGCGGTTCAGCATAGTAAATCAGAACCTTACAATAGTAAAACTATATAAAGATTACACATGGCTACCTGAAATTTCATTTATATTAATCAAATTGGAACACTGTATTATCGCTTCTAAGATATTTTATGCTACCTCGGGAAATATATACAAATAAACTTTCCGTATATTGTAGAAAGTTACAAACGTGAAGATGGATTGTACCAGGGTTCTGAATGATCGAAATTTGCAGAGCTATTTTATCGACAAATCTAAATGAATAGTAAAACTATAAAAAGGTTACACATGGCTACCTGAAAATTGAAAAATATTTATCAAATTGAAACACTGTATTACCGCCTGTAAAATATTTTATCGTAGCTCGGGGAATATAAACAAATAGTCTTCCCGTAATATTGTAGAGAATATTCAACGTGTAGGTCGATTGTACGGGGCTTTTTAAAGATCTTAATTTGCAGAGCTATTTTATTGAGAAATCTAAATTAATAGTAAAAGTATGTAAAGGTTATACATTGCTACTTGAAAATTCATATATATTAATCAAACTGAAACACAGTATTATCGCTTCTAAAATATTTTATGGGACTTCGGGAAGTGTATATGAATAATCTTCCTGTATAATTGTAGAAAGCTACAAACGTGAAGACGGATTGTACGAGGGTTTTGATTGATCTTAATTTGCAGAGCTATTTTATTGAGAAATCTAAATGAATAGTAAAAGTATGGAAAGGTTACACATTGCTACTTGAAAATTTATATATATTAATCAAATTGGAACATTGTATTATCGCCAATAAGATATTTAATCGTAAATAGGGGAATATAAACAAATAGTCTTCCCGTAATATTGTAGCGAATATTCAAAGTGTAGATCGATTGTACAGGGCTTTTGAAAGATCTTAATTTGCAGAGCTTTTTTATTGAGAATTCTAAATGAAAAGGAAAATTATGTAAAGGTTACACATGGCTACCTGAAAATTCATATATATTAATCAAATTGGAACACTGTATTATCGCTTCTAAGATATTTTATGGTACCTCGGGAAATATATACAAATAAACTTTCCGTAATATTGTAGAAAGTTACAAACGTGAAGATGGATTGTACCAAGGTTATGAATGATCGTAATTTACAGAGCTATTTTATCGACAAATCTAAATGAATAAAAAAACTATATAAAGGTTACACATGGCTACCTGAAAATTCATATATATTAATCAAATTGGAACATTGTATTATCGCCTGTAAGATATTTTATCGTAGCTCGGGGAATATAATCCTATAGTCTTCCCGTAATATTGTAGCGAATATTCAAAGTGTAGATCGATTGTACAGGGCTTTTGAAAGATCGTAATTTGCAGAGCTATTTTATCGACAAATCTAAATGAATAGTATCACTATGTAAAGGTTACACATTGCTACCTGAAAATTCCTATATATTAATCAAATTGGAACATTGTATTATCGCCTATAAGATATTTTATCGTAGCTCGGGGAATATAAACAAATAGTCTTCCCGTAATATTGTAGAGAATATTCAACGTGTAGGTCGATTGTACGGGGCTTTTTAAAGATCTTAATTTTATTGAGAAATCTAAATGAATAGTAAAAGTATGGAAAGGTTACACATTGCTACTTGAAAATTTATATGTATTAATCAAATTGGAACATTGTATTATCGCCTATAAGATATTTAATCGTAAATAGGGGAATAAAAAACAAATAGTCTTCCCGTAATATTGTAGAGAATATTCAACGTGTAGGTCGATTGTACGGGGCTTTTTAAAGATCTTAATTTGCAGAGCTATTTTATTGAGAAATCTAAATTAATAGTAAAAGTATGTAAAGGTTATACATTGCTACTTGAAAATTCATATATATTAATCAAACTGGAACACAGTATTATCGCTTCTAAGATATTTTATGGTACTTCGGGAAGTGTATATGAATAATCTTCCTGTATAATTGTAGAAAGCTACAAACGTGAAGACGGATTGTACGAGGGTTTCGATTGATCTTAATTTGCAGAGCTATTTTATTGAGAAATCTAAATGAATAGTAAAAGTATGGAAAGGTTACACATGGCTACCTGAAAATTGAAATATTTTAATCAAATTGGAACATTGTATTATCGCCTGTAAGATATTTTATCGTAGCTCGGAGAATATAAACAAATAGTCTTCCCGTCATATTGTAGAAAACATGAAACGTGTAGATCGATTGTACAGGGCTTTTGAAAGATCTTAATTTGCAGAGCTATTTTATTGAGAATTCTAAATGAAAAGGAAAATTATGTAAAGGTTACACATGGCTACCTGAAAATTCATATATATTAATCAAATTGGAACACTGTATTATCGCTTCTAAGATATTTTATGGTACCTCGGGAAATATATGCAAATAAACTTTCCGTAATATTGTAGAAAGTTACAAACGTGAAGATGGATTGTACCAGGGTTATGAATGATCGTAATTTACAGAGCTATTTTATCGACAAATCTAAATGAATAAAAAAACTATATAAAGGTTACACATGGCTACCTGAAAATTCATATATATTAATCAAATTGGAACATTGTATTATCGCCTGTAAGATATTTTATCGTAGCTCGGGGAATATAATCCTATAGTCTTCCCGTAATATTGTAGCGAATATTCAAAGTGTAGATCGATTGTACAGGGCTTTTGAAAGATCGTAATTTGCAGAGCTATTTTATCGACAAATCTAAATGAATAGTATGACTATGTAAAGGTTACACATTGCTACCTGAAAATTCCTATATATTAATCAAATTGGAACATTGTATTATCGCCTATAAGATATTTTATCGTAGCTCGGGGAATATAAACAAATAGTCTTCCCGTAATATTGTAGAGAATATTCAACGTGTAGGTCGATTGTACGGGGCTTTTTAAAGAACTTAATTTGCAGAGCTATTTTATTGAGAAATCTAAATGTATAGTAAAAGTATGGAAAGGTTACACATTGCTACTTGAAAATTTATATGTATTAATCAAATTGGAACATTGTATTATCGCCTATAAGATATTTAATCGTAAATAGGGGAATATAAACAAATAGTCTTCCCGTAATATTGTAGAGAATATTCAACGTGTAGATCGATTGTACAGGGCTTTTGAAAGATCGTAATTTGCAGAGCTATTTTATCGACAAATCTAAATGAATAGTATCACTATGTAAAGGTTACACATTGCTACCTGAAAATTCCTATATATTAATCAAATTGGAACATTGTATTATCGCCTATAAGATATTTTATCGTAGCTCGGGGAATATAAACAAATAGTCTTCCCGTAATATTGTAGAGAATATTCAACGTGTAGGTCGATTGTACGGGGCTTTTTAAAGATCTTAATTTGCAGAGCTATTTTATTGAGAAATCTAAATGAATAGTAAAAGTATGGAAAGGTTACACATTGCTACTTGAAAATTTATATGTATTAATCAAATTGGAACATTGTATTATCGCCTATAAGATATTTAATCGTAAATAGGGGAATATAAACAAATAGTCTTCCCGTAATATTGTAGGGAATATTCAAAGTGTAGATCGATTGTACAGGGCCTTTGAAAGATCTTAATTTGCAGAGCTATTTTATTGAGAATTCTAAATGAATAGTATCACTATGTAAAGGTTACACATTGCTACCTGGAAATTTATATATATTAATCAAATTGGAACATTGTATTATCGCCTGTAAGATATTTTATCGTAGCTCGGGGAATATAAACCTATAGTATTCCCGTAATATTGTAGCGAATATTCAAAGTGTAGATCGATTGTACAGGGCTTTTGAAAGATCGTAATTTGCAGAGCTATTTTATCGACAAATCTGAATGAATAGTAAAACTATACAAAGGTTACACATGGCTACCTGAAAATTGAAAAATATTAATCAAATTGGAACATTGTATTATCGCCTATAAGATATTTTATCTTAAATCGGGGAATATAAACCTATAGTTTTCCCGTAATATTGTAGCGAATATTCAATGTGTAGATCGATTGTACAGGGCTTTTGAAAGATCTTAATTTACAGAGCTATTTTATAGAGAATTCTAAATGAAAAGGAAAATTATGTAAAGGTTACACATGGCTACCTGAAAATTCATATATATTAATCAAATTGGAACATTGTATTATCGCCTATAAGATATTTAATCCTAAATAGGGGAATATAAACAAATAGTCCTTCCGTAATATTGTAGGGAATATTCAAAGTGTAGATCGATTGTACAGGGCTTTTGAAAGATCTTAATTTGCAGAGCTATTTTATTGAGAATAAAAAATGAAAAGGAAAATTATGTAAAGGTTACACATGGCTACCTGAAAATTCATATATATTAATCAAATTGGAACACTGTATTATCGCTTCTAAGATATTTTATGGTACCCGGGGAAATGTATACAAATAATCTTTCCGTAATATTGTAGAAAGTTACAAACGAGAAGATGGATTGTACCAGGGTTATGAATGATCTTAATTTGCAGAGCTATTTTATCGACAAATCTAAATGAATAGTAAAAATATATAAAGGTTGCACATGGCTACCTGAAAATTGAAATATTTTAATCAAATCGGAACATTGTATTATCGCCTGTAAGATATTTTATCGTAGCTCGGGGAATATAAACAAATAGTCTTCCAGTCATATTGTAGGAAACATGAAAAGTGTAGATCGATTGTACAGGGCTTTTGAAAGAACTTAATTTGCAGAGCTGTTTTATTGCGAAATCTAAATGAATAGTAAAACTATGTAAAGGTTACACATTGCTACCTGAAAATTCCTATATATTAATCAAATTGGAACATTGTATTATCGCCTATAAGATATTTAATCGTAAATAGGGGAATATAAACAAATAGTCTTCCCGTAATATTGTAGGGAATATTCAAAGTGTAGATCGATTGTACAGGGCTTTTGAAAGATCTTAATTTGCAGAGCTATTTTATTGAGAATAAAAAACGAAAAGGAAAATTATGTAAAGGTTACACATGGCTACCTGAAATTTCATTTATATTAATCAAATTGGAACACTGTATTATCGCTTCTAAGATATTTTATGCTACCTCGGGAAATATATACAAATAAACTTTCCGTAATATTGTAGAAAGTTACAAACGTGAAGATGGATTGTACCAGGGTTATGAATGATCGTAATTTGCAGAGCTATTTTATCGACAAATCTAAATGAATAGTAAAACTATATAAAGGTTACACATGGCTACCTGAAAATTCATATATATTAATCAAATTGGAACATTGTATTATCGCCTGTAAGATATTTTATCGTAGCTCGGGGAATATAAACCTATAGTATTCCCGTAATATTGTAGCGAATATTCAAAGTGTAGATCGATTGTACAGGGCTTTTGAAAGATCGTAATTTGCAGAGCTATTTTATCGACAAATCTGAATGAAAAGGAAAATTATCTAAAGGTTACACATGGCTACCTGAAAATTGAAAAATATTAATCAAATTGGAACATTGTATTATCGCCTATAAGATATTTTATCTTAAATCGGGGAATATAAGCCTATAGTTTTCCCGTAATATTGTAGCGAATATTCAATGTGTAGATCGATTGTACAGGGCTTTTGAAAGATCTTAATTTACAGAGCTATTTTATTGAGAATTCTAAATGAAAAGGAAAATTATGTAAAGGTTACACATGGCTACCTGAAAATTCATATATATTAATCAAATTGGAACACTGTATTATCGCTTCTAAGATATTTTATGGTACCCGGGGAAATGTATACAAATAATCTTTCCGTAATATTGTAGAAGGTTACAAACGAGAAGATGGATTGTACCAGGGTTATGAATGATCTTAATTTGCAGAGCTATTTTATCGAAAAATATAAATGAATAGTAAAAATATATAAAGGTTACACATGGCTACCTGAAAATTGAAATATTTTAATCAAATTGGAACATTGTATTATCGCCTGTAAGATATTTTATCGTAGCTCGGAGAATATAAACAAATAGTCTTCCCGTCATATTGTAGAAAACATGAAACGTGTAGATCGATTGTACAGGGCTTCTGAAAGAACTTAATTTGCAGAGCTGTTTTATTGTGAAATCTAAATGAATAGTAAAACTATGTAAAGGTTACACATTGCTACCTGAAAATTCATATATATTAATCAAATTGGAACACTGTATTATCGCTTCTAAGATATTTTATGCTACCTCGGGAAATGTATACAAATAATCTTTCCGTAATATTGTAGAAAGTTACAAACGTGAAGATGGATTGTACCAGGGTTATGAATGATCGTAATTTGCAGAGCTATCTTATCGACAAATCTAAATGAATAGTAAAACTATATAAAGGTTACACATGGCTACCTGAAAATTCATATATATTAATCAAATTGGAACATTGTATTATCGCCTATAAGATATTTAATCGTAAATAGTGGAATATAAACAAATAGTCTTCCCGTAATATTGTAGAAAATATTCATCGTGTAGATCGGTTGTACGGGGCTTTTTAAAGATCTTAATTTGCAGAGCTATTTTATTGATAAATCTAAATAAATAGTAAAAGTAATAATAATAATAATAGCTTTATTGTTTTTATACATTAAGTATTTTACAATATTTTCTTAAACTAACAATATAAAACATTTGTGTGCATTAATACGCATCCTTTTTTTGCTTTTTTTTTTTTTTTTCTTTTTCTTTTTCTTTTTCTTTTATCTCTTCTTCTAATCTTCCTTCTTCCTCCTTTCCTCTCTGATCTCTTCTTCCCTCCTCTCTTCCTCTCTCACCCTTCTGATTCTTCCCTCCTCCTCCTTCCACTCGTACATTATTCCATCCACCCTCACTTTGAAATCCCCGTTCTTTAGAAGCTCCCCATTCCTTTTCGCCTCCTCTCTCCTTCTCTCTCTTATCCCCATTGCTTCTTTTTTAGCCTTTCTCTCCTCCCAGCTCATCCACTGTTCTAATCTCACCTTTCCTCCTTCATTTATTTCATCTCTCCTCCTCCATATCTTCTCCATTTCCTCTTCTGCCGCGAATATAATCTTTTTCGTGTCCTGGTTTGCCGTCTCTTCCAACTCCCAACTCGTTCCCTCCAGGATCTCATCTAGCCAGTCCTGCAGCACCTCCTTCTCGCTCCAGTTAGTCCCTTTATGTATTATCACACCTCTCTCTCCTACTTTGCTCCTCCCTCCTTCCGTCCTCTTTCTCTTGTTGCTCACTATCCTAACCTCACTTTTTACATTCGTCCTTTCCCTTTCAATCCCTTTTCTCTCCTCTCTCCTCATTTTACCTTCCAATTTTTCTATCATTCCTTTTAATTCTTTTACTGTTCTTTGCACCTTCTCCCTCTCTCTCCTTTCCTCACTCAGTTTACCTTTCAATATTTCTACGTCTCCTTCTATGTCCATCATCTTTCTCTCCGCCGCTTCTCTTCTCCCTCTCTCCAGCTGCAGCTTCACCTTCCACTCTTTCAACTCCTCTCTCATATCACGCATCTCTCTCTCCACTCTTCTCTCGTGTTTCGACATCTCTCCCTCCTACTTTTTTGTCGCCTTCGGTTCTTTATCTTTTTTCTCACTTCTGCCTTTACACGCTCTCTGATTCCCTGCTATAACCTCTCTGCTCACCTCACCATGTGCTCTCCTTTCTGTTCTTCTCGTTCCTCTTTCTTCTCCCTGTTCCCTCCGTCTTGTTCCTCCTAGGGGACTTTCCCTAGAATTCCCCGCATGCTTTGCGCGCGCTTTTCAAATCTCTTTTCTGCTGCGTCCTATCTTTTCCTTCCTTTCTTGCCTTCCCCTTCTTTATTCTTGCTGTCTTTCTTTATTTTTCCTCTTCCATATCGTGCTATAGAGTTTCCCCACTTGCGTTCTTCTCCCTCCGACTGTCTCCTGCCACTTTTTCCCCTCTATCTTCGTCTCCACACATTCTTCGAACACATGTTTAAGCGTCTCCTCCTCACTCCCACATAGCCTGCATACCCTTTCTTCTTCCTTCTTCCAGTATTTATTCCCTCTTGTCTCACACCCTAATCTGAACCTTGCCGTAACGTTGAGCGCTCCTCTTCTGTGTTCTCCCACTTCCAACAGGTACTCTGGTATTTCTCCCTGCTCCAACATTACCTCCCTTATCTCACCCGCGTATCTGGACTCCTTTATTTCCTCTCTCCACTTCTGCCATTGTGTGTCTTTGTTTATCCTTTCTATTTCCTCCTCCACTCCCTCTTCCTCCTCCATTCTTCTCGTATACTCCTCCACCGATATCCCGCACTTCTCCAATTCCATTCTTCTCACGTCCTTCCCTCTACCCTTCCATTCTCTCCTTTCTCCCTCTCTCTTCAGCAGCCTCCAGCATTCTCCTAGCAAAGTACTTTCTTTTGCTCTCCTCAATTTCCTTTCAAACCTAACTGCCCTTTTCCTTGTCCTTGTCTCTAATTTGAACCTTTTCGTCTCCCAATGAATCACATGTGCCGGCGTTGTCCTGTCTAGGTGCAGCACCCATTTGATGTACTTTCTCTGTATTTTCTCTAAATCCTCCTGCCCTTTCCAACCCCATATCTCCGCCCCGTATTCTATTACGCTCTGTACTAGAGCGTCGAACAGCTTCATTCTCATCTTCCAGCTGTCCTTGAACGCTGCCTCTCCTAGGCCCCACAGGGTGCTTATCAGCGCATTTGCCCTTCCTTTCACCTTCTTCACCTGTTCTTCCTCTTTCCCATTTTCTTTCATCGTGTAACCCAAATATTCAAATGTTTTCACCACCTCTATCTCCCTTCCGTCCCATTCAAATTTCTCTTCCCTCCTCCTTCTTCCTCCGTTTCTAAAAATCATGATCTTCGTTTTCTCTGTGTTTAGCTCCAAACCCTTTCTTTTGATGTATCCTTTGAATCTTCTTAGCATTTGTTTCAACCCGCTCGCGTTTGTTGCTAGCATTACTACGTCATCTGCATATGAGATTGACCATACTTTCCTTCTCCCTAGTATTATCCCTCCTTCTTGTACCTTTCCCATCTCTCCTTCCAAGTCCGCCATTGCCACGTTAAACAGCAGTGGACTCAGCGGGCATCCCTGTCTCACTCCCTTCTGCGTCTCAAAACTGCCTACATTCCTTTCCCCTATCCTTACTTCACACTCAGTCTTCTCATAAATTTCCTTTACCCTTTCCCTTATCCTTCTATTCACTCCCAGCTTCCTCATCATCTTCCACACTTCTTCCCTGTTTACTTTGTCAAAGGCTGCTTTCATATCCGCGAAGCACGCGTATATCTTCCCTCCTTTCTTCCTTAGCTCTTGCTCTACCGCCTTGTTTACCACGTATATAGCGTCCGTTGTGCCTCTCCCTCTTCTGAATCCCATCTGCGTGTCGCTTAACTTTTCCTCTTCTTCCAGTTTCTTCTCCAATCTTCCCTTTATCAGTTCCGCATATATTTTGTATCCTGTGTCCATTAATGTAATTCCTCTGTAGTTCTTACACTCCCCCTTATCTCCTTTCTTATAAATTGGCGTGACTATCCCTCTCCTCCACTCTTCTGGCAGTCCTCCTCCTTTCCAAATTTTTCCTAGTATCTCCGTTAGTTCCTCTACAATCTTTTCTCCTCCCTGCTTCCATGCCTCATTCTGGATTTCATCCTCTCCTGGTGCTTTCTTTTCCTTTAGCTTCTTGATTATTTCCCTTACTTCCTCTACTTCTATCTCTCTCTCCTCCTCTTCCTCTTCTTCCCCCGACTCTTCCTCATTATCTCTCCTTCTTTCCTGCGTTTCTCTCTCTCCCAGTTGCCCTTTAAAAAACTCTAACCAGCTCTTATCTCCTATCCCTTTATCTATCTGCTCCCTTTTTCCTTTCCTTCTCCTTTTCACCATTCTCCAAAACTTTTTTCCTGACCTATCCTCCTTTGCCTCCCTTAGCTCTTTTTTCATCCCTTCCTCCTTTTTTTTTCCTATACATGTTCCTTAACTCTCTTTTCGCCTGCATGAACCTGTCTTTTCCCCACCTATTTATCCCTTTTTTTGCCCTTTTCATTTCTGCCCTCTTCTTCCTGCAATCTTCATCCCACCATCTGTTGTCATCTCTCCTTTTTCTTCTCCCCCTCTTTGTTTGGATCGCGTTTCTTATTTTTATCTTTAAATCCCTCCATGTTTTTGCTTCCCCCCCTTTGTCTAGCCAGCCTCTATACTCCCTGCTGGCCTCGTCTGTCCACACTGTTCTTTTCATTTCCTCTTCCCACTCTTCCGAACTTTTCCCTGTCTCTATTTCCACTTCCAGTGCTCTATGATCTGACTCCATTCTATCTACTACCTTCATTGACGTTACCTTTCTCCTGCCTTCCTCATTTACTATCCCATAGTCTATTACCGAGCATCCCATTCCCCCCACGTACGTTAGTTCCCCTTCCTCATCCCCTTCTGTACTTCCATTTAGGATTGAAAGCCCCCACTCTTTTAACCTATTTAGCAGCTCTTCGCCCTCTCTGTTCACTACTCTATCCTTTGACTCCCTCCTTTCCTCTACTCCCTTTTCGTCTAAAAAACCTCCCTCTTGCCCTGTTCTCGCGTTCAGGTCTCCACACCAGAGTATCTTTTCCCCTCCCGCTCTTTCTATCATCTCCTCTATTTCTTCATAGTTCCTCTCCTTCTCCTCCCTCATGTAAGTCGAACCTATCCACCACTTTTCCCCTTTCATAGTGCATTTGCCTCCTATGACTTCTCCAGATCTTCCTCTCAACCATTCAACTTTGTCCTCTTTCCTATCCTTCCTGACTGCCATTACCATTCCTCCCTTTAATCTCCCTCTGCTCCCCCCCTTTTTCGCCTCTCTTACCTCTGTTTCGAATCCCTTCATTCTCCTCCTTATTCCTTCCTCCTCCCCGCTCTCTGCCCATGTTTCCTGTAGACAAATGACGTCGAATCCTAGTATGTATCTCCATCCTTCCTCTCCTATTCCTTTCAGTCCTGCCACATTCCAGCTCAGCACCTTCAAATTCTCCTTTTTATTCCTTTTTCCCCTTTCATCCCTTTTCTCCTTCTCACCTCCATCTTGCCTCCCCCTCTCGAAAAAGCCTGTCCTCTCTTTCGTTCCAAAAGTATGTCATGTCTCCTACCGTTAGCTTGTTTCTTCCTACTTTCACTGGTTTTCCTTCTCTTCTCCAATCTCTTGCGAGCCCGTTCAATCTTTCTCTATTTCTCCTCTCTCGCCACGTCAAATCATGGTCGATGAAGCAGTCTGTCCCCTTCAACTTGCTCTTTTCCTCCATCATTTTCTCTTTCTCCTCTCTATTTTCACATTCCACTCCTATTTTACTCTTACCTTTTCCTCTGATGACCCACGTCCTTTTCACCTTTACCGTAATCCCCAGCTTCTCCTCTACCCATTCTTCCACCTTCGCTTTGTCCCATTTTCCTTCTTTCAGACCTGATACCACCACATTGTTCCTTTTCCTTTCTCTCTCCCCTTCCTCAATTCTCCACTCTAGCTCTTTCAGTTGCTTCTTCTCTTGCTCCCTTTCCTCTGACCCCTTTACCCCTCTCTGGTCTCCTCCTTCTGTCTGCCTAGTTTTCGCCTCTTCCTTCATTTTCTTTATCTTCTCCTCCATTTCTCTTTCTCGCTCTTCCCTCTTTCTCCTCTCCTCCTCGTTTGCCCTCTTCATCTCCTCCTCCGCCCTTGTCCTTTCCCTCTTCTCCTCCTGCACTAGACTTCTCACCTCCTCCAACTTCTTATTCATCCTTTCTTCCGTTTCTATCCATTTTCTCTCCCATTCTGCCCTGTCCTTTCTCCTTTCCTCCTTCTCCTCCTCCAGGGTCTTCAGGATCCTTTCCAATGTTCCTTGAAATTTCTCCATCTCCCCCTCTTTCTCGCCTTCCTTTCCCTCCTCCTTCTTTGGCGGGAATCTCCCCGTCGATCCGTTCTTCTCTGACGTGTCTCTCTCTCTCCTGTCTTCTTTCCTCTCTCTCTTTTTGTCCTCTTTCTCTTCCGGTGACCTTTCTTTCCTTTTTCCCCTTTCCGTTTTGTCTACTTTGAAGCTCTCTAAGAGCTCCAATTGCCTTAGCGCTCCCCCTTTTCCTCCGCTTTCCTTTCTTCTTCCTTTCCCTGTCTTCGGCGTGCTTTCCCACCTGCACGTTTGAGTTTCCCTCTCCGGCTCCCGCTCCGGTCCGTTCGGAGTCTTAAATTCCTGTTCCTCCTCGTTCCTTTGTTCTTGGTTCCCTATCGTCACCTCTGCCGTCTCCTCTTCTCTATTGTTCATGGCCCGCGGCTTTGCCGCTCTCTCCTCTATCTCCGTCCTTTTCTACCTTTCCTAACCTCCTCCTTGTACTTTCTCCCTCTCTCCCTTCTCTCCCTTTTCCCTTTCTCGCCCTTTCTTTTCCTATTATCCTCTTTTTTTCACCTTTCTCTCCACTTTCACTTTGTGTCCCTCTTACTATTTACCTTTTCTATTCAAACCAAAAAAAGTCGCGTATTAAGCACACTCCCTATCTACACGTCTGACCCTGCCAATGGCTTCGTCAGCTCCCCAAATAGTAAAAGTATGTAAAGGTTATACATTGCTACTTGAAAATTCATATATATTAATCAAACTACAACACAGTATTATCGCTTCTAAGATATTTTATGGTACTTCGGAAAGTGTATATAAATAATCTTCCTGTATAATTGCAGAAAGCTACAATCGTGAAGATGGATTGTACGAGGGTTTTGAATGATCTTAATTTGCAGAGCTATTTTATTGAGAATTCTAAATGAATAGTAAAAGTATGGAAAGGTTACACGTTGCTACTTGAAAATTTATATATATTAATCAAATTGGAACATTGTATTATCGCCTGTAAGATATTTTATCGTAGCTCGGGGAATATAAACCTGTAGTCTTCCCGTAATATTGTAGCGAATATTCAAAGTGTAGATCGATTGTACAGGGCTTCCGAAAGAACTTAATTTGCAGAGCTGTTTTATTGCGAAATCTAAATGAATAGTAAAACTATGTAAAGGTTACACATTGCTACCTGAAAATTCATATATATTAATCAAATTGGAACATTGTATTATCGCCAATAAGATATTTAATCGTAAATAGGGGAATATAAACAAATAGTCTTCCCGTAATATTGTAGCGAATATTCAAAGTGTAGATCGATTGTACAGGGCTTTTGAAAGATCTTAATTTGCAGAGCTATTTTATTGAGAATAATAAATGAAAAGGAAAATTATGTAAAGGTTACACATGGCTACCTGAAAAGTGAAAAATATTAATCAAATTGGAACATTGTATTGACGCCTATAAGATATTTAATCGTAAATAGGGGAATATAAACAAATAGTCTTCCCGTAATATTGTAGCGAATATACAAAGTGTAGATCGATTGTACAGGGTTTTTGAAAGATCTTAATTTGCAGAGCTATTTTATTGAGAATAATAAATGAAAAGGAAAATTATGTAAAGGTTACACATGGCTACCTGAAAATTGAAAAATATTAATCAAATTGGAACATTGTATTGACGCCTATAAGATATTTAATCGTAAATAGGGGAATATAAACAAATAGTCTTCCCGTAATATTGTAGCGAATATACAAAGTGTAGATCGATTGTACAGGGTTTTTGAAAGATCTTAATTTGCAGAGCTATTTTATTGAGAATAATAAATGAAAAGGAAAATTATGTAAAGGTTACACATGGCTACCTGAAATTTCATTTATATTAATCAAATTGGAACACTGTATTATCGCTTCTAAGATATTTTATGCTACCTCGGGAAATATATACAAATAAACTTTCCGTAATATTGTAGAAAGTTACAAACGTCAAGATCGATTGTACAGGGCTTTTGAAAGATCTTAATTTGCAGAGCTATTTTATTGAGAATAATAAATGAAAAGGAAAATTATGTAAAGGTTACACATGGCTACCTGAAAATTGAAAAATATTAATCAAATTGGAACATTGTATTAACGCCTATAAGATATTTAATCGTAAATAGGGGAATAGAAACAAATAGTCTTCCTGTAATATTGTCGCGAATATTCAAAGTGTAGATCGATTGTACAGGGCTTTTGAAAGATCTTAATTTGCAGAGCTATTTTATTGAGAATAATAAATGAAAAGGAAAATTATGTAAAGGTTACACATGGCTACCTGAAAATTGAAAAATATTAATCAAATTGGAACATTGTATTAACGCCTATAAGATATTTAATCGTAAATAGGGGAATATAAACAAATAGTCTTCCTGTAATATTGTCGCGAATATTCAAAGTGTAGATCGATTGTACAGGGCTTTTGAAAGATCTTAATTTGCAGAGCTATTTTATTGAGAATAATAAATGAAAAGGAAAATTATGTAAAGGTTACACATGGCTACCTGAAATTTCATTTATATTAATCAAATTGGAACACTGTATTATCGCTTCTAAGATATTTTATGCTACCTCGGGAAATATATACAAATAAACTTTCCGTAATATTGTAGAAAGTTACAAACGTCAAGATCGATTGTACAGGGCTTTTGAAAGATCTTAATTTGCAGAGCTATTTTATTGAGAATAATAAATGAAAAGGAAAATTATGTAAAGGTTACACATGGCTACCTGAAAATTGAAAAATATTAATCAAATTGGAACATTGTATTAACGCCTATAAGATATTTAATCGTAAATAGGGGAATAGAAACAAATAGTCTTCCTGTAATATTGTCGCGAATATTCAAAGTGTAGATCGATTGTACAGGGCTTTTGAAAGATCTTAATTTGCAGAGCTATTTTATTGAGAATAATAAATGAAAAGGAAAATTATGTAAAGGTTACACATGGCTACCTGAAAATTGAAAAATATTAATCAAATTGGAACATTGTATTAACGCCTATAAGATATTTAATCGTAAATAGGGGAATATAAACAAATAGTCTTCCTGTAATATTGTCGCGAATATTCAAAGTGTAGATCGATTGTACAGGGCTTTTGAAAGATCTTAATTTGCAGAGCTATTTTATTGAGAATAATAAATGAAAAGGAAAATTATGTAAAGGTTACACATGGCTACCTGAAAATTGAAAAATATTAATCAAATTGAAACACTGTATTATCTTCTAAATAATAGTCTTCCCGTAATATTGTAGCGAATATACAAAGTGTAGATCGATTGTACAGGGTTTTTGAAAGATCTTAATTTGCAGAGCTATTTTATTGAGAATAATAAATGAAAAGGAAAATTATGTAAAGGTTACACATGGCTACCTGAAAATTCATATATATTAATCAAATTGGAACATTGTATTATCGCCTATAAGATATTTATTCGTAAATAGGGGAATATAAACAAATAGTCTTCCCGTAATATTGTAGAAAATATTCATCGTGTAGATCGGTTGTACGGGGCTTTTTAAAGATCTTAATTTGCAGAGCTATTTTATTGATAAATCTAAATGAATAGTAAAAGTATGTAAAGGTTATACATTGCTACTTGAAAATTCATATATATTAATCAAACTACAACACAGTATTATCGCTTCTAAGATATTTTATGGTACTTCGGAAAGTGTATATAAATAATCTTCCTGTATAATTGCAGAAAGCTACAATCGTGAAGATGGATTGTACGAGGGTTTTGAATGATCTTAATTTGCAGAGCTATTTTATTGAGAATTCTAAATGAATAGTAAAAGTATGGAAAGGTTACACGTTGCTACTTGAAAATTTATATATATTAATCAAATTGGAACATTGTATTATCGCCTGTAAGATATTTTATCGTAGCTCGGGGAATATAAACCTGTAGTCTTCCCGTAATATTGTAGCGAATATTTAAAGTGTAGATCGATTGTACAGGGCTTCCGAAAGAACTTAATTTGCAGAGCTGTTTTATTGCGAAATCTAAATGAATAGTAAAACTATGTAAAGGTTACACATTGCTACCTGAAAATTCATATATATTAATCAAATTGGAACAATATTCAAAGTGTAGATCGATTGTACAGGGCTTTTGAAAGATCTTAATTTGCAGAGCTATTTTATTGAGAATAATAAATGAAAAGGAAAATTATGTAAAGGTTACACATGGCTACCTGAAAATTGAAAAATATTAATCAAATTGGAATATTGTATTGACGCCTATAAGATATTTAATCGTAAATAGGGGAATATAAACAAATAGTCTTCCCGTAATATTGTAGCGAATATACAAAGTGTAGATCGATTGTACAGGGTTTTTGAAAGATCTTAATTTGCAGAGCTATTTTATTGAGAATAATAAATGAAAAGGAAAATTATGTAAAGGTTACATATGGCTACCTGAAATTTCATTTATATTAATCAAATTGGAACACTGTATTATCGCTTCTAAGATATTTTATGCTACCTCGGGAAATATATACAAATAAACTTTCCGTAATATTGTAGAAAGTTACAAACGTCAAGATCGATTGTACAGGGCTTTTGAAAGATCTTAATTTGCAGAGCTATTTTATTGAGAATAATAAATGAAAAGGAAAATTATGTAAAGGTTACACATGGCTACCTGAAAATTCATATATATTAATCAAATTGGAACATTGTATTATCGCCAATAAGATATTTAATCGTAAATAGGGGAATATAAACAAATAGTCTTCCCGTAATATTGTAGCGAATATTCAAAGTGTAGATCGATTGTACAGGGCTTTTGAAAGATCTTAATTTGCAGAGCTATTTTATTGAGAATAATAAATGAAAAGGAAAATTATGTAAAGGTTACACATGGCTACCAGAAATTTCATTTATATTAATCAAATTGGAACACTGTATTATCGCTTCTAAGATATTTTATGCTACCTCGGGAAATATATACAAATAAACTTTCCGTAATATTGTAGAAAGTTACAAACGTCAAGATCGATTGTACAGGGCTTTTGAAAGATCTTAATTTGCAGAGCTTTTTTATTGAGAATAATAAATGAAAAGGAAAATTATGTAAAGGTTACACATGGCTACCTGAAAATTGAAAAATATTAATCAAATTGGAACATTGTATTAACGCCTATAAGATATTTAATCGTAAATAGGGGAATATAAACAAATAGTCTTCCCGTAATATTGTCGCGAATATTCAAAGTGTAGATCGATTGTACAGGGCTTTTGAAAGATCTTAATTTGCAGAGCTATTTTATTGAGAATAATAAATGAAAAGGAAAATTATGTAAAGGTTACACATGGCTACCTGAAAATTGAAAAATATTAATCAAATTGAAACACTGTATTATCTTCTAAATAATAGTCTTCCCGTAATATTGTAGCGAATATACAAAGTGTAGATCGATTGTACAGGGTTTTTGAAAGATCTTAATTTGCAGAGCTATTTTATTGAGAATAATAAATGAAAAGGAAAATTATGTAAAGGTTACACATGGCTACCTGAAAATTCATATATATTAATCAAATTGGAACATTGTATTATCGCCTATAAGATATTTATTCGTAAATAGGGGAATATAAACAAATAGTCTTCCCGTAATATTGTAGAAAATATTCATCGTGTAGATCGGTTGTACGGGGCTTTTTAAAGATCTTAATTTGCAGAGCTATTTTATTGATAAATCTAAATGAATAGTAAAAGTATGTAAAGGTTATACATTGCTACTTGAAAATTCATATATATTAATCAAACTACAACACAGTATTATCGCTTCTAAGATATTTTATGGTACTTCGGAAAGTGTATATAAATAATCTTCCTGTATAATTGCAGAAAGCTACAATCGTGAAGATGGATTGTACGAGGGTTTTGAATGATCTTAATTTGCAGAGCTATTTTATTGAGAATTCTAAATGAATAGTAAAAGTATGGAAAGGTTACACGTTGCTACTTGAAAATTTATATATATTAATCAAATTGGAACATTGTATTATCGCCTGTAAGATATTTTATCGTAGCTCGGGGAATATAAACCTGTAGTCTTCCCGTAATATTGTAGCGAATATTTAAAGTGTAGATCGATTGTACAGGGCTTCCGAAAGAACTTAATTTGCAGAGCTGTTTTATTGCGAAATCTAAATGAATAGTAAAACTATGTAAAGGTTACACATTGCTACCTGAAAATTCATATATATTAATCAAATTGGAACAATATTCAAAGTGTAGATCGATTGTACAGGGCTTTTGAAAGATCTTAATTTGCAGAGCTATTTTATTGAGAATAATAAATGAAAAGGAAAATTATGTAAAGGTTACACATGGCTACCTGAAAATTGAAAAATATTAATCAAATTGGAATATTGTATTGACGCCTATAAGATATTTAATCGTAAATAGGGGAATATAAACAAATAGTCTTCCCGTAATATTGTAGCGAATATACAAAGTGTAGATCGATTGTACAGGGTTTTTGAAAGATCTTAATTTGCAGAGCTATTTTATTGAGAATAATAAATGAAAAGGAAAATTATGTAAAGGTTACATATGGCTACCTGAAATTTCATTTATATTAATCAAATTGGAACACTGTATTATCGCTTCTAAGATATTTTATGCTACCTCGGGAAATATATACAAATAAACTTTCCGTAATATTGTAGAAAGTTACAAACGTGAAGATCGATTGTACAGGGCTTTTGAAAGATCTTAATTTGCAGAGCTATTTTATTGAGAATAATAAATGAAAAGGAAAATTATGTAAAGGTTACACATGGCTACCTGAAAATTCATATATATTAATCAAATTGGAACATTGTATTATCGCCAATAAGATATTTAATCGTAAATAGGGGAATATAAACAAATAGTCTTCCCGTAATATTGTAGCGAATATTCAAAGTGTAGATCGATTGTACAGGGCTTTTGAAAGATCTTAATTTGCAGAGCTATTTTATTGAGAATAATAAATGAAAAGGAAAATTATGTAAAGGTTACACATGGCTACCAGAAATTTCATTTATATTAATCAAATTGGAACACTGTATTATCGCTTCTAAGATATTTTATGCTACCTCGGGAAATATATACAAATAAACTTTCCGTAATATTGTAGAAAGTTACAAACGTCAAGATCGATTGTACAGGGCTTTTGAAAGATCTTAATTTGCAGAGCTTTTTTATTGAGAATAATAAATGAAAAGGAAAATTATGTAAAGGTTACACATGGCTACCTGAAAATTGAAAAATATTAATCAAATTGGAACATTGTATTAACGCCTATAAGATATTTAATCGTAAATAGGGGAATATAAACAAATAGTCTTCCCGTAATATTGTCGCGAATATTCAAAGTGTAGATCGATTGTACAGGGCTTTTGAAAGATCTTAATTTGCAGAGCTATTTTATTGAGAATAATAAATGAAAAGGAAAATTATGTAAAGGTTACACATGGCTACCTGAAATTTCATTTATATTAATCAAATTGGAACACTGTATTATCGCTTCTAAAATATTTTATGCTACCTCGGGAAATATATACAAATAAACTTTCCGTAATATTGTAGAAAGTTACAAACGTCAAGATCGATTGTACAGGGCTTTTGAAAGATCTTAATTTGCAGAGCTATTTTATTGAGAATAATAAATGAAAAGGAAAATTATGTAAAGGTTACACATGGCTACCTGAAATTTCATTTATATTAATCAAATTGGAACACTGTATTATCGCTTCTAAAATATTTTATGCTACCTCGGGAAATATATACAAATAAACTTTCCGTAATATTGTAGAAAGTTACAAACGTGAAGATGGATTGTACGAGGGTTATGAATAATCGAAATTTGCAGAGCTATTTTATCGACAAATCTAAATGAATAGTAAAACTATATAAAGGTTACACATGGCTACCTGAAAATTGAAAAATATTAATCAAATTGAAACACTGTATTATCGCCTGTGAGATATTTTATCGTAGCTCGGGGAATATAAACAAATAGTCTTCCCGTAATATTGTAGAGAATATTCAACGTGTAGATCGATTGTACAGAGCTTTTGAAAGATCTTAATTTGCATAGCTATTTTATTGAGAAATCTAAATGAATAGTATCACTATGTAAAGGTTACACATTGCTACTTGAAAATTCATATATATTAATCAAATTGAAACACTGTATTATCGGCTACATGATATTTTATCGTAGCTCGGGGATTATAAATAAACAATCTCCCTGTAATATTGTAGAAAATATTCATCGTGTAGATCGGTTGTACGGGGCTTTTTAAAGATCTTAATTTGCAGAGCTATTTTATTGATAAATCTAAATGAATAGTAAAAGTATGTAAAGGTTATACATTGCTACTTGAAAATTCATATATATTAATCAAACTACAACACAGTATTATCGCTTCTAAGATATTTTATGGTACTTCGGGAAGTGTATATAAATAATCTTCCTGTATAATTGCAGAAAGCTACAAACGTGAAGATGGATTGTACCAGGGTTATGAATGATCGTAATTTGCAGAGCTATTTTATCGACAAATCTAAATGAATAGTAAAACTATATAAAGGTTACACATGGCTACCTGAAAATTGAAATATTTTAATCAAATTGGAACATTGTATTATCGCCTGTAAGATATTTTATCGTAGCTCGGGGAATATAAACAAATAGTCTTTCCGTCATATTGTAGAAAACATGAAACGTGTAGATCGATTGTACAGGGCTTTTAAAACAACTTAATTTGCAGAGCTGTTTTATTGCGAAATCTAAATGAATAGTAAAACTATGTAAAGGTTACACATTGCTACCTGAAAATTCATATATATTAATCAAATTGGAACATTGTATTATCGCCTATAAGATATTTAATCGTAAATAGGGGAATATAAACAAATAGTCTTCCCGTAATATTGTAGCGAATATTCAAAGTGTAGATCGATTGTACAGGGCTTTTGAACGATCTTAATTTGCAGAGCTATTTTATTGAGAATAATAAATGAAAAGGAAAATTATGTAAAGGTTACACATGGCTACCTGAAAATTAAAAAATATTAATCAAATTGGAACATTGTATTAACGCCTATAAGATATTTAATCGTAAATAGGGGAATATAAACAAATAGTCTTCCTGTAATATTGTCGCGAATATTCAATGTGTAGATCGATTGTACAGGGCTTTTGAAAGATCTTAATTTGCAGAGCTATTTTATTGAGAATAATAAATGAAAAGGAAAATTATGTAAATGTTACACATGGCTACCTGAAAATTGAAAAATATTAATCAAATTGAAACACTGTATTATCTTCTAAATAATAGTCTTCCCGTAATATTGTAGCGAATATACAAAGTGTAGATCGATTGTACAGGGTTTTTGAAAGATCTTAATTTGCAGAGCTATTTTATTGAGAATAATAAATGAAAAGGAAAATTATGTAAAGGTTACACATGGCTACCTGAAAATTCATATATATTAATCAAATTGGAACATTGTATTATCGCCTATAAGATATTTAATCGTAAATAGGGGAATATAAACAAATAGTCTTCCCGTAATATTGTAGCGAATATTCAAAGTGTAGATCGATTGTACAGGGCTTTTGAAAGATCTTAATTTGCAGAGCTATTTTATTGAGAATTCTAAATGAATAGTAAAAATATATAAAGGTTACACATGGCTACCTGAAAATTGAAATATTTTAATCAAATTGGAACATTGTATTATCGCCTGTAAGATATTTTATCGTAGCTCGGGGAATATAAACAAATAGTCTATTGAAATAAAACAGCAGTTTTGTTAGGCAAGTTGGTTTTATTATATATATGCAGACACACTCCCTGAACTACAGTGGACAACCAATGCTACTGGGCGAGGAGAACATCCGATCGGGATGACGATCAGATCGGCACTGAACGCGATGAAAACCGCCTCGAGTGATTTCACTCTGAACAATTAATATTTACACACATAAACACATAGAGTGTAAACACGCGGTGACTATTGTCGCAGTTTAAGTAGATACGTAAATACGTTAAACAATAATAACAACACTCCCGCTGTTTGAGTATTTACGTTGAACATTAAATTCACGCAGACATGCTGTCAAGACAACAAAGTCCTATGCGTTCACACATCCGCTGATGGCAATCGCGCGCTAACACTTTTGTAAAAACATCCGCGAGTTGCACCTCGCTTGGCACATACTCCACTCCGATCACTCCTGCCTCATACTTTTTTCGCACATAATGATGGTGGATCTCTATGTGCTTAGTTCGTCTATGGAAAACAGGATTTTTTATTAATTGAATAGCGCTCTGATTGTCCACTCTCAAGATGGTAGCGCCCGCACACGGAGATCCAACATCGCACAATAATTGTCTTAGCCATACAGCCTCTCTAGCAGCTCCAGAGGCAGATATGTATTCCGCCTCCGTACTGCTCAAGGAAACAGTGCGCTGTCTCTGGGTGCACCAAGAAACCGGACCATTACAATATTTGAAAACAAAGCCAGAAGTTGATCTCCTGGTTTCCTGGTCACCCGCATAATCCGATCCAATACGCCTCTAATTTTAAACTACTCCCGCTGCTTCCATATAAAATGCCGTAATTAAGAGTACCTTTTATATATCGGAGAATTCTTTTCGCAGCGTCCCAATGTTTTTTGTCAAAATTATTTAAATATCTACTGAGGAGATTCACGGCGTAAGCGATGTCGGGACGCGACACAGAGCAAAGAAACATCAAGGAGCCTATCAGCTCTCGATAAGGTAGTTTTTCGCGGTCAGACTCGTGCTCCTTCATACAAACCAGATCGACACCCTTTTCGACAGGGGTACAGGTTGGTTTGGCATCCAACATGTCAAAACGCTGTAACACTTCATAAGCGTAGTCAGTTTGATGAAGAAACACGGTCTTCTTCGCTCTATCTCGCACAACTCGCATACCAACAAAAATATCCAATTCGCACAGCGTAATTTCGAATCTATCTCTTAAAATTTTTACAGTTTTCTCGATTACGCTACGATTTTTCGCCAATACTAAGCCGTCGTCCACGAATAATAATATATGTATAATTTCTCCACACATACGGCCAACGAATATTGAGCTTTCCGAGCTACAACAATTAAAACTATATTCGGATATAAAATCTTTAAACGTGTTGTGCCAACACCTAGACGCCTGCTTTAGGCCATACAGTGATTTGTTTAACTTGCAAACTAAATTGTTCTTGTTGCTAATCTTATAAAAATCGCCTAATCCTTCGGGAATCTGCATGTAGACGTCCTCCTCGAGTCGACCGTAAAGGAATGCCGTCTTGACGTCGAATTGGACAATCTCGAGATCGTGATGAGCCGCGATGGCAAGCATCACACGCAGAGCATCATACCTCACCACAGGTGCGAAGGTTTCCTGATAGTTCACTCCATACTCCTGGCGAAAACCTCTGGCACAAAGACGAGCCTTGAGTCGAGCGTCCTTTCCAGCCCTGGCTTCCTGGACCCTGAAGACCCACTTCGAGTCGATCACCTTATGGTTGGCAGGTTTATTCACCAGTGTCCATGTTTGATTCTTCTCGTGAGCAAGCAGTTCTTCGTGGATTGCTTCTTTCCAGCGCGCAGCGTTGGGACCACTCGTCGCCTCCCGATAGCAGTTTGGTTCTGTAATCTCAATAAAATTAGCTTCGTACCTTTCGGGTTTCTTTATATTTGCGCGAATCCTAAGTTGGCGACACGAGCTGTGCTCCGTTTCTCTCGTCTGTACGTCAGGTGTATCGATTCTTTCTTCGTTGCTGCTCGCTGGCTGTTGTATCGGAGCTTGCGCTTCAGGTTGCTTGGCAGGTCCCTTCACCTGCAGGTGTTTTTCAGTTGGCTCATCGTTGGGTTCAGCAATCTCACCTTCTGTTGTGTTGTCAATATCTTGCAGCAATTCCTCGTCGAATAACGGCATCTGGAAGGTGACAGAAGTAGCTGGACATACGGCATCGAAGAAACGAGTCTCGTAGAACGTCACGTTCCTGCTCACGGACAGTCTTCTCGTTTCGGGGTTGTACAGTCGGTAGTTTTTGGATTCATTCTCGTAACCCACGAGTACGACCTTTTTTGCCTTCTTCGCGAATTTCTTCCGGAGATCTTTGAGGACATGCTCAAAGGCTAAACAGCCAAAAATCCTCAGGTGCGCATAATCGGGTTTTCTTTTTGTCCAGCATTCCAACGGCGTGATGTTTGGTTTCCTCTTCGTGACTGTCATATTTAAAATGTACACGGCGGTGTTAACGGCCTCAGCCCAGAGATACTGCGGCGCTTGGCTACGAAGGAGCATGGTGGATGCACTCTCGACGATCGTACGGTTGTTTCTCTCACTCCGCCCATTCTGCTGGGGTGTGTACGGTGCCGTCGTTTCCAATTTGATGCCCTTCTCCATCAAAAAGTTCCTCATGAGAGCGTTGCAGTATTCTCCGCCGTTGTCTGTGCGCAGCACCTTCATGGATCGACCAAACTTATTAAAAATCTGACGTTCGAACTCTTTAAATCGTTCGTAAACGTCCGATTTATGTTTCAAGAAATATACGTGTCTATACCCTGAAAAATCATCTTTGAATGATATAAAATACCTAGCGCCTCCTAGAGAATTCACCGGCATCGGTCCGCAGACATCACTGTGGAAAAATTCTCCCATTTCCCATTCACGGCGCTCAGCGTTGGATTTGAAAGGGAGAACGTGCGATTTTCCAAGTTGGCACGATTCGCAGGTAACTTGAGACGATCTTTCTCCAATTCTTGCTCCATTTACGAGTCCTTTTTGTACCATTGACTGCAGTGTCCCCACGTTGACATGGCCGACTCGATCGTGCCATAGTCGGAGATTGTCGCTGGTCGAGACGTTGGCTTCGGGACAGATTATTACCTCGAAAAACATTCGGCATATCTCGTTGCTCTGCTTGATACCTTGCGCAATGACCACGTCGTTGTTTAAGATGGCCGTTGCTTGATGCTCGAACACGACCCTGAAGCCCTTTGTGGTGTAGACTCCGACGGAAAAAAGATTTTTCCGTAGACTCGGCACATACAAAACGTTTTCAATCTTTCCGGGCACCCATTGTCCGTTAATGTACCGATTGACCAGAATTGTGCCTGTGCCCTTGATCTCACATTTGCCGTCGTCGCCGAGGACAACCGTGGTACCGCCTGCCGGCGCAAAAGTGTAGAACCACTCTCGATGATGTGTCATATGACACGAAGCTCCACTATCAGTGATCCAGACCTCCGTCGCATCCTTCTTCATAATTCGCTCGATGGTTCTGCAGCTTGTAGAGTTGCTCGTAACTGTCTGCTCGCAATTAACGGTCGTAACTAGAGCCGCTGTAAACTTATTTTCATCGTTGCTGTTCTGAGACGTCTGTTTTTTATTCGAATTTCGCTTCCTCTTCGTGCATACTCTCGCTATGTGTCCACTTTTCTTACAATAGAAGCATACTACATCGGATCTTCTTCTGTTATCGTTTTCTGTTGTTTTATTCCTAACGGCTTTCTCTCCAGTAAATCCGCGATGAGGAAATCCTGAAACTACAAGGGCGTTGGTTTCCTCGCTTTGCTCATTAAGCCGTCGCTCTTCCTTGATTAGGCGTTCCTGTAGATTATCTAAAGTCTGTTTGTCAACGTCCACACTATCCCATGCGGTAACAAAACCGTTATATTTCGACGGCAGACTTCCAAGGATTTTCGAAATGATACCTATATCCGAAATCTTTTCATCTAGATCCGATAGCGTTCTTGCCATGTTCAAAATTTTTGTTACAAACTGCACAACCGGCTCGCTGGCATCCATACGACAAGAATAAAATTTCTGGAGCAGCGTGAATTTATTCGTCGCCGATTTGTGCTCGTGGATTAAAATCATTTTTTTCCACATCTCGTTGGCAGTCTCGCTCGTTATACAATTCTCCAACTGTGCAGGTGCCATTGCCGACGAAAGAATGCACATGGCCTTGGCATTGTCTTTCAGCCATTTCTTCCTATCTTCGCCCTCCTCAATTGCTGGCATCTTTGACTCGCCCGTTACTACTTCATAGATGCCATGGGCCGCCAGCAACGCCCGCATTTGAAATTTCCAGACTTGGTAATTTGTCCCGTCGAACTTAATATAATGGTTGCCTGGGAGTTCGCTCGCCATACTTCTCTCGTCGAATTACTTTCAGTTTTCTTGAGAATGGATCTCGATTAAAAATTTGTCTTGCGTTCATAGGCGCTCTGGGCCCATAACCTATTGAAATAAAACAGCAGTTTTGTTAGGCAACTTGGTTTTATTATATATATGCAGACACACTCCCTGAACTACAGTGGACAACCAATGCTACTGGGCGAGGAGAACATCCGATCGGGATGACGATCAGATCGGCACTGAACGCGATGAAAACCGCCTCGAGTGATTTCACTCTGAACAATTAATATTTACAGATAGTGAAAACACATAGAGTGTAAACACGCGGTGACTATTGTCGCAGTTTAAGTAGATACGTAAATACGTTAAACAATAATAACAACATAGTCTTCCCGTCATATTGTAGAAAACATGAAACGTGTAGATCGATTGTACAGGGCTTCTGAAAGAACTTAATTTGCAGAGCTGTTTTATTGCGAAATCTAAATGAATAGTAAAACTATGTAAAGGTTACACATTGCTACCTGAAAATTCATATATATTAATCAAATTGGAACATTGTATTATCGCCTATAAGATATTTTATCGTAAATAGGGGAATATAAACAAATAGTCTTCCCGTAATATTGTAGCGAATATTCAAAGTGTAGATCGATTGTACAGGGCTTTTGAAAGATCTTAATTTGCAGAGCTATTTTATTGAGAATAATAAATGAAAAGGAAAATTATGTAAAGGTTACACATGGCTACCTGAAAATTGAAAAATATTAATCAAATTGGAACATTGTATTAATGCCTATAAGATATTTAATCGTAAATAGGGGAATATAAACAAATAGTCTTCCCGTAATATTGTAGCGAATATTCAAAGTGTAGATCAATTGTACAGGGCTTTTGAAAGATCTTAATTTGCAGAGCTATTTTATTGAGAATAATAAATGAAAAGGAAAATTATGTAAAGGTTACACATGGCTACCTGAAATTTCATTTATATTAATCAAATTGGAACACTGTATTATCGCTTCTAAGATATTTTATGCTACCTCGGGAAATATATACAAATAAACTTTCCGTAATATTGCAGAAAGTTACAAACGTGAAGATGGATTGTACCAGGGTTATGAATGATCGAAATTTGCAGAGCATTTTATCGACAAATCTAAATGAATAGTAAAACAATATAAAGGTTACACATGGCTACCTGAAAATTGAAAAATATTAATCAAATTGAAACACTGTATTATCGCCTGTAAGATATTTTATCGTAGCTCGGGGAATATAAACAAATAGTCTTCCCGTAATATTGTAGAGAATATTCAACGTGTAGATCGATTGTACAGAGCTTTTGAAAGATCTTAATTTGCATAGCTATTTTATTGAGAAATCTAAATGAATAGTATCACTATGTAAAGGTTACACATTGCTATTTGAAAATTTATATATATTAATCAAATTGAAACACTGTATTATTGGCTATATGATATTTTATCGTAGCTCGGGGATTATAAATAAACAATCTCCCTGTAATATTGTAGAAAATATTCATCGTGTAGATCGGTTGTACGGGGCTTTTTAAAAATCTTAATTTGCAGAGCTATTTTATTGAGAAATCTAAATGAATAGTAAAAGTATGGAAAGGTTACACATTGCTACTTGAAAATTTATATATATTAATCAAATTGGAACATGGTATTATCGCCTGTAAGATATTTTATCGTAGCTCGGGGAATATAAACCTATAGTCTTCCCGTAATATTGTAGAAAACATGAAACGCGTAGATCGATTGTACAGGGCTTTTGAAAGAATTTAATTTGCATAGCTATTTTATTGAGAATTCTTAATGAAAAGGAAAATTATGTAAAGGTTACACATGGCTACCTGAAAATTCATATATATTAATCAAATTGGAATACTGTATTATCGCTTCTAAGATATTTTATGCTACCTCGGGAAATATATACAAATAAACTTTCCGTAATATTGTAGAAAGTTACAAACGTGAAGATGGATTGTACCAGGGTTATGAATGATCGTAATTTGCAGAGTTATTTTATCGACAAATCTAAATGAATAGTAAAAATATATAAAGGTTACACATGGCTACCTGAAAATTAAAAAATATTAATCAAATTGGAACATTGTATTATCGCCTATAAGATATTTTATCTTAAATCGGGGAATATAAACCTATAGACTTCCCGTAATATTGTAGCGAATATTCAAAGTGTAGATCGATTGTACAGGGCTTATGAAAGATCTTAATTTGCAGAGCTATTTTATTGAGAATAAAAAATGAAAAGGAAAATTATGTAAAGGTTACACATGGCTACCTGAAATTTCATTTATATTAATCAAATTGGAACACTGTATTATCGCTTCTAAGATATTTTATGCTACCTCGGGAAATATATACATATAAACTTTCCGTAATATTGTAGAAAGTTACAAACGTGAAGATGGATTGTACCAGGGTTATGAATGATCGTAATTTGCAGAGCTATTTTATCGACAAATCTAAATGAATAGTAAAACTATATAAAGGTTACACATGGCTACCTGAAAATTCATATATATTAATCAAATTGGAACATTGTATTATCGCCTGTAAGATACTTTATCGTAGCTCGGGGAATATAAACCTATAGTCTTCCCGTAATATTGTAGCGAATATTCAAAGTGTAGATCGATTGTACAGGGCTTTTGAAAGAACTTAATTTGCAGAGCTGTTTTATTGCGAAATCTAAATGAATAGTAAAACTATGTAAAGGTTACACATTGCTACCTGAAAATTCATATATATTAATCAAATTGGAACATTGTATTATCGCCTATAAGATATTTAATCGTAAATAGGGGAATATAAACCTATAGTCTTCCCGTAATATTGTAGCGCATATTCAAAGTGTAGATCGATTGTACAGGCCTTTTGAAAGATCTTAATTTGCAGAGCTATTTTATTGAGAATAATAAATGAAAAGGAAAATTATGTAAAGGTTACACATGGCTACCTGAAATTTCATTTATATTAATCAAATTGGAACACTGTATTATCGCTTCTAAGATATTTTATGCTACCTCGGGAAATATATACAAATAAACTTTCCGTAATATTGTAGAAAGTTACAAACGTGAAGATGGATTGTACCAGGGTTATGAATGATAGTAATTAGCAGAGCTATTTTATCGACAAATCTAAATGAATAGTAAAACTATATAAAGGTTACACATTGCTACCTGAAAATTCATATATATTAATCAAATTGGAACATTGTATTATCGCCTATAAGATATTTTATCGTAGCTCGGGGAATATAAACAAATAGTCTTCCCGTAATATTGTAACGAATATTCAAAGTGTAGATCGATTGTACAGGGCTTATGAAAGATCTTAAATTGCAGAGCTATTTTATTGAGAATAATAAATGAAAAGGAAAATTATGTAAAGGTTACACATGGCTACCTGAAAATTGAAAAATATTAATCAAATTGGAACATTGTATTAACGCCTATAAGATATTTAATCGTAAATAGGGGAATATAAACAAATAGTCTTCCGGTAATATTGTAGCGAATTTTCAAAGTGTAGATCGATTGTACAGGGCTTTTGAAAGATCTTAATTTGCAGAGCTATTTTATTCAGAATAATAAATGAAAAGGAAAATTATGTAAAGGTTACACATGGCTACCTGAAATTTCATTTATATTAATCAAATTGGAACACTGTATTATCGCTTCTAAGATATTTTATGCTACCTCGGGAAATATATACAAATAAACTTTCCGTAATATTGCAGAAAGTTACAAACGTGAAGATGGATTGTACCAGGGTTATGAATGATCGAAATTTGCAGAGCTATTTTATCGACAAATCTAAATGAATAGTAAAACTATATAAAGGTTACACATGGCTACCTGAAAATTGAAAAATATTAATCAAATTGAAACACTGTATTATCGCCTGTAAGATATTTTATCGTAGCTCGGGGAATATAAACAAATAGTCTTCCCGTAATATTGTAGAGAATATTCAACGTGTAGATCGATTGTACAGAGCTTTTGAAAGACCTTAATTTGCATAGCTATTTTATTGAAAATTCAAAATGAATAGTAAAAGTATATAAAGGTTACACATGGCTACCTGAAAATTGAAAAATATTAATCAAATTGGAACATTGTATTATTGCCTATAAGACATTTTATCTTAAATCGGGGAATATAAACCTATAGTCTTCCCGTAATATTGTAGCGCATATTCAAAGTGTAGATCTATTTTACAGGCCTTTTGAAAGATCTTAATTTGCAGAGCTATTTTATTGAGAACAATAAATGAAAAGGAAAATTATGTAAAGGTTACGCATGGCTACCTGAAATTTCATTTATATTAATCAAATTGGAACACTGTATTATCGCTTTTAAGATATTTTATGCTACCTCGGGAAATATATACAAATAAACTTTCCGTAATATTGTAGAAAGTTACAAACGTGAAGATGGATTGTACCAGGGTTATGAATGATCGTAATTTGCAGAGCTATTTTATCGACAAATCTAAATGAATAGTAAAACTATATAAAGGTTACACATTGCTACCTGAAAATTTATATATATTAATCAAATTGAAACACTGTATTATCGCCTGTAAGATATTTTATCGTAGCTCGGGGAATATAAACAAATAGTCTTCCCGTAATATTGTAGAGAATATTCAACGTGTAGATCGATTGTACAGAGCTTTTGAAAGACCTTAATTTGCATAGCTATTTTATTGAAAATTCAAAATGAATAGTAAAAGTATGTAAAAGTTACACATTGCTACTTGAAAATTCATATATATTAATCAAATTGAAACACTGTATTATCGGCTATATGATATTTTATCGTAGCTCGGGGATTATAAATAAACAATCTCCCTTTAATATTGTAGAAAATATTCATCGTGTAGATCGGTTGTACGGGGCTTTTTAAAGATCTTAATTTGCAGAGCTATTTTATTGATAAATCTAAATGAATAGTAAAAGTATGTAAATGTTATACATTGCTACTTGAAAATTCATATATATTAATCAAATTGGAACATTGTATTATCGCCTATAAGATATTTTATCTTAAATCGGGGAATATAAACCTATAGTTTTCCCGTAATATTGTAGCGAATATTCAAAGTGTAGATCGATTGTACAGGGCTTTTGAAAGAACTTAATTTGCAGAGCTATTTTATTGAGAATTCTAAATGAAAAGGAAAATTAAGTAAAGGTTACACATGGCTACCTGAAAATTCATATATATTAATCAAATTGGAACACTGTATTGTCGCTTCTAAGATATTTTATGCTACCTCGGGAAATATATACAAATAAACTTTCCGTAATATTGCAGAAAGTTACAAACGTGAAGATGGATTGTACCAGGGTTATGAATGATCGAAATTTGCAGAGCTATTTTATCGACAAATCTAAATGAATAGTAAAACTATATAAAGGTTACACATGGCTACCTGAAAATTGAAAAATATTAATCAAATTGAAACACTGTATTATCGCCTGTAAGATATTTTATCGTAGCTCGGGGAATATAAACAAATAGTCTTCCCGTAATATTGTAGAGAATATTCAACGTGTAGATCGATTGTACAGAGCTTTTGAAAGACCTTAATTTGCATAGCTATTTTATTGAAAATTCGAAATGAATAGTAAAAGTATGTAAAGGTTACACATTGCTACTTGAAAATTCATATATATTAATCAAACTACAACACAGTATTATCGCTTCTAAGATATTTTATGGTACTTCGGGAAGTGTATATAAATAATCTTCCTGTATAATTGCAGAAAGCTACAAACGTGAAGATGGATTGTACAAGGGTTTTAAATGATCTTACTTTGCAGAGCTATTTTATTGAGAAATCTAAATGAATAGTAAAAGTATGGAAAGGTTACACATTGCTACTTGAAAATTTATATATATTAATCAAATTGGAACATTGTATTATCGCCTGTAAGATATTTTATCGTAGCTCGGGGAATATAAACCTATAGTCTTCCCGTAATATTGTAGCGAATATTCAAAGTGTAGATCGATTGTACAGGGCTTTTGAAAGATCTTAATTTGCAGAGCTATTGTATTGAGAAATCTAAATGAATAGTATCACTATGTAAAGGTTACACATTGGTACTTGAAAATTTATATATATTAATCAAATTGAAAAACTGTATTATCGGCTATATGATATTTTATCGTAGCTCGGGGAATATAAACCTATAGTCTTCCCGTAATATTGTAGCGAATATTCAAAGTGTAGATCGATTGTACAGGGCTTTTGAAAGATCGTAATTTGCAGAGCTATTTTATCGACAAATCTAAATGAATAGTAAAACTATATAAAGGTTACACATGGCTACCTGAAAATTGAAAAATATTAATCAAATTGGAACATTGTATTATCGCCTATAAGACATTTTATCTTAAATCGGGGAATATAAACCTATAGTCTTCCCGTAATATTGTAGCGCATATTCAAAGTGTAGATCTATTGTACAGGCCTTTTGAAAGATCTTAATTTGCAGAGCTATTTTATTGAGAATAATAAATGAAAAGGAAAATTATGTAAAGGTTACGCATGGCTACCTGAAATTTCATTTATATTAATCAAATTGGAACACTGTATTATCGCTTTTAAGATATTTTATGCTACCTCGGGAAATATATACAAATAAACTTTCCGTAATATTGCAGAAAGTTACAAACGTGAAGATGGATTGTACCAGGGTTATGAATGATCGAAATTTGCAGAGCTATTTTATCGACAAATCTAAATGAATAGTAAAACTATATAAAGGTTACACATGGCTACCTGAAAATTGAAAAATATTAATCAAATTGAAACACTGTATTATCGCCTGTAAGATATTTTATCGTAGCTCGGGGAATATAAACAAATAGTCTTCCCGTAATATTGTAGAGAATATTCAACGTGTAGATCGATTGTACAGAGCTTTTGAAAGACCTTAATTTGCATAGCTATTTTATTGAAAATTCGAAATGAATAGTAAAAGTATGTAAAGGTTACACATTGCTACTTGAAAATTCATATATATTAATCAAACTACAACACAGTATTATCGCTTCTAAGATATTTTATGGTACTTCGGGAAGTGTATATAAATAATCTTCCTGTATAATTGCAGAAAGCTACAAACGTGAAGATGGATTGTACAAGGGTTTTAAATGATCTTAATTTGCAGAGCTATTTTATTGAGAAATCTAAATGAATAGTAAAAGTATGGAAAGGTTACACATTGCTACTTGAAAATTTATATATATTAATCAAATTGGAACATTGTATTATCGCCTGTAAGATATTTTATCGTAGCTCGGGGAATATAAACCTATAGTCTTCCCGTAATATTGTAGCGAATATTCAAAGTGTAGATCGATTGTACAGGGCTTTTGAAAGATCTTAATTTGCAGAGCTATTGTATTGAGAAATCTAAATGAATAGTATCACTATGTAAAGGTTACACATTGGTACTTGAAAATTTATATATATTAATCAAATTGAAAAACTGTATTATCGGCTATATGATATTTTATCGTAGCTCGGGGAATATAAACCTATAGTCTTCCCGTAATATTGTAGCGAATATTCAAAGTGTAGATCGATTGTACAGGGCTTTTGAAAGATCGTAATTTGCAGAGCTATTTTATCGACAAATCTAAATGAATAGTAAAACTATATAAAGGTTACACATGGCTACCTGAAAATTGAAAAATATTAATCAAATTGGAACATTGTATTATCGCCTATAAGACATTTTATCTTAAATCGGGGAATATAAACCTATAGTCTTCCCGTAATATTGTAGCGCATATTCAAAGTGTAGATCTATTGTACAGGCCTTTTGAAAGATCTTAATTTGCAGAGCTATTTTATTGAGAATTCTAAATGAAAAGGAAAATTATGTAAAGGTTACACATGGCTACCTGAAAATTCATATATATTAATCAAATTGGAACACTGTATTGTCGCTTCTAAGATATTTTATGGTACCCGGGGAAATGTATACAAATAATCTTTCCGTAATATTGTAGAAAGTTACAAATGAGAAGATGGATTGTACCAGGGTTATGAATGATCTTAATTTGCAGAGCTATTTTATTGAAAAATATAAATGAATAGTAAAAATATATAAAGGTTACACATGGCTATCTGAAAATTGAAATATTTTAATCAAATTGGAACATTGTATTATCGCCTGTAAGATATTTTATCGTAGCTCGGGGAATATAAACAAATAGTCTTCCCGTCATATTGTAGAAAACATGAAACGTGTAGATCGATTGTACAGGGCTTTTGAAAGAACTTAATTTGCAGAGCTGTTTTATTGCGAAATCTAAATGAATAGTAAAACTATGTAAAGGTTACACATTGCTACCTGAAAATTCACATATATTAATCAAATTGGAATATTGTATTATCGCCTACAAGATATTTAATCGTAAGTAGGGCAATATAAACAAATAGTCTTCCCGTAATATTGTAGCGAATATTCAAAGTGTAGATCGTTTGTACAGGGCTTTTGAAAGATCTTAATTTGCAGAGCTATTTTATTGAGAATAATAAATGTGCTACGTCCTGACTATTAGTTTTAATAATAATCAGCACGTAGTGATAGGTGTAGTGGCAGGCTCTAATATTTAAAAGACGGGTTAGTCGCGCCTAACACTCTCACTATGTTAGTTAATAAATGTATGAACCTTACCTTGTATAAATGAAAAGCAGCAACTGTAAATGTCCCAGAGGGTGTTTGAGAATAATTAATTAAACACTGATTTTAACTTAAATAAGTAAATAACCTTTTTATTCAAATGAGATTATAATAACTTGTAAAGACACTTAAATACGAGTAATAATGCTTTAAGAAGATATCTTTTTTTTTAAGATGAAACTGTAATACGACACCAATTGTCGGACTGGCGCGCGGTACGGAGTTACATTAAAAACTGCTGGTAACTGCGAATGCAAGAGTTTATATAACTGTGCATTAACGCAGGATATTTTCAAACATTTCAAACACTGTATACAATATTTTCTTAAAACTAGCAAAGTCAATCAACAACGGAAAGTAGCGCTTGCTCACTACGTCATAATGTGCTGAGTATGAGCTTTGTTGCTCAACGCTTGCCGACCTACATATACATTGAAAATTCTTTAGTTTGGATTTCTGATCCTCGTTACCTAAATGCATGATCTCAATTAAAAAAAACTAGAAAGTTTAGGTCACACGACGTAACACCTCGGGGCCCAAAATATTGCAATGAGAAATGAATTGCAATAATTAAACTAATTCAGAAATCCAAACTCTGAAATTAATTTAAAACGAGTAGATGCGGGGATCTAGGCGTATACAGGTCTACACGCACACACGCACACACATACGTCCATACAGACATTTTCTAAAAACACTTGATTTTGATCAAAAACATCTCTAAACATACTTCCACCATGTTTTTATGATAACTCCAAAATTCACTATTACAAGGCTTCCTTAGGAAAGAAGTAATACGTCTTTAGATGTAGTTCCTCGGGGCTCAAATGGAGGCTACCCCTAAAGCCATAGACACCAGAGACTTTTAAGAAAAATCTTATAAGATCAAAAATTTAATGTAAGTTTAATGAAAAAATTCCACTCTGATTTTTAGAAGTTGAAAGATTTGTTTTTGTTGCAATTACTGGTGGTCTGATTGGAACAGGAGGTGGTTGAATAGGTCTAGATATCATAGCTGTTGTAGGCATTACTTTAATTTCTCTAAGTTCTGTTTCTTCGTACTTATTTTCATGTCTCTTAAATTCTTTCTTCTCATTATCCAACGGTTTTTGAATCGTTGTTAAAAAATGCGTAACAGAACTAAAAATTGCTCCAAGTAGATTTATCGACCATCCATATATTCTATGCAAAGCATATCCCCTTATAATAGTATCTATTATTAATTTTGCAATGTGTAAGATAATTAATATCATAATAATTGTAGATGAAAACGACCCCCATGTCGTTAATTTTTCAATGATTAAATGCCACGTACTGTTAGCAATACTTTTTAACGTATTTTCTGTGAAAATATTTCCAGTTGTGCTATCTCCCGTAATCTCCTTAGCAATGATGTTTAATAAAGATGCCTTTTCCATTGGGAACATCAATTGCTCTTGCAATTTATCTAGATCTTTTTGTGAATAGACTCCACTTGTTGCCAAATTTTCAATTGACTCAAATGTCCAGCCAATCTTAGTATTTGGCTTGATAACATTAGGTGCTGTTGATTTTATAGGTGTTGGTGTAAATTTTATCCACTCGCTGTCTATTTTGTAGTATGGAGGTATTATTAAGTTGCAGTCTATTTGCATTCCTTTTTTTATTAAAATATGTGTTTTCGGTGTCAAAAACCATGTCTCGTTTCCACTAGATACTGGCAAATGATTATAGCACTCCTTTAAATATAAAATCTTTACTACTTTAGGTATACATTTAATAACATGTACTACCTCTCCTGCAATCTTTGCTATGTAGCCTGGTTTTTTCATAATATTGTATGCAAATTCATCAGGTGAAAGTGAAGCAATGGAAAGGGAATTTTGTATAACTTTTCTTTCAATTTCACATTTTTCTGTTATTAAATTAATGTATAAATTATTTATCTGACTTCTTAAATGTCTCTCGATATATACGAACTTAGAGTTTACATATGTAAATAAATCTAAACTTACTGAATGTTCGCTGTTGACCTTATCACTATCATAAAAATATATATTTAAGTCACTTTCCTTTTCTGCTATTAATAGTTTGGGATGTTCTGTTCTTATAAACTCTCTATTACAATGTATAACCTTATTTTTAATAGCTAACGCAAACGTTATATCGTTAGTATTTACCGCATAAACGACTTCATTATTATCATTGCTAAAGTATTTAGTTGCTAAACCTTTAAATAAAATATCGTACGCGTTGGTGAAACATTCACCTTGCGGTAAAACATCCCAAAAAGTATGTCCGCTTTCCATGTCCATACAATTTTTTTCCGAAAATTTACAAACTATACCCGAACTTAATCTTAATTTATCGTTATTTAACTTTACTTTAGCAATATTTTGAGTTAACGTAATTTTTATTAAACCATGAACAAACACTTTATTCCACGATCCAAAATTATCTGCATAAGAAGCGCCTGAACCAGATCTACCTTCTGCACTTCCCGCAAAATCAACGCCTTTAGTCGTTGTAGCATTAATCTTTAAATTTGCTATTGTGTGAAAATTATCATATTTAAAAATACCCGTTTCATGAATAGTTTTACATTGTTCATGACTTATCTCTTTAATATATTGTTGTTCTGCATTTTCTGTCGGTATAAGATGTCCAAAAATCCCGCAGTCATACACTGTGCGATGAATTTCGATTTTGCATTGGATGATTGGTACCTCTCGAAAATCTGCTACTTGAATTAATTCTATGGCAACTGTTGAGAAGTTTACTTGCGTATTGTGAAAATTACACTCTCCTGAGTCCAACAGTGAGAATGTAGTTATATTCGGTGTCGTGGATCCACAGTCATACCCAATAACTGCGTTATTTAATTTAAATAATGTGGTGAGAATTATTAAAATGGTGATCATGATTGATTTTCCTAAAACAGAAAGAATATATTAATTTTTCTTTGTATGAACAAATAATTTATTTGCATGAACTGTGTTTTTCTTCCCATTTTTGCTTATTACAATATTGCTTTTGTCAGTGACATCTAATACTTCGTAAGGTCCTAAATTATGATTTTTTTCTAATTTTCCAGGCTTTGGTTCTTTTATTTGCATTACTAAATCGCCTATTTCAAAATTTTTCTCATTTAAAAATCTATCATAGTATTTTTTTGACCTTTCTTTCGATTTTATCAGATTCTCACGTGCCAATTCGGCAATATCTTTCATGTTTTTAATCAAATTTGAAAGATAATTATTAAATGTTGGTAATTGTTCAGATACCTTCAGTGGTTCACTCGAAGGTAATCTTGGGGGATAAGCAAAGACCAGTTCATACGGTGTGAATTTATGGGCACTATGTACACTAGTATTATAATGAAACTGTGCTAGTTCTAATAACTCATCCCATTCAATTTTTTTCGAGGTAAAGTTTTTTAAATATTCACATAATGAGTGATGGGCTCTTTCTAATGAACCATTAGATTGAGGCGAAAATGCTGTAGTTTCTATTTTTGAAAATTTAAATCTTTTTGCTACTGCTTTTAATAATTTACTTGTGAAATTTGTTCCTCTATCTGTTAATACTACTTTTGGAGAGCTAAAAATACATATGAATTTTTTTATAAATGCATCAGCTACTGTTTCAGCTGTTTGATCTGTTAATGGGACTGCTATTAAATATTTTGATAATTGATCTTGAATAGTAAGAATATATTTATTATCATTTTTAGTAATATTCAATGGACCCACAATATCCATTGCAATTTTATCAAATGTTTTGAATGGTGTATCTGTTAAAACCATGGGCTGTCTAGTTTTAACTCTCTTCAATTTATTTCTTTGACAATCCTCACAGTTTTTAATTCTTTTTTCAATATCGGATTTTAGATTTTCCCAGAAATATTTACTTCTAATTCTATTGAATGTTCTATTTACCCCAGAATGACCACCTATTGCCGTAGAGTGATTTAAATCAAATATTTTATCTCGATCCCATAATTCTACATATTCTATGTAATTTAAGCATACTATTATTTTTATTCTCGAGTTTTTAAATGCTTTTATTATTATTTCTTCGATTTCTTCCCAATTTATATTTCTTAAATTTATATTCTTAGATATACTTACGCTTTGTAATTTGTTACGTTCTAGTAAGTTTCTTAATGTTACAAAATTTTCTAATAAATTATTTCTTACTATTATAGTAGAATTACTAATGTCCATACATACTACAAATAATTTTTTTTTATCTAATTCTATTATTTCAATTTCATTAGCAGTAAGATTTTTATCAATTACAATGTTTTGCTTTTTTAATATCTCATTTGTATTTTCATCTAGCTCTTTATGCTGTCTATTTACAAAGTGCGCTATATTATCTCTTCTTAGTATAATTGGATCTTTTGTATAGGCAATTATATCATTTCTACGTGATTTTTGTTCTTCTACATTCTTTGTTTTTACTTCTAAATCTTCAACTTTTTCCTTACTACTAATAGTCTTTTTATTTCTGTTTTTCCTCTTTTGATTCTCTTTAGTTTTCAATTTTATTCTATTTTCGTTTAATTTTTGAATCTTTGCTTCGTTTGACAGAATTTCCACAATTTTGTCCTTATTTATTAATTCTCTTGCTTTCTGAGCTCTTGTTACTACTGTGATTTGTGTACTTTCTACCGGATTCCTTGACAAAGCGTCAGCGTTTGTGTTCTCTTTCCCAGGTTTATAAATAATTTCATAATCATAATCTAATAATTTTAGTCTCCACCTTTGCACTCTATTATTTTTATCTGCTGATTTGAAAGATAATAATGGTTTATGATCACTGCAAATATAAAATTTATTACCATAAATATAATTTCTAAATGTTTTTACTGCAAACATTATTGCTAGTGCCTCTTTTTCATACGTATGATAGTTTTTCTCTGCTTTATTTAGCACTCTTGATGCGAATGCTACTGGTCTATCTTCTCCGATTTCTCCTTGAGATAAAACTGCTCCTAGTGCAACATTTGATGCATCAACCGATATAACGAATGGTTTGGACATATCTGGAAACTGTAAAACTGGTGCATTACATAATTTATCTTTTAATATATCGAATGCTTTTTGCTGGTTTTCAGTCCATTTAAATACTGTATCTTTTTGCAATAAATTTGAGATTGGTTTCGCTGTATCAGAAAAATTTTCTATAAATCTCCTATAATATCCTGCTAATCCTAAAAATTCTCTGATATTTTTAATATTTCTTGGTGTTGGAAATTTACTAATAGCTTCAACTTTTTTAGGATCTGTCCTTAGTCCTTGTTCACTTATAATATGTCCCAAAAATTCAACTTCTTTTTGGAAAAATTTACACTTAGTTGTTTCCAATTTGAGCCCTGCTTCTCGCAGTTTTTGTGCTACTAGATTAAATCTCTCATTATGCTCTTCTACTGTATTTGCAACAATAATTATATCATCTATATAAACATAACAAAACCCTTTTTCCAACAAATCTCCTAACGCTTTTGTTAATATTCTCTGGAATACTCTTGGGGAATTTATCAGTCCAAATGGTAACACTTTGAATTCAAAACGCCCCAATGGATGTATACTAAATGCTGTTTTGTGTATGTCAGCTTCTTTCATTTTTACCTGATGAAAACCAGACACCATATCAATTGTTGTAAAATATTTATTTTTACCTATGGAATCAAATAATTCTGTTATATTAGGTAATAAATATGGATCCGGTATAGTTTTGGCATTTAATTTACGATAGTCGATAACTAATCTCCATTTTTTTTTGCCGTCCTTGGTTAAGCCCTTTTTTGGCACCACCCATGCTGGTGCATTATATGCGCTTGTAGAAGTTCTAACTAATTCGTTTATTATTAATTTTTTTGTTTCGCTTATAGCAATTTGTTTTAACGTGTATTCTAGTGGAAATTGTTTTATGTAAACAGGTTTGTTATCTGTTAGATTTATCTCGTGCTCTTCTATATTACACACTCCAATTTTTTCCCCTTCTAACCAACAAATATCAGCATTCATTAGAATTAAATCTTCAATAAATTTTCTCTTTTTCCTTGATAAATGATTTAAATTAATTGTGTCCATTAGTAATTTTTCTCTTTCTTTTTTACTTAATTTTTCTACTTCTTCATCGCTCCTGCCTCCTGTTGTAGTTAAATAGATCGACCCACAATGGATAGTTTCCTCTTCTTTTGGTAATTCTAGTGCTGATATACTTGTGAATGTATCTGGCATGTCTTCTATATCAAATGTCAAAAAATGTATTTGTCCTGTGTGTTTTAGATACTTTTCATCTCCTGCATATTTAACATTATTTTTGATTGTTTGAATTAATGTAGGATAATCTGCAATCTCATAATCTTCTTTTATAGATGTCTCTTTAGTTTCTATTGCTTCATTAATATTTCCTATGAATTGCTGTATGTGAATTTTAGAATCATTAAGAAATTCTGTAAGTTTGATTTCATTCCATCCCTTTGGCATTTCCGGTTTTTCATTTGAGTTATTTCTATCATTATTAATTGATTCATTGACTTCTATGTCATTTACGCCATTATTATCAATATAAATGAACTCTTTGCTTTCTTCCTTATTTATATCACTACTATTACTGTTAGTAGATTTATCATCTTCTAAGAACCCTTTATCTACGTTATCTTGAATTTTTTCTACAATATTTAGCACTGTTTGTATATCCTCATATACTAGATTTTCTGCTATTTCTGTCATATCATCATGCAATAAATCCTCTGATTTTTCACCTGTTAAATTTTTACCTACTAGAGTATCTGATTTTTTCTCTGTTATATTTTCATATATTAGATTATCTAATTTTCCTTCTATTATATTTTTATGTACCATATTATCTGATTTTTCCTCCATTATATTTTTATATATTTGTACCTTATTAGTGTCGGATGTTAATTCTATTTTCCTGCAACTATTTATTAGCTGTTCACTTATTGTTGATTTTAAATAGATTTTTTTATTATTTATTTCTAGATATCCTTTGTCCAATCTTAACCTTTGTTCCCTTAAAACTTTTATTCCAATAATTCCGTCATATGGGATTGACAGTTCATCCGGAGCTACATGAAAATCAAAATAAATACCGTTTATTGGAATTTTCAACGAACCCAATGTTTTTATAGCTTTTTGTGTAATTCCTGATATCAATATTTGTTCATCATTATTTATTTGATTCATGGGAATATTATTTTTCTTAATAATATTTAACTGTGCTCCACTATCAACTAATAGTTTATATTTTTCACCCAAAAATGTATTTTCTACCTCTATGAATTGTAACAAGTTTTCCAATTTTAGAGCATAAGTTTGTATAGTTGTATGCTCTTTATTATTTATTATATTATCCTTTTTTATATCCTCTCGTAATGTCACTGATTTCACACTTTCTTCAGCTTTTCTCTGTAGTGGGAACGCAGTATTTTCCCCTTCCCTTCCTAGGCGTTCCCTCCAGGAAGAGTGTTGGAGTTTTCCTGCTTGTTTTTTAGTCTATAACACTTTTCTATAACGTGTCCCTCTTTTTTGCAGTATCTACAGAACTCTCCTTGCTTCGCCTGTAATGTTTTAATTACTTCACAATTTTCGATTTTGTGACCTATTTTGTCACAAAATTGACATATTATTTGTTGATTATCCTGTGCTCTCCGTTGTAATGCAATTATTTTCTTGCATTCTTTCACCACATGCCCCTTCATTTTGCAAAATTCACAGAATTTTCTTTGAAAATTTTGATTATAATTATTTCCGTTAATTTGCTGCATCGACTGTTGATAATTATATTTCTTGCAAGATTTTGCTGAGTGTCCCGTTTCTTCACATAATTGACATTTTATCTGTTGTTTTGCTTTGTAATCTGCCATAAGAATTTTTGCTGTGTTACATTCTGTAATATTATGCCCTGTTTCTTCACATAATGAGCATATTTGAAAAAATAATTTTTCCTCTCCTAATTTACAATTTTTTACTGCATGACCTTTTTTATTACATCTGCTACATATAATGTCAGGGCAATGTTGTAATTCATGCCCTGTGCTGTTACATATTTCACATTGCTGTATTTTTTGTTTTTGTGTATTTACACAATTTTTAGCTTCATGCCCTATTTCCATACATTTCCAGCATATTTCCAATTCCTTTATAATTGTGCAATTGTTTGCTTCATGACCCATATCTTGACAATGTTGGCAATGGTTATTTTGTAATCTGTTAAGTCTACATACACTTACTGTATGTCCGGGTAAACCGCAAAATTTGCATATTAATTTGAGTTTATTTGTAACATTTCTGCAACTATTTGAAAAATGATCTATTCCTTTACAGTAGGCACAATTTGCATTGCGACAGAGTAATGCTTCATGTTGTCGTTCTCCGCAAAGTTGACATATTAATATTTTCATAGGTTTTACATAGGTTTCATCTGGCGTTTCATATGCATAATTTATAGTTTTTTCCACTATCCCCCTTCTCCTTGTTAAATCAGCTTCTATTTCGATGGCTGCTTTTGACAACTCTGGTAGTGTATTTTCTTGGCCTAATTCATATTTAATTTCAGCTCTAAGCCCTTTTTTAAAACTTCTAGCAACTTCTCTATCTAACTCATCTTCAAATAGATTGAATGCGTCTTGTGTACCTTTTTCTGCTTTCTTTAATTCTTTTATTTTTATCGCTAGTTTCCGCATTCTATTAGTATATTGAATAATCGTTTCGTCTGAACCTTGTATTATTTTTTTCACTTTTGCATAAAGTTCATATAAATCATCTTCATTAGGATATAGCGTTCTTACTCCCTCTATTAGTTGCTCTATATTGACTATATTACTGCCGCTTAAAGCTTCTTCTGGTTCTCCTTTCGTTCGTACTTTCAATAGTCTCGTAAGATATGGTTCATCTACCTCATCCACTAGGTGTTTTACTTGTTTTAGTTTTTTTATATATTCCGTCGGCGTCATATTTTTTCCATCATATTCTGGTACATAATTTGCTAGATCTTTTAAACTCAATTTTAACGGTTGTACTGCCGCTCGATTTTGATTTTCGTTCGATACTCCTGGCCCTGTCATTTTTCTAGTGTTTATTATCTGTGATTTCGAATTATTTACCTGTTGTGTTTCGTCTTCCTTTTTGGTTTTTGCTAAATTTCCAAAATCGTTAATAATCTTGACATTATTTAAATCTGCCAAATCATCTTCCAGGTTTATTAACTGATAGTTTGCTTCTGTTAATTGAAAATTGTCAAAATTCACACTCGATATTGAGTTGTTGCTATTTTCCCAGTTATTTTGTATATCCTTTGAAGTTCCTACAATCAGGCTTTTTTCCGCTAGAATTCCTCCGATATCAGAATATCTGTCGTTTTTATCTTGTTCCCATACAATATTTAATAATGAATCACTATTTTCCTCATTAGTTAATGTCTGTTCTTGTGTTAATTTTTCACTATCTTCTTTCTTTGCTCCAGCTTGATGTGATTGATTTTTTTTAATTTCCTTCCTATTTTTATTTAGGCCAGTGTCAATTTTTGCACTTATATTTTTATTTTCTCCGCTTCTTCCTGGTTTCTTAAGTTTTTCTTGAAATTTCGTTACTGTTGTTTTTGGAATAGCTCCTAAATTTGTATTTGTATTTTGTGCATTCTCCTCTTTTTTATCTTGTTTTACCGTTGTTCCCCTTGGTGGTGATCTTTCAATTTTACTGCATCTTCTAAATGCTAAATCTTCCAATGGTTCAGTTAATAAGTTTTTTAATTCCGGATTTTGTTGAATTTGTTGCCTTGTAATTCTTGTGTTTTCCGGTGTTCGTTTATCATCTTTTTTCTCGCTCATTTGAAACTCATATTTATCTACAATAGCCTTTTAATATATGTTTGAAAATGCCACTCTTGAACTTTCGTATTTGTAGTAGTCTAGTTTATATCTCACTCTTACTTATACCGTGTCAATGTTCCCGTACTTCCGCTTAGCTTGCAATTCTCTCACGTTACTTAGCGCTCTACACGCAGCCAGCGTTCCTTACGTAAACCAAATGTCAGTAGGTTATTGTACCTGCTTTTATTCTATTTCACTTTGTAATATTTTTCTTCACACGCTTTGTATTTGTAAAAATGATTTATTGTAATAATAAAATATTTGATATATATATATATATATATATATTTTTGATTCAATATTGCACTTTTAAATAGTTTCTTTGCTAAGTATCTATCTATTTCAATAATATTTTATAATATAGGCATCAAAATCGCTTCTCAATTGTCTTTCAAATATGAATTATTTAAATTACTATACTTTTATTCAATATTTATTTTATTTATTCTTTATTTAAGTATCGGAACCAATTGTTACGTCCTGACTATTAGTTTTAATAATAATCAGCACGTAGTGATAGGTGTAGTGGCAGGCTCTAATATTTAAAACACGGGTTAGTCGCACCTAACACTCTCACTATGATCGTTAATAAATGTATGAACCTTACCTTGTATAAATGAAAAGCAGCAACTGTAAATGTCCCAGAGGGTGTTTGAGAATAATTAAATAAACACTGATTTTAACTTAAATAAGTAAATAACCTTTTTATTCAAATGAGATTATAATAACTGGTAAAGACACTTAAATTACGAGTAATAATGCTTTAAGAAGATATCTTTTTTTTTAAGATGAAACTGTAATACGACACCAATTGTCGGACTGGCGCGCGGTACAGAGTTACATTAAAAACTGCTGGTAACTGCGAATGCAAGAGTTTATATAACTGTGCATTAACGCAGGATATTTTCAAACATTTCAAACACTGTATACAATATTTTCTTAAAACTAGCAAAGTCAATCAACAACGGAAAGTAGCGCTTGCTCACTACGTCATAATGTGCTGAGTATGAGCTTTGTTGCTCAACGCTTGCCGACCTACATATACATTGAAAATTCTTTAGTTTGGAATTCTGATCCTCGTTACCTAAATGCATGATCTCAATTAAAAAAAACTAGAAAGTTTAGGTCACACGACGTAACAAATGAAAAGGAAAATTATGTAAAGGTTACACATGGCTACATGAAAATTGAAAAATATTAATCAAATTGGAACATTGTATTAACGCCTATAAGATATTTAATCGTAAATAGGGGAATATAAACAAATAGTCTTCCCGTAATATTGTAGCGCATATTCAAAGTGTAGATCTATTGTACAGGGCTTTTGAAAGATCTTAATTTGCAGAGCTATTTTATTGAGAATAATAAATGAAAAGGAAAATTATGTAAAGGTTACACATGGCTACCTGAAATTTCATTTATATTAATCAAATTGGCACACTGTATTATCGCTTCTAAGATATTTTATGCTACCTCGGGAAATATATACAAATAAACTTTCCGTAATATTGTAGAAAGTTACAAACGTGAAGATGGATTGTACCAGGGTTATGAATGATCGTAATTTGCAGAGCTATTTTATCGACAAATCTAAATGAATAGTAAAACTATATAAAGGTTACACATGGCTACCTGAAAATTCATATATATTAATCAAATTGGCACACTGTATTATCGCTTCTAAGATATTTTATGCTACCTCGGGAAATATATACAAATAAACTTTCCGTAATATTGTAGAAAGTTACAAACGTGAAGATGGATTGTACCAGGGTTATGAATGATCGTAATTTGCAGAGCTATTTTATCGACAAATCTAAATGAATAGTAAAACTATATAAAGGTTACACATGGCTACCTGAAAATTCATATGTATTAATCAAATTGGAACATTGTATTATCGCCTGTAAGATATTTTATCGTAGCTCGGGGAATATAAACCTATAGTCTTCCCGTAATATTGTAGCGAATATTCAAAGTGTAGATCGATTCTACAGGGCTTTTGAAAGATCGTAATTTGCAGAGCTATTTTATCGACAAATCTAAATGAATAGTAAAACTATATAAAGGTTACACATGGCTACCTGAAAATTGAAAAATATTAATCAAATTGGAACATTGTATTATCGCCTATAAGATATTTTATCGTAGCTCGGGGATTATAAATAAACAATCTCCCTGTAATATTGTAGAAAATATTCATCGTGTAGATCGGTTGTACGGGGCTTTTTAAAGATCTTAATTTGCAGAGCTATTTTATTGAGAAATCTAAATGAATAGTAAAAGTATGGAAAGGTTACACATTGCTACTTGAAAATTTATATATATTAATCAAATTGGAACATTGTATTATCGCCTGTAAGATATTTTAACGTAGCTCGGGGAATATAAACCTATAGTCTTCCCGTAATATTGTAGAAAACATGAAACGTGTAGATCCATTGTACAGGGCTTTTGAAAGATCTTAATTTGCAGAGCTATTTTATTGAGAATAATAAATGAAAAGGAAAATTATGTAAAGGTTACACATGGTTACCTGAAAATTCATATATATTAATCAAATTGGAACACTGTATTATCGCTTCTAAGATATTTTATGCTACCTCGGGAAATATATACAAATAAACTTTCCGTAATATTGTAGAAAGTTACAAACGTGAAGATGGATTGTTCCAGGGTTATGAATGATCGTAATTTGCAGAGCTATTTTATCGACAAATCTAAATGAATAGTAAAACTATATAAAGGTTACACATTGCTACCTGAAAATTCATATATATTAATCAAATTGGAACATTGTATTATCGCCTATAATATATTTTATCGTAGCTCGGGGAATATAAACAAATAGTCTTCCCGTAATATTGTAGCGAATATTCAAAGTGTAGATCGATTGTACAGGGCTTTTGAAAGATCTTAATTTGCAGAGCTATTTTATTGAGAATAATAAATGAAAAGGAAAATTATGTAAAGGTTACACATGGCTACCTGAAAATTGAAAAATATTAATCAAATTGGAACATTGCATTAACGCCTATAAGATATTTTATCTTAAATCGGGGAATATAAACCTATAGTCTTCCCGTAATATTGTAGCGAATATTCAAAGTGTAGATCGATTGTACAGGGCTTTTGAAAGATCTTAATTTACAGAGCTATTTTATTGAGAATTCTAAATGAAAAGGAAAATTATGTAAAGGTTACACTTGGCTACCTGAAATATCATTTATATTAATCAAATTGAAACACGGTATTATCGCCTGTAAGATATTTTATCGTAGCTCGGGGAATATAAACAAATAGTCTTCCCGTAATATTGTAGCGAATATTCTACGTGTAGATCGATTGTACAGGGCTTTTGAAAGATCTTAATTTGCATAGCTATTTTATTGAAAATTCTAAATGAAAAGGAAAATTATGTAAAGGTTACACATTGCTACTTGAAAATTCATATATATTAATCAAATTGGAACATTGTATTATCGCCTGTAAGATATTTTATCGTAGCTCGGAGAATATAAACAAATAGTCATCCCGTGATATTGTAGCAAATATTCAACGTGTAGATCGGTTGTACAGGGCTATTGAAAGATCTTAATTTGCAGAGCTATTTTATTGAAAAATCTAAATGAATATAACACTATGTAAAGGTTACACATTGCTACCTGAAAATTCATTTATATTAATCAAATTGGAACACTGTATTATCGCTTCTTAGATATTTTATGGTACCCCGGGAAATGTATATAAATCATCTTCCCGTATAATTGTAGAAAGCTACAAACATGAAGATGGTTTTGAATGATCTTAATTTGCAGAGCTATTTTATTGAGAAATCTAAATGAATTTTAAAAGTATGTAAAGGTTACACATTGCTACTTGAAAATTTATATATATTAATCAAATTGGAACATTGTATTATCGCCTGTAAGATATTTTATCGTAGCTCGTGGAATATCAACAAATAGTCATCCCGTGATATTGTAACAAATATTCAACGTGTAGATCGGTTGTACAGGGCTTTTGAAAGATCTTAATTTGCAGAGCTATTGTATTGAGAAATCTAAATGAATAGTATCACTATGTAAAGGTTACACATTGCTACCTGGAAATTCATATATATTAATTAAATCGAAACACTGTATTATCGGTTCTATGAAATTTTATGCTACCTCGGGCAATATAATAAATAGTCATCCCGTGAAATTTTAGCAAATATTCAACGTGTAGATCGATTGTACAGGGCTTTCGAAAGCTCTTAATTTGCAGAGCTATTTTATTGTGAAATCTAAATTAATAGTAACACTATGTAAAGGTTACACATTGCTACCTGGAAATTCATATATATTAATCAAATGGAAACACTGTATTATGGTCTGTAAGATATTTTATCGTAGCTCGGGGAATATAAACCTATAGTCTTCCCGTAAGATTTTCGCGAATATTCAAAGTGTAGATCGATTGTACAGGGCTTTTGAAAGATCTTAATTTGCAGTGCTATTGTATTGAGAAATCTAAATGAATAGTATCACTATGTAAAGGTTACACATTGCTGCCTAGAAATTTATATATATTAATTAAATCGAAGCACTGTATTATCGCCCGTAAGATATTTTATCGTAGCTCGGGCAATATAAACAAATAGTCATCCCGTGAAATTTTAGCAAATATTCAACGTGTAGATCGATTGTACAGGGCTTTTGAAAGATCTTAATTTGCATAGCTTTTTTATTGTGAAATCTAAATGAATAGTAACACTATATAAAGGTTACACATTGCTACCTGGAAATTCATATATATTAATCAAATGGAAACACTGTATTATGGTCTGTAAGATATTTTATCGTAGCTCGGGGAATATAAACAAATAGTCTTCCCGTAATATTGTAGCGAATATTCTACGTGTAGATCGATTGTACAGGGCTTTTGAAAGATCTTAATTTGCATAGCTATTTTATTGAAAATTCTAAATGAAAAGGAAAATTATGTAAAGGTTACACATTGCTACTTGAAAATTCATATATATTAATCAAATTGGAACATTGTATTATCGCCTGTAAGATATTTTATCGTAGCTCGGGGAATATAAACAAATAGTCATCCCGTGATATTGTAGCAAATATTCAACGTGTAGATCGGTTGTACAGGGCTTTTGAAAGATCTTAATTTGCAGAGCTATTTTATTGAAAAATCTAAATGAATATAACACTATATAAAGGTTACACATTGCTACCTGGAAATTCATTTATATTAATCAAATTGGAACACAGTATTATCGCTTCTAAGATATTTTATCGTAGCTCGGGGAATATAAACAAATAGTCATCCCGTGATATTGTAGCAGTAGTAGGGGCTGCACTGCTCCTGCGCCACACAGCTCCCACGCCACTGAATACCGACCGATGGTAACTTATATTAACAGATCCCTGTTTTACCGACCGTGTATCTGTTATCGATTGAGAATTACCACAGGCCCCACATGTTACGGGTAGTAGTAGGGGCTGGTACTGCGCCAGGCGGGACCCGCGCCACCAAATACCGACCAAAGGTAACTAGTATTAGCAGATTCCTGTTTTACCGACCGGGTCCCACATGCCCCCGGCCCCATGCCGCGGCTGCTGCCGAGGCCCACGCAGCTTCCTACATCACCGACAGAGGATTATTCTTCGAACATGTTTTTATCTATTGATATATTCAAGGATCTCACAAGCTGACCTCTAGCGGTTGAAATTCCACAGATTCGCGATTGGCTATGGCTGATCTACAGAATACCGCATATTACTATATATAGGTTACACTTCTGTGGGTGAGATCGCAATAGAATGATAAAGGAATAGATGGAAGGAATAAAGGTTAGGATTAATAATTAAAAAATATGATATTTATTTTTTTCTTTATTCAAAAACATAAGTACATAAAACATTATTTGTAAAGACATGATAAAATATTTCAGAACTTCTTATAACCTTGATGTTCTGGCATGGACTTTGTATTAGTGGAATATTTCTCAAAAGTATTTTTCCACTGTTCACTTTTATTAGTAGGAACAGAACAAGGTTTTCCACGATACGTATTACATTGTTTATCATCTTGCACTCTTCTAGCGCTTTTGTCCTCCTTGAGAGGTGTGTACGAAGCGCTATATTGATTCATTTTTGAGATGGCTATCTTGACTGATGGTTTATAACAGTACTGACTAATTAATTGTTCACGCAAACTTTATATAGTTTTAGACGAGTTTCTTAACATCACCACTTATAGGATTATTATTGTTACATTCAAATTCAAGGCATACATCGACAGCTGCTTGTTTAAGAAACTCGTTTTTTATTGAACAATCTATGACTATGAGTGGTGCATGTAGAATAAATTCTTCTTTACTCAAAAGAGGATCTATTACAATTCTATCAGAATAATATGCATTTTGGAAATTTGCATACATATCATAGAGTATGGCAAACTGATTGTTTGCAATATCAACATTGAGATTACCGTATGGGTAACTCTGAGAGTTGAGGAAAAGTTTTACATTACTAATATCGCAGTGATCAAAATAACTAGCATTTTTTCTTCGTACTCCTTTCCTCGCTGTTTGAATACCTAGAATGATAAAACGTGGCTTTTCCAGTTGATTCGATGTTTTCACTGTCCATACATGTTGTGTGGTTGTTGGAAGTACTGGATACTCATACAATTCCCATGAACGAAAACTCATAGCAATAGACACATCTTTTTGTATGTAATTAAATAGTTGTATTTTTCGACGATCTGATAGGACAAGGTAGGGCATAAGCCATTCTATACGAGTGATTTCAATTTTAAAGTCTTTGTATGTAGGTCTTCCATCTACCATTATAGGCTCTTGTAAAACAGCATTCAAATCATTTCCCGATCTTGTGAGAATCAGTTCATGCTTAACGTTTACAACGATTTTTCGATAATCCTCAGCAAAACCGAAAATCAATGATAGAGGAACTGTCACATCAAAGTTTCCATTATTATCAGATATATTTCCCGCGTCAGTAGTAGGCGTCCAGCCGGAATTTTCCAGATACTTTAGCTGACTGGGTGAGAAAGAAGTGTAGCCTTTCATCAAAGTTGTTGCAGCAACATTTTTGCATCGATCAATTTCTATAGCATTCATCTCGTATCGAATTTCCTCAAAGAGATGACTAATAGCATTGTTCACGAAATTAGTATGCTCTAAAGCAGTACCATCCTGCTTTGTAATCTTTCCACAAATGTGTAGTGAACTTTTGGATGGTAGTACACACAAATCTTGATGTTGTATAGCAATTCGAATTTCATCACTATTGTTGAATGTAAGTGCGGTGTAGGGTTGATGTGCATGAACGTCATAATGTGAGACAGATTCATCAAAGGTGATTGGAGATTGTACGTTAAGAACTGCCTCCATCTTGGCAGCAGCAGCAGCAGCAGATAAACGTACAAGTTATTTTTCCAATATTTTTTTCGTTTGCCTTGTTATTAGTACTTTGAGACCGAGACTTTGCAGGAACTGACTGTTCTGTCGTGTTAATCGTTTGATCACTCGCTGCCGACTGACTGTCTGATGACATACTGTACCGCTAATATAGCTTTTCTCCGCATTAAAAACAATACCCATTTCAATTGCTTTTTTAATGTAGACAAATCGTAATAATTTCACCTCGCAGATTAATCAAATCACCATCTTGATCTACTATGCGTAGTTGTAAATGATCGATTACTTTCACAGATATTGGTAAGTATATTATTTGTTTAGGCACCTCAATTATCTTGTAGCCGGGAGGAACTGCTGAGAAAAACTCATGTATTGTATGAACTTTTTGTTGATTTATGTGTGGTCCTGCCGTAACATTACACTCGACACGTAAAGCGTTCACTTTGAGAATAGCTACTGGTAAATCTGAGTCGTGGCTTATATATGGTTTTAAGAGTCTTGGAGTGAATCCTAGTAGACGACCAATCGAGTCACTCGGTCGAAAATCAATTTCATGACTGCACCCAATAATACTGCGCAGGGTATTATTATTTGGCTTAATACTAACTTTTATGTCTCGAGTATCAAGGATCCCTTGCAGAGTTCGATCAATATCCTCAATCTCATAACTACCCGTAGGATGTTCAATAATTTCTTGACCAACATAAAATTTATTACAGTTTTCATCAACGTTCGGTATAGAATTAAAAGTCTGTAACTCAACAAGTCCAAGACTGTATTGCTTATCCGGATCCAGTTCTATTGGAGGAAAATAGTGCGTCTCAAGGATTGATGACGTGCCGGAAAGGCTGAGAGTCATTGATTCGACAACCATCTTGAGCAGACTAATTCAAATCAATAGTCTACTTCTTATTATATAGACAAAAATTATTCTTACGATTGAGCTGATTACAGAGAAATTTCAGACAGAGATGACCACAGATGAAAGTTGAAAATTCTTGATACCTCTGATAATTGTACCTGACTTGAGATACTTTCCAATAGTTCATTAGATCTTTTGGTGGTTGTAAATCACCGAAACTATCAAAATATGTAACTGTATCACCAATTTTTCGATAAGCTACCCAATGCGTACCAGGTCCACTTGCATCATCCAGATTAATGATTGCCGATTCTCTAGCTCGACAACCATTCAAAGGCAGACCATTTCGCATAAAAACTCCACGAAAGTTTGGTATTTTCATTAATTTTACATATTTGAGTAAATCATAGTCGGTGAGTGCACGTTTTGGTAGTCTTATTTCATCAAAGTTTTTTGTTCCTCCTCTACATTGTTCCTTTTTTTTTTCAGAACAATGCCGAAACCTTTACGATGAGGTTTCAGAAACAGTCCTTTACCGACTGCCAACATTTCCATTCTCTCATTATGTCTTTTTTGCTCTTCCATTTGTTTTTTTGCAGCACTTGCTTTATTTATTGCTTTAGCGATTCCTGCAGCTCCTCCTGCAAGTGAGCCTACTGCACTGAGACCGGCAAAAAGTGGAATAAGCGCTGGAAGAAAGCCACCTACTTTACTGGGAACAGGCAATATGCGCGGAACACTAACTTTACTTTTACTCGAGCCATCTTCAATGCGGACTTAATCATAGAGCGAGAGTCATTGCCAGGAATGACTGATTTTCCAGTTGACTCAATTAAATTTTTTAGCGTGATGTTTTTCTTTTTAATCGTTTTCTTGAGTTTATTAGATTTTCGAGCCTTTCCTCCAACACCCATACCAAGCTTTGATTTTAACTTCATGGTACTTGCTACAGCAAAAGCTGCTGCTCTTTCTTTCAAACCAGCGTCTTTAGATTTCACTCTCTGCCACGCCTTCTCTGCTAAAATTTTATCAGCTGCGTTTCTCTCTTGAATGTTATCGGGATTCTTCGAGTAATCAATGTCGTGTTCTTTGCAAGCAGCGTCTAGAGGATTTATTCCAGGATCACCACGAGCTCGACGTTTAGCTAGTTTAGTACCTGGTCCGCAGTACTGATAACCAGGCACATGAAGTTCAATGGGTAATTTGTTAATCAATGTTAATACATTGATTAACATTGACTAAACCTGTACCTTATTTCTGTTGCATGATGCTAGCTCCTAACAAGCTCATGCGAGACTGACTGAAGAAACTATAAATGCTCATATTTATAATGTTTCGAGTCAGTCATGATATGAATTTTTAAGAAGCATGATGGATCTTAAGAAACAGTCAGCAAAGTTACCAGTGGTTAATTTCGATCTTTTAACGCAGCAGCAGCAAAAAAAACCTCGACATGGAAAATTGCTACCTAACAGTATAAGAGCAGTATTTTGTGGCCCATCTAATTGTGGTAAAACGAACGCTCTCTTATCTCTAATCATTCATCCTAATGGTTTGAGATTTGAAAATATTTATGTATACTCAAAATCTCTGAATCAACCTAAATATAAATTCTTACAACAACTTGTTGAGCCTTTAGAAGGTATCAAGTACTTATCGTTCGGTGAACACGATCTTGTCGTATCACCTGATGAGGCTCAACCAAATTCAATTTTTGTTTTTGATGATATTGCATGTGAAAAGCAGGATAATTTTTCGACAAGATGATATGAACTTGAAACATGTTTACAATGATCACGTTAATACAGATATGACATATCAACGCTTTAAAGATGTTTGTTCAATGTGTTGGAATGATGGCAATCACAGTTTTCTCGTTATAGACAAAAACCGAGATATAAATGATGGTCGCTACAGAAAAGGTTTTGATCAGTTTGTAATAAATATACAGGCTACCGAATAGATTTAGCACTCGATCGTGAGACGCTTAGCTATCAAGATGTCTGATTTTAATCAGCAAACTGTAGTCCTACGTGAAGTTGAAAAAGCTCGAAACGCTGTGAAAAGAAAGTATGATTTGATAAAGTTACATAAATTAAAGGTAGAAAAAGGTTTGGAGGACTCATTGAAGCCGATTGTGAAACCATTGGAAAAATTAATCGATGTAAGTGAATATAAAATAAAACAAGAAAAAAGTTTGTCATCAGTGAAAAAAGAAAAAAGAAAGAAGAGAAAATTAAAATCTGAGCGGATTGAAAACAATAAAAAAGACTATGATGGTGGTGATGATGATGATGATGATGATGATGATTATGATGATGATGATGATGATCCTGGAGAATCAGCGTTTGAGTTAGCTGTAGGTGATTCAGATCAAGAAGAAACTGTCAATAAAAGTAATGTATCAAATTTTTCAGATCATGAAAAAACAGTTGTGGGTGATAGTGTTCATGAAATCGTTCAATTGTTGCTTAAGGGACGAACACAAACCTTAGATACAGTATATGGAGTGCGGAAAATGCGAGATGGTAAACTAATGATTGGAAATAGTCCTATAAATTTTAAAAAAAGATAAAATTATCGTTAGCGATAAACAGTATGACAAAGATCCAGGTCTAGTGGAGTTATTGTTCATGAAATATCCTGATGATACTTTAATCACTGACAATGATAAGAAAAATTATGCTAAGATTTTAAAAGACACAAATGCTCACAAAAAATACTATAATACAAGGGAAGATATTCGTGAAAATTCAAGTAAAAAGTATACTGATTTTGTGAGTAAAATTCTCAAGATTCCGCAAGGTAAAAGTGGAAAAGGACTTAGTAAGACTTTGTTATATAAGAATGCTCGTAAAAATACATATACTGATTACATTTATTGGGATGATCCAAACGAGCTTGTAGATCGTTTGAGATTACTTATAGCTGAAACATCTGCTGGCAATAATAACCATCTCAATGAAATACAATCAATCGTTGAAGAGCTTCGTAAAGTAGGAATTATTTTGTAACAACTCAGTATCAAAATGAGCATCGATGTGTTTGGACGTCGACTGCTCCACGCAGACACATCTCGAGGACCACCTGGACTAGGATTCAAGCTGACTAGTGATGGAAATTTCGATTTAGAGAACCGAAAACTATGTCATGTTGGTGATGTTGTGGATCAAGATGATGCCGTAAATTTAAAGTCTGTAAAAAAGTTGATTAAACGAAGAGCTGAAAAAATTGTACAAGAATTGGAGAGTTTAGTAAATGATAGAGTTATAAATACTGAGGCTGAATTTTCTAGAATAAATAATACGTTAAGAGATTTACACGAGAAATTACAAATCTTGGATTCCACAGTAAATAAACTTGTAAATCAGGATGAAAGCAGCGCTAGTAGAAGAACTTCATAAACCTGCTAGACGTAATTATCTACGTCGCTCTGTTCTCGTTAAAGATATCGATGAAACTTGGAAGGCAGATCTTGTTGAAATCATTCCATATGCTAAACAGAATAAAGGTTTCAAATACTTGCTTACAGTCATTGATATACTATCAAAGTATGCTTGGACTGTGCCAGTGAAAGAAAAAAATGGAAAATGTGTAACTCAAGCTATAAAATCAATACTGCTACAAAAGAGAGTACCTAAGAACTTGCAAACCGATCGTGGCAAAGAATTCTACAATAAAGTTTTTGAGAAACTAATGAAAAATTATAAAATTCATTTATACTCCACCTACAGTAATCTCAAAGCATCAATTTGTGAACGTTTTAATCGCACTTTAAAAAGCAAGATGTGGCAGTTATTTAGTCTACGTGGTACCTATAAATGGTTGGATATTTTGCCAGATTTAACTTTACAGTATAATAATAGACGGCATCGGACAATAGGAATGAAGCCTGCTGAAGTGAATCGAGACAAAGTTAATGGTATACTTAATCGAATTAGAAAGACAAACACTGTCAGAAATGTATTTAAACGAGCTAAAAATTGGAGATAAAGTACGTGTAAGTCGAAACAAGGAGGTTTTCGATAAAGGTTATACACCCAATTGGTCAACTGAAATCTTTACAATAACGCAAGTTTCTCAAACAAAGCCTTACACCTATCATCTAAAGGATTATCAAGACAAACCAATAGCTGGAGGATTTTATGAGGAAGAACTTCTCAAGACTAATGTATATTTGATACATCCTGATGTATATTTGATTGAAAAAGTTTTGAAAAAAAGTGGTAATAGAGTTTATGTAAAATGGTTAGGTTTTGATAATACTCACAATAGTTGGATAAATAAAAATGATATGTAAACAAAAATAAATTATAATTAATTTAAAAAATTTATTGTTTACTTATTTTATATTTCCTTTAGTTTTTTTAAAAGTACAGGCATTAGAATATCATTTATTTACATGATTCTTCTCCTGAAACGTTCTCGATCGCGTGCAGTCTGCTCCCATTTGCCACATCGAGCTTCATGATGCGCAAATCTCCAGGTATACATTACGTAGATAGTTGGCTCATCCTTGAATCGCACACACTTCTTTTCACTGCAATTAAACGTTTCTAAATTAAATTGTGTGATATATATATATACATGCTTAATTTGAACTTACCTATTTATTTTGTTGTGTCCCCAGGCGAGCGTATCTGTACTGTCGTCTTGCAAGAATCGTTTATCATCGTAAGGACTGAGAGCAATCTTACTCTGCCGAATGGTTTCGACGTTATGAAGTCTTGATCTTATAGCAAACTGCTCTCGACTTTGAATGCAAGAATTTCGTAGACACTCTAAGTAGTCATTAAATTCAATAGTTTTCTTTACAACAGAAGCCTTAATACCTTTAATTTTTTTCATACTATCTTGATTATTGACGCGTGTACTGTACATTTTGCTTCTCAGTCCAACAAATTCAGTGAGAATCTGGTTATTACACTCATCCTTCATAAGTCCTACTACTTTTTTATTAACACGTGGTATGTTAAATATATTATCTACAAAATAATCTGAAGTATCGAATCTGTGAATATTCTTTTTCATATCTTCATAAAATCATTACATTTAACAGCATAGATGAAACTATCGGTATCTGTGTAAAGTAATTTACAATTATCTTTATACATTTGTCGCATATAATTGTAATGGAAATCATACATCAGTGTTTTGGACAGATCTAGAACTGTAAGCCCAATGTAGATTGGTTTATTCATAAGTATTTCAGTTTTATTTAGTTGTATGGCAACTAGATTTTCATTAAATATTGAACTACTATGAAAGTTCGGCTTTGAAATTTGAGCCTCTACACCATATCTCATCAGTTTTCATATAAAGATCTGAATACTCGCCAAGCGTTTGAACATTAAATGTATTCCAGACAATTTGTGCATGATCATAATCTCTATCAGATATATGTAAATCATTAAGCATACTAAAAAAAATCACCTTTTTCTGGTAATTTACACTCTTCTAGCTTGTCCCATGAGCTTATATACTCGTAGGGTAAAACGCCTTTTCTCGTTAACAGATCAATCTGGTCTCTGTTACAATCATTAAATTCATGATTAACAATTTTATAGTCCTGTTGATACGATGCCAATTTTTCCAGTGATGAAGGCATGAATCTAAACGAATCCAGAAATCTGAATTTAATTTTACTATTCTCTACATGTTTTGTAAATGAAATATATTTTTCTTTTGTCAGAGGTCGTAGATCAATCTGTCCTGGAAAATGATTTGATATATCAGATATAATAAAGTGTGCATCATAACCACTTAAATTGTGAAACACAACTGGTATTATTTTTGAATCTTGATAGTTTAGGTTACAGGTAGTATGTGCCGGCCCTCGATATTTTCCAGTGAGATGGCAATGATCACGCACCTTGACATCATTATTCAAAAATTTTTTACAAATATGACACGCTTTTGAATTATAATATTCTGTTCTTTCAGCTTTAGATAGAACTGGCATGGGTAAAGGATTCGCGTATAAAGCACTTATTTGTTTCTCAATATTTTTCAACTGTTCAGCAAACCATCTTGAAGCTTCATGACCTCTATAAAAATCATATTTCGATAAAGAGTCATTGTAACTACATTTAAAGTAGTATCCTATACTATAAATTTCATGACTCTGTACTGGTCGAGTGTTAGTTTCCACATCTTGTCTTAGTGGTTTTAACAAACACTCACAATCTACATATATTATGAAAGGTAACTTTTCACTATATCAATGATTTTTAAACATTATCACATTATTATCTTCACTAAGGAGTTTAATTCTACAATTATTCAACTTTTTACAATGTTCTTCATGCTTAGTCAAATGATCTTCTTTGTAAAAGAAATTTAAACATCTTTCACATGTAAATAGTTTTTTTCTTTGTTTGCTCAAACAAATCGTTTTTGATTAAACGTGAAAGATTTTGGATGTATACATAATGTGATTGATTTGGTAATTCATCACTTTCATCATTATAACTCATGAGTAAAAGTAGATTTATATGATTACTCTTTTTACATGAAGTTAAGTAGAAAGGTACAACATTTTTATTATCTAAGCCGAACACATTGACGGATATTGTAGTGTTTTGCTTTTCAAATCTTGGTATCTTTTTCAATGATACAGGAAACTCAATACCATTTATATCCAAGGTCTGTTCATATTGATAAAATAGCCCATATGAAGCATTTGTTATCATAATTTTTAACATTGATACATGCTTTTCTTTTCTCTATAAATGTTGGTAGAGGTATATACGAGTTGCCGCTACGCATTGGATTGAATTTATTTATGTTTATCTGTATATTTTCAATTGAATGTAGAGTCCAACCAGAGTCGCGTTCCTGAAATTCGCCGATAAAATTTCATAGTTTTTTGTGTTAAAATGTTTAGTCTCAATACATTCTTCTTCTTCTTCTTCTTCATTATCGTTATTCTTTACAAACATTATTTTAAATTTGCATGATAAAACAGTATTTACTTTTAAAGCTTCATCATTTAAACGCATTATATTTTTTAATTTTCTTAAGAATAATATAGCACAGTCTTTCAAAAAATTCATCACATCGATATGTATCAAATTCGCTATCACATCAGTTCTCGTACGATTCTCAAATGCGTTATCCATATCTATCCAACGTACACGTTTAGTAATGGTATTGTTGGTCATATGTATTCCACCACCACTTTTTCGTTTATATATAATTTCAAGTCGTACTTTTATACATTCTAATTTTGCAATAATGCATAAAACACTCTGTTTTTGATGTACTGAAAGTCCTTTATTAGTTAAAACTTTACGAAAAGTCTTGAGTGATAAAACAAAATTATTTTTCTAACGGGTTATAGTCGTTGAATCAGTAGAAGAAGAAGAAAATAACAATTTTTCAGCTGCCTCCAAAAGCTTAGCTTGCTGCATACATTCAGCTATTATATCATCCATTTTGATGATAACTATAATCAAACATAAAGAAAAAAAAAATATATATATATATATATATATATATATATATATATAAACCCTATTTCTAAAAACAAGACCATTTGTATCGTAGCCATCAACACAGTAACATTATCCATTTAATATACATTTATAAGGGAGAAAGTTTACTTTAGGAACATACGTGCATGTATATAAGTGAGTGAATGATGATAAAACAGAATACTGTATGGAAACTGCTGTGGCATCGCGTGAGAGAGAGAGAGAGAGAGAGAGAGAGAGAGATGAGAGAGAGAGAGAGAGAGAGAGAGAGAGAGAGAGAGAGAGAGAGAGAGAGAGAGAGAGAGAGAGAGAGAGAGAGAGAGAGAGAGAGAGAGAGAGAGAGAGAGAGAGAGAGAGAGAGAGAGAGAGAGAGAGAGAGAGAGAGAGAGAGAGAGAGAATAATACGGACAATAATACGGAAAAACTTACTTGATTATGAGTCATAGTGGAATTATGTCAATAGTATCCCTCAGACCCTTTGAAAAATTCTTAGATGTTTAATTGCTTGTACACTTTAACACACACCCGCAACAATTTTTTGCAATACTTCAAATAATCACTTTCTGCTACCTCAAGGTTTAATTGTCAGACACTCACACAACAATTTCGAAATACTTTAGATCGCGAGATGCTGCTATGACACTTTACTCACACGACAATTTTGAATGAAATGTGATATCACTTGGATAAGATTTTTTTAAATCGTTTCACTCTACACAGTCTACTAACTAATTTTATTTATTTTTTATCAGTATATTATATGGTTGATATTTACGTCACTTAATATAAATTTTTACTAACTTTTTATTTAAACATAAATAATACTAATAGATACTTATTGATACTATATAGAGTAAGTGTAACGTGAATAATATGTAATTCGGATATTATAAATTTTTATACTGAAGCATATTTCATTTGCAAGCTGGCTTATATATTCTAAAAATTGTAAAGTGGGGGTAATTTTTAAATGATTTAAAACGTAAAGTTTAGTAGTTGTTTTATTCAAAAAAGCATGTGATCGCTAACATGAATTTTTATATAGAGAGTAAAGGGCGGCTATCGCTCAGTTCAAAGAAACTTGGAGGTTTACGCATCGGTAAAGTGAAAGAGGTGAGGTAAGGTATAGGGAACATGCATTGCTTGCGGCTGCAACTTTTGATGTGCCGCATGCTATACTTGCCGAGAATCGATGTCTAGCTCCATTTTTACGCATAGGAAAACATATAGGAAAATGAGGGCTAGTTAACGTTTTAATTCAGACTAAGCAATACACAGCTCGAAACGTTTGATGAGCCGCATGCGGTACTTGCTTAGAATCTGTATCGAGCTATATTTTTCTCATAGTACGAAGGCTATGTAGAATACATAGGAAAAGTAAGGGAGCTGCCGCCCAGATCAAAGCAACGTGGAAAGCGTAAGAGAGACGCTGCACGCTGTGCTTGCGTATAGAGTATGCGCTTACGAGGTGCATCGATAGCGCACAGGACCGTTGCGCTTTGATGTACCGCACGCGTGTTTTAGCTCTGCTGAGGTGTCTAGGCGGTGAAAATCGGTGCACCCACGTCTGAGTGGAAGGGGTGTAAGTTTTGAGTGTATTTAAGCTGTGCTGCGTCCCGTATTGGTACACATTTTCGAGCTTCACGCACAGTCCAGAAAGCAATTGTAAGTATACTCTAATAAATGTATTTTATCATTACATTCTCATCAATAATATTAAGCATTGAATTTTTTCATAGAAAAATGGATTTGATTGTTGATACTCAGGGCTTCAAGGGACAAAACGGCAACTTCATAATCAAGGAGTTGGCATACATTAATCCTAACGAACCAGCCCCACACAGCATGAAATATTTCAGTGGAATATTTCGAAATATTCCAGTGGTATATTCCAGTGAAATAATCCAGAAATATTTAGACAATCTTTCGTAAAAGACAAATTTTTTACAAATTTCATGAAATATTTCAGGAATCTTCCTGAAATATTTCATTGGAATATTCTACATAATTTTGATAATATTTCTCGAATTATTTATGAAAGTTTCCAGGTATATTCAAGGGAATATAGCATAGAATTATTTTTCAAATCTTTCACTGGAAGATTCGCTGATATATTTATGAAAACTTCCATCAAGATTTCATTAGAATATTAAAAATAATTTTTTAAATATTTCTAACACCATTAATGGCAGATTCCCCACATATTTCGCAAAATAATGCATAGATTTACTTCTAAAATCTTGCACTGGAAGATTTAGTGAAATATTTATGGAATCTTCCATGCATATTTCTTTGAAACTTCCAACATAATATTGGATTATTTCTTGAAATATTTCATTAAATATTGTACAGAGTTATTTCCTAAATCTTCCACCGGAATGTTTAAAGAAATATTTATGGAATCTTCCATGCATATTTCTTTGAAACTTCCAACATAATATTGGAACCTATCATGAAATATTCATGGAAGCTTCATCCGTATATCAATGAATATTGCACAGAATTATTTTCTAAATCTTCCACCGGAATGTTTAAAGAAATATTTTTGGAATCTTCCATACATATTTTTTAAAAACTCCCAACATGATTTTTGAACCTTTCTTGAAATTGTCATGGAAGCTTTCATACATATATCATTGAATCTTGCACAAAATTATTTCCTAAATATTCCACAAAATTGTTTTAGGAAATATTTATGATATCTAAAATTTTTTTTTCGTTTTTTTTAATGATATGATTTATACAAAAAATTCAGCAATGGTGTTTTTAAAAGAGTATAAAATTTCCTACTTTTTCTCGCAAGATTTTCTAAATTGACCGTTTCGATCAATTGTTATGACAAAAAAGGTGTTTTATTTTTTAAATTAATATCTTCCAAATTAAACTGTCTTATGTTTTGAAAAAACTCATGCTAACAAAGAATAATAATGTCTACATGTTGTAAAAATTTTGAGACATTTTAGTGATTAGTTTTTAAGAAAAAAATCGAAAAGCTTAAAAATTGGTTTTCGATGTCGCACGGTTACGGGAGTAAAAACGCTTTAATTAACTTAAAATTTTTGGAAAATTTAGATTTATCTCGGCTAAGTTAAATTGCGCAGCTTATGAAACCGATTAGCTTAAAAGGTATTAAGATTCAGATTTTTCGCCCCTCACCCTGTGTACACTACATAACTGAAAATTACTGTTTTTGTTAAACCTTACAGAAATTGATGATTAGGCTACGTTTTTTTGTAAGTTTACATATAGAAAATTCATTTTAAAAACATTGTTAAAAAGCATTTACATACTTACTACCATATATTAAAACAATATTTTATTTATTGGAACTATAAATTAAGTCGGAGGAAGCTACGTGCCAATGAATTGGCAGCGGTTTTTAAAGTGTAATTATTCTGGGTATAGAATTAGTTTAATTTAATAAAGTTACGAATCACAAAAAAGAAGCAGTAATTTTTGAAATGTATAGATAATTATTGCGTTTTCACGATGTGCATAATTAATATTTTATAGTAATGAATATATTAATATTTTATTAAATAATCCTTTAATACTTTAAATTAATCGAAAGTTATATTTTTATTTAGGTGAAATTTATTTATTTTAATAAGCTATTTTCCTATTATGTATGAAATATACATAACGCATAGCATACGTATATTTTTAAATTTGAATTAACTCGCGCGCAAGTACCAATTAGCTTATCTTGACATGCGGGGGCACTGAGAGCGAATATAATCTATATGCTTGTCTCAGTTTATATACTCCATGCTGTGACATATTTTACGAGGGAAAAACGCCGAAACGCTTATATACATCTTTAAGGCCGAGCACGTGTTTTATTAATTAATTAATTAATTGTTTAATTAATTAATTTGTATTTTAAAGTTTGCAAGTGACAAATATTAGAGGATAGCTGCATTTTCAGGTTTGTATGCAATTTATTTTTACAACGAAATACTTTCTCATTAGCCAATTGAACAAATAAAATACAGTGTTTGTACATTATATTTTCCTGTAATTTATTTGTTATTATTTATTTATATTACGTATCTTTTCTTCTAGTTTAAAATTGGTTTGATATAAATTTCAACTATTGTTTCATGCATTTAGTTTTAAAGTTTGTAGATTATTCGTTAAAATTTGTATCTAAATTAATTGTTATAGTTAGTATCTATTTGTCACAAAATAGCTTTATTAATTTTTTGATATGCTTTTTGTTTTAAGCAGCCAGCTAGATATTGCATGCGTGTCTCAGAGGATACGCACAACTGAAAAGGAGGAGTTGCAGTGGAACAGTTCAGAGTACTGCTACCGCTGCTTTTATCCGTATTTGCTGCTATATTACTTTGTTGCCAGACAAATAGGTTAGTAATTATCAATGCAATTTAGTAGTGTTAATGTTTTTTAAACATGAACTCAGTAAATCGTACTGCTGCAGCTCATGTTCTCACGTGGGTGTCAGTATTAAAAACATAGGGTGGTATTAGCTGTATGTTTAAAATCACAACGATAATCTTGACACAGAAGTTTTCAACTCAGTGTTCGGTCAGTTGCAGACACTATTTATCATTATGGTAGCATATATGCACAGTTTTGACTTGATGTTTTTGCTAGCTGTTCCACACCGAACTCAATGGCTTCGTCGGCTAAATTTGCACATAGCTGTTTATATGAAAATGTATACCACAACTTTTGAGATAAAGACCATTTGATACATTGTTTCAACATATTGAAACAAATCACATGCAAAATTTCAGCCCTCCAAGTATGATAGTTTTTAATTGAAAATGAAAACAAAATTGGAAAACAAGTAATCGTATAATATCTTTCAGAATTTTGTTTTCGCTTTCAATTAAAAACTATCATACTTGAAGGGCTGAAATTTTGCATGGTGATTTGTTTTAAGATGTTAAAACAATATATCAAATGATCCTTATCTCAAATGTTGTGGTATACATTTTCATATATACACCTATGTGCAAATTTAGTCGACGAATAAGCCATTGAGTTCGGTGTGGAACAGCTAGCAAAAACAATCAAGTCAAAACTGGTATACTCGCCAGTTTCTACACAACCAAACAAGTATCTATACCAAAAATTATACACCTTACATTAATGCACTGCATATATGCAAGTACAACACGTCAATTTTTTACCTGGGTTTTAAAAAGAAAATTTTAAACTTCCTTTACGTGCTGTGTAAAATCCATTCTCAGTTTTAAGAAAAAGGCCACTTACCACAGCATTTCTCAAAAATAATGCATATAATCTTTCTAAGGTGATTCATCTGATTGAAAAATTACAAACAGATTCAGAAAAAAAACTTCACACGTAAAAGATAAAAGACGTACCAGATGAACCTCCTTAAAATGTTTTGTACTTCAGAAAAAGACTTGGATCCAGCTAAGTCGAGCAGACTAAGTTAAAAATAAGTTGATTATTTTTAATCATCTATTTAACGCATAAAAAATTTGTTTTTTTTTTAATTTTTTTTTTCACGAAATAGGAAATTAAAAAAATCCAACTATAATTTTTTACTCAGTCTGCTCTACTTAAGTGGATCCAAAATATGATTCTGAATATGTACAAAAAGTTGTAGCAAGATTAAATGCATCATTGAATATGAATAAACAAAATTTAAAGTATTAAAAAAATTTATAATTATTTCTGCAGGTTATGTTTTTTACTTTAGGCTCCCACTCAGCATGAAATATTTTCGAAATATTTCTGAAATATTCCACAAAATATTTTACTGAAATATTTATGAAATATTCTAAAACATATTCCACTGAAATATTTGTGAAATATTTCTTATATATTCCATAACGTAATCCACTACAATATTTCTGAAATATTTCTGAAATATTCAATAACATATCCCACTGAAATATTTCGCGTAAAGTTATAGGTATAGTACGGAGCATGCAAAAGATGCACAAGCGTATTGGAAATACAGTGCTCGGAACAAACACTTTTGAATCTTGCGCGAAAGTATGGCAACGGATTCAGTATTTCCATTTGTTTACTTGTATGATCTGGATGACGCATTAATTTTAAAAAGCGCGCCATTTTCATAACTTGTCAGTTCTAGTCTAGTCTTAAAAATTTAATGTAAATGTACAGTTTTAGTCTTTTTGTAGCCCTATGATTGGCTATTAATTATTGCGCGTGATCTTTACGAATGTATGAATCAGTAATAGTGAGTGATAGTCCTTCCACTAAACATACGGTATTATCGTTTTTTTTTCAGTTTTTTTTTGTACAATGCCAAATATACGAAAAGGTAATGTCCCTAAAAGTTTAAGGCATAAGCGCCGATTAGCAAAACAGCAGACAGTACGCGATATGCAAGAAGTTGTAGCTGGTTGCTCCACATCACAACATAATAATCCAATTAGTTCTGTCAGTGGCGATAATATTCAATTGCATTCAGATGAGAGCTCATCATCACTCCATACATGTTATTCTGCAGAAAAAGAAATATTTACATTGGATAGCAATGTTGTAAATCCAGAAGTACAAAGGAATGCAAGTGTTGAAGTAATAAATAATATCACACAATGTAGCTTTGAAAAGTATGAACAGATATTGCACGAAAATGACGATGCGACCAGTAATGATGATTCAGATTCTGGTTATCGATATAGTGATAGCGATGCTGATAGCATTCCGGATTATAGCAGCGACAATACCGAAGATAACTGCGGAAAAGATGACTTTCATTACTCATTTAGCAATTCTGATTCAACTAAGAATAAACGTTTTGTAAATGAAATTGCTACTTGGGCCCTAGAATGTCAAATTCATCAAAATGCTGTTAAAAAATTACTTGTAATACTTAACACACACACTTCTGCAATTTTCCCTAAGAGTCCTCGAACTTTATTGCGAACGCCTTCATCAACAGATGTCATAGATATGGATAGTGGAAAATACTGTCATGTAGGTTTCAGTAATGCTTTAAATCAAATAATTAAAAGTCGATTAGCGTTAGGTCATACATTTAACACTATTAATCTCTTCATTAATATTGACGGCGCTCCGATAACAGGCAAGTCTTCAGAAAAAGGCATCTGGACAATTTTGTGCAAAGATTCCAATTTCGGTGGAGTGTACGTTGTAGGTATGTTCTTCGGTGTACAAAAACCTGACAATTCAGATAACTTTTTAAATCGTTTTGTTAATGAAGCAGTCGTATTAATAAATGATGGGTATAAATGCAGCGACAAATCTTATAGCGTGAAAATTCATGGATTAATATGCGATGCACCGGCAAAAGCTTTCGTTTTAAATACTAAATATCCTTCTGGTTACAGCAGTTGTACAAAATGCGTTATAGAAGGCGAATATTATGCTTCGGTTTGTTTTCCCTTATCAAATGTCAAAGAATTAATGGAATATTGTAACGTGCGTTTGAGAACAGATGAGAAGTTTAAGAACTTGGAGTACACAGATGACTATCAAAAGGGCTCAACTGTACTGAATAATTTGGCAGGAGTCGGTCTAGTAACTAACGTTCCATTGGACCCAATGCATTTAGTATATATAGGTGTTATGAAGCAGTTAATAAAATACTGGGTCGGAAGTACAGGAAGAGCAAATAAAACGTATAAGCTGTCACATCAGCAAATCACTGTTATCTCCGACAGACTAAATCATCTGAGTCTTGTGTTACCCTCAGACTTCAACAGACGTTGCAGATCCTTATCCTACTGGAAAATCTGGAAGTCTACTGAGTTCCGACATTTTTTATTATATTTTGGCTCAGCGCTCCTGAAAGATGTATTGAGCAAAAATGTTTATAGGAATTTTTTACTTTTGCACATTAGTATTTTAATATTATCTCAAAAAGAATTAGTATCAGACGTTCAAAATATTCGATATGCAGAGTCTTTATTGATACATTTTGTAGATAGCTTTAAGAATATTTATGACGAACAAAGTGTGTCTTTCAATGTTCATAACTTGATACATTTAGCGAAAGATGTTGAGTATTATGGTCCCTTAGAATCTTTTAGCGCTTTCCCGTTTGAAAATTATATCTGTTCTTTGAAGAAATTTGTAAGAAAAGGTGAAAAACCATTGGAACAAATCGCAAGACGGCTTGCAGAGTATGAGTATATCGCAGATATCAAAAAAAGTTGTATAAAAATGGAAAATATCGTTTCTGTTGACAAAGTTCACTACAATGGAATAGTTACAAGCAGTCGTCAATTTGACTGTCAGTACAAAATGTTGTCCATAAATTCATGGAGTATAGATGTGTCGGATAGTAGAAACAATTGTATTATGCTTTCAGATGGTACTATTATTAATGTTTTAAATATAGCCAAAACAGACAACATTTTGTACTTAATAGGTAAACGCTGCTTGAAGAAGAAATATTTGTTTCCGCTCGAAGACTTTGATAGTGGGAGATTAAATATTAATGTTTTTGAGGAATGTAACGTGATTGAAGATTGGCCTAGTAATCTCATTCGCGCAAAGATTTTCAAAATTCCCCGTGAAACAGGATTTATAACATATCCTATAAACCACACTTTTGTATTGCGTCCGTAATGTATTTTCATAAGAAAAAGACATTCATATTTTGTAAAATAGTTCAACAATGTTTATCATTATAGATATTCAATACTCCCCAATTTTTATAGCGGAGAGTACATTTAAATTTCTATTTTTGTTTTTTTATTGTTAATATTTATTTTCACAATAAATTGTTTTTTTCTCGCGTATAGGATTCAAATATATATTATTATTCTAAAATTTCTATTGTCCAACTTTTATTATTGTTTAGAAAATAAAATATAATTTTGGGATCACAATAATTGTAACTCTTCATTTTATTTTATTTCATTTGATTGCAACAACGTACGGCATTTACAATATTACATCGAAGCTTGATGAATTTCAAATAAGATAAAATAAACTTATGCTTTTTGACCTTATTTTGTGAAGTTTTATTTAAATTTTATTTCAGAAATATTACACAAATATTCCTCTGAAATATTCCGTGAAATGTAACCGAAAGATTAACAAAATATTTCATTTCATGCACTGGAGTTCACATGGAACATTCACTAATTTATTTCAGGAATATTCCTTTATTATTCCCATAATATATATTTCGCGAAATATTATTGGAAGATTAATAGTATATTACATGCAATCGCGGTTTGAATCGAATATTCTACATCATTATTTCCGAAAGATTACATAATTATGTGCTTTTCAATTTTTGAGGTTAGATATTCGTTATTTATTTTATAGCTAAATAATTAATTGTTACAAACCTAATCTCAGAATTTAAATTAATAAAATACGATCGTTTTTTATTAAACTCGTTACCATTAAAATTCAAATATTGAATTTTAAATGTTGGCGCCATCTAAACCGGATACACATTGTAGACCAATCACGTTCAGCGCTAACTTCATTTATAGGCTTCACAACATCCGATCATGACTTTTTTAAGAGAGGATGATAAAAATCGTGTTCTAATGTGTTCTACTACTGTACTGAATATTTAATAGCAACTTTCTTTTAGCGCTTCCTTCAAAAGATCCACTTGATGTGGATGGAAGCGATACTGATAACGATGAGACAAGTCCAACAATAGATGCAGGTAGTGTCGAAGATGAAAGGACAAAAGTCCCGGGAGATGAAATACCTAAAAAAGGAGCAAAACATGCTATTGAGAAAGATAGTGAGTTAGAGCAACCATCACTTCAGATACCATCCAAAAAAGTGACTAAGATGAATTCCGAACTGAAGGCAAAACCCTCAGGAGAAAAATCCTCTCAAAATGTCTCACAAAAGACGCTACCTAAAACCATAGACATCTCGAATTTGGAATTTTCGAACGCAGAGGAAGGCATGAAGCTCATAGCGGGTAAGATATTATTATTTCTTATGTAGTAATAAACTTTTGTATCTATATATAATTTTTTATGGTCTAAAAACTAACTGTTATTTTTGTTGGTATAAATTAATCATCCATTTTACTATTGCAGGACTTGTAGCAAGAACGATCACAAAAGTCAATAGTGTTTTAGAAAATCAAAAGACTATAATGGAAAAGCTGAAAAAAGTAGAAGAACGTGCAGAAAATTCAAGCAATAATATGTCGATCGTTGATAATAATGCCGTTAAGATTATGGCTAATTATTTTCCCATAGATGGTAAAGAAAAAAAGATGGAAGCAGTAGAAGAAAAGCTGAAAAGTAAAAGATTCTTCAATAACCTGGTAAATTTCTCTTTATATTGTTGTAATTTCTCATATGATTAAAAAAAAATGTATACCACTCTAACCTCAAAATGCAAACTTTAATTGCAATTTTCGGCTCTCGTGGTATAAAATATCGTATGAAACTGTTGTAGGAGGTGTTTTTCTACCTTGCTCGAGGTTTTTCTCACTCGCTTCGCTCGTGCGAAAAACCTCGAGCAAGGTAGAAAAGCAGATCCCACAACAGTGTCATAATATACTAGTATTCGTCTCTATCATGAATAATGAAAAGTAGATTATTTGTATTAATTTTTTATTTTTATTTCTTTCTTGCACTGCAAGTTACATATGCATTGCATTAAGTAAGTAGCCCTTTATTGCACCGTGATAATCGCACTCGCTACGCTCGTGCGCTAACTTCACGCTGCAAAAAAGGGCTGCTTATTCCACGGATAAGCGTGGCAGAAGATTTATTCTAGTCAGTGCTATAAAAAATTACACGATACACGTGAAATAAGTCGTTCTAATAATCGTATTTTTCATTGTCTTCATTATTTTTACCATGATTTCTGATTGTTTTCGAGAAGTACGTCCGTTTCGGCGAGCAACAATTAATTAAAAAAGATTTAACGAATTTTTTTTTTTAATCCAACGTTAATATAGTATTATTTTAAGCGTACCGGAACGGATATCTGATTTGTAGCGGTTGTCAATAATTGCAATAATTGTTTGGCATGCAAAGTGAAAATTATTTTTTTCAGGATTTCAGCTGCCTCCAGACTGTTTGCAGTCAGCTTTCTACGTAAATGTGAACGAGTTGCTGATTATGACTTCGTATTTCCTTGAATTCTTCATTTTTACCATTTCTACTCCAAAAGTAAAATAAATTCCAAAAGTAAAATAAATTGTTTGGTACTAAAATAATTACATGACTTTTAATCATAAAAAAGAAAAAAGTCAGTTTTTCCGAATATTAATTCTTCTACAAATTTCTGAAATTGATTTTTATTTCGGCACTCTATTGAAGTTTTCCGTATTTAATAATTATAATAATTCCAATATTCCATACAAATTAACATAGTATTAAATATAATATTTGACATAGCACTTATATTTTACGTGGTTGTATCAAACATTATTTTCTTTTTCATTTCGAATTTTTCCCCTGGACAAATTGTCTATAATAATATATAAAAATGTCTATAATGCATTGGTGCATTTTTGCAACATTTTTATTTGTTATATACACAATTATTCCATGAATAGTATTCCATGGTGCTATGCAACTATGCAAACTATAACTGTGGAGCGGAAAACAACATGAATTACTATGGTGTACAAGGTAGTAAGTAGGTAAACAAAGCGGGTTCTAGATCACTACAGTTCTAGATCACTACAGTTCTAGCTCACGACAGTTCTGGCTCACGACAGTTCTGGCTCACGAGAGTTCTGGCTCACGGCAGTTCTGTATCACTGAGCCAGAACTGTCCTAGGGGTTTTTAGACCACCTTGCGCCAGAACTGTCCTAGGGGGTTTAAGATCGCATTGTCCCTAGAGCTTTCATAGGGTTCTACGGTGAGCCAGAACTCTCCCCATGATTTAAAGAACCGCGCGAGAACTCGCCTTTACGATGCTGTGAAACTTGCCACGGCGTCAGATCCCCGATCCCCGATCGTCAGTGAAGCCGCCTAGCGAGCGAGCAGGATAAAAACCTGCCAAAACTTACCGCGTGCTACGTCCGATCCCCCGACTTGTTCCCGCGCGCTATAGCTTGGTATGCGGGAGCCACCTAGCGAGCGAGCTCGGAGTCGAGAGCGCGCGTTTAGTACGTCTATGGCGAGATCACGTGACCTGCGGAATATCTTTCCAATTTCACACACATTTGCCGCACTATACGTATCAGTCACGTTTTTGGGATAATCAAGTTTAACCCGGCAACATTACTCAAGTGTCTATACGTGTGCGTGTCAGATTGTACAGATTTGTGATTTGATTTGAGTGATTTTTTGACTGGACTACTACTACTACTATACATAAACCAAAACAACATGTAAGTTGTCTTTTTTTATAATATTCAGCATATATAAAATATTGAAACGTGCTATTTATAATATGTCGGCTTCATAATATGAAAATACATAATATCTTTGTTTTCTTTTGCAGGGGATTCGTGATGCCGCCAATGCCGTTGAGCAGGAAGCTACAACTGCTGGTAGAGCTAGGGGAGGATTATTATAATAATATTTCTTCATACATACACCATATGTTGAGAGCTTTCGATTCAACGGACAACGTCTTTATGAATATTGGTGTTGAGTTATTAAGCAATCGCACCAATTTTATATGCTTTTTGATGGAGATGCAAACCAACGAAGGCATTATGTTTACAACCGACGAATTAAAGCAGAAAATCAGCCCCGATTTATTAAATAAAATGGGCATTGATAAATTCGGCAGCATGAGCAACTTCTACAATGCAATGGCCAATGATTTCTCAAGACAAAGTGAAGTACTATCGAACATTGGTAGAAGGATATTCGGACAGAGAGAAACATTTGTGTTTCAATTGTACCAGAAGAAGAGGGAAGAAGAGCTGACAGCAGCATCAGCGTTGCTATCAAGATTAATTAGAGTTGGACAGATCGATGTTACATTAATGATTTTAAATTATATTCAATAGTAGTTTCTAATTTATATTTTATATACATTTTTAATTTAATCATTCTTTTATTACATATATATTACATATACATAATTTTAAGTTATATTTCTTAGTACTTTGTAATTTATACTTTTTTCATTTAATTTAATCATATTAGTCTTTATCATAGATAAATGTGCTTATTTTTTATATATCTATAGTAAGCATTTTTTTTATATAAAAAACTATATATTTATACATACATATGCTTATTTTTTTAACCTCTAAATCCACAAATATCTTCGATGCAGAGCCTTCATGATTTTGTAGATCACTCAACCTCATAGTTTGAGAGAAGAGTGTCCTTATATAAAACTCATTCCTATCAATTATAGAAAATTTGTTGTATTCTCAAACTATGAGGTTGAGTGATCTACAAAATCATATGCAGGTTTTGTTTTATCATATAATAGAGGAGAAAAAGTTGTTGTAGAATCACTAATCAACTTTATTCTTCCAACAAGGTTTAATAATGGCTATTCAATATCTAGGTCCAAAAGTGCTTGAAGCGGAGGCTGTTTTTAGAAAATGCAATAACTTGAGTTCTAACCAAGATATTCAGGTAAAATTTGGTGTATAACTTTGTTATACCTCAATAAAGATAAAGCACTTCTTATAATCACGATTAGATTTAATTTTTAATAACCGAAGCATGGACTATAAAAATCATGATGTAGTCTATGCTTCGGTTAGTAAAGATCATATATAATCATGCTTATAAGAGTTGCTTTATCTTTCTTGAGATATAACAAAGCTACATATCCAATTTCAACTGAATATCTTGGTTAGAACTCAAGTTATAGCATTTTCTAAAAACAGCCTCCGCTTTGAGCACTTTTGGAATTTTTGAGGGTGGAAACACATATTCATAGCTTTGTTGAAAGAATAAAGTTCCTTAGAGAATCTATAACAACTTTTTTCTTCTCTATTATATGAAAACAAAAAAAACATACATATGATTTTGTAGATCACTCAACCTCATAGTTTGAGAGAAGAGTGTCCTTATATAAAACTCATTCCTATCAATTATAGAAAATTTGTTGTATTCTCAAACTATGAGGTTGAGTGATCTACAAAATCATATGCAGGTTTTGTTTTTTCATATAATAGAGGAGAAAAAGTTGTTGTAGAATCACTAATCAACTTTATTCTTCCAACAAGGCTTAATAATGGCTATTCAATATCTAAGTCCAAAAAATGTCTTATTCGGTACGGAGCCTCTTTTGAGAAAATGCTATAACTCAAGTTCTAACCAAGATATTCAGTTGAAATTTGATATATAACTTTGTTATACCTCAAGAAAGATAAAGCACTTCTTATAATCATGATTAGGTGCGATTTTTACTAACCGAAGCAAAGACCACACCATAATTTTTTGTATATTTAAAAAAATCTAAATAGATAATAGAAAGACATGATCAATATACATTCTTATACATACTAAGAGTAGGTAAATGAAAAAAACAAGTTGTTTGTTTACGTTTTTGAAATAATTGGTAGTCCTGAAAAGGACTGATTGTTTTTCAAGTAATCGTTAGCCCTGAAAAGGGCTGATTGTTTTAAGAGAGAGAGAAGGTTCGCATTTTCATGACAACTTTGACCTTCCAGCGACGAGCTTAGAGGGACGAGTTAGCTTTCTAATCCAAGGATTCTTCTTTATTTCATCTTTCTCATCCTTCTTAACCTTCATCGTTGTTGTAGTCGTAGTTGTCGAGGTAACGACAGAGGTGGAGATGACTAACTCTGTCCTTCTTAACCACTTGGAACTCTTTCTCTCGCTATCCTTCACGATTGGTACGATGTATTCTTTTGTGTACGCAGCTTTGATAACCTTCTCGACACCTTGAACCATCTCTTCTTCTCCTAACTTGTCAGGATTGTCAGCCTTGCTTCTAACTAAGCGGATAGCGTTGATTAGATCGACTGTTGGAGGATGTTCGAGAAAACCAACTTCCTCAAAGCAGTCCGAGTAATCAGGAGTAGTCGACTCGTTCAGGCTCATCTTGTCAGGAGTAGTATCGTTGTCAGTTTGGAGTTTTAAACGAAATGAATGATTTTCACTAATATGCGGTCACTTATATAGGATTTCCCCACTTCCATATATACAAATCAACTATCAGAGCGGTAGAACTGCGCCGACCCAATCAGAATACAGCAGTTTAAGTTTTCTTAACATAAAAGATACATCGATCCAATCAAAATACCAGTTTCTTTAGGTTAGAATGAAATTATAAGAGAGAGAGAGTTAATCATAGCTTCTTGAAACATAACCTATAATTTTTAGCATATTCTTTACACAAAATTTTTCAAAAAGCTATAAATAACTCCTATCACAGGTAAAAAGGATTAATACATTTATTCAAATAAAACATAATCAGTTATACATCATATACAATTTTTCTTTTAAGTCTAAATTCTCACAATAACAAATCTTATCTTCTTTTTTTTCCTGCTGCTGCTGCTCTCTGTTCAAGTATCCATGCTTTTAAAGCGTTTACATGTTGAGCTGCACATGCGGGATTCCAACATAACCTATGATGACTGCATGGCATAAAGGTATTCTTCCGCAGTTCCTTCAGTGAAGGACAACCTTGATCTTCAAGGTTAGACACATTCGACAAGATTTTGTCGAGCCACTTTTTCTTCTCCATTCCTTTGATGTAGATTTTGCGAGCTCCTTGTAGTATATCGCGAAGGGTATGCATTAGATCCTCATAAGGAATCTCTCCGTCATCCCAAGATATTCCTAGGTAGTTATGTTCTAACCATAGGTTTTCGCATCTGTTCCACCTGGGTAGCTCCCTCCAGGAGTACGGTGGTTGAAATAGCAATACCGATGGAGAGGTGTCTTCTTCGAGAGCAATGATGGCCACCTCCTTGAAGATAAACTCATTGCGAGCGCTCTTGAAGCCTTGGATGTCTACTACGTACTCCATCTCGAAGAAAAATGAATTCAGGAGTGCAAGACTTCCTTATATACCTATCCGAGGATCTGCGCCGAGCTGCCTGGAACGTGCGAGAACTTCACCGATCCAATCAGAATGCAGTAGAACTACGCCGATCCAATCACGTGTGAGCAGCTCCCTCACTCTACTCGCGGTAAAGCAACGCCAATTTAATCATGTGTGAGCAGCTGCTCTCTACTCATGGTAGAACTGCGTTGACCCAATCAGAATGCAGTAGAGCTACGCCGATCCAATTAGGTGCGAGCAGCAGCGCCACCGCTGGTGGTAGCGCAGTGGGGGGAATGATATATAAGGATGTGTGAGACTTCGTAAAAATTCATTCGTATTGACTGCAAAGCAAGAACTACTACAACGTATCGCTGAGAAAAAAAAACAAATCATCCTCGAGTTCAAACTACATCGTCTTCAAGCTACTTCCAACATTCTCCTCCTCTGAAAAGATTCATAAGTGTTGACGACTTCGAAGTAAGCAAAATGGATCAGACATTATATTTTGTGAACACTGTGAAATTGTTGTGGAAATCTCTGCGTTACGCGAACGATGGTGTTGCCGACGCGAGTGATATCCAACGATGGATCTACTTAACCTCTGGTGCTATAGCGAAAGTGAGTGAATTGATTGAATCAGCTAACACCGATGCTCATTAGAAAAGAATCTACCAAACAAGTTGTGACCAATTGCATAGCATCAAACAATTACTAAATACTCATCTTCGAACTGGTGCTGGTCTACAACAGGAAGAAGATGTGCACGAAAATCGAAAAATTGAACGTGACATGGAGGAGTTTCAAGAGCGAGACTCTGGTTGGTCGCTACGTGCTATCTTGAACTTGTCAATAAATATGAAGAAACTACAACCGATGCAAGCTGGTTCGTATATTTCATTGCCATTGTTCATTCGAAAGAAGAAAGCGTGCTTGAATGTTCGAAATAAAGACAATGAATGTTTTAAGTGGGCCATTTTGTCAGCTTTGTATCCAGTAGAAGCAAATAATAATAATAATAATGCAGATCGTGTATCAAAATATAAAGAACACGAGAATAAATTAGTATTCAATAACATCAACTTTCCTGTGGAACCGAAACAAATACCTAGATTTGATAGTCAAAATGAAATTTCAGTTAATCTTTTTATGCTAAAAAAGAAAGGGAAAATTTTCGAAGTCTCACCATGTCACGTAACATCAGCGAAGAAGCAGAAGCATGTCAATCTCCTGATCGTACAAGATTCTTACATCGATGAGCATGATGAAGACATTGAAATCAATGAAAAGCCAGATCTGAAATTCCATTATGTATGGATTAAGGATTTGTCTCGACTAGTGAGTTCACAACTATCAAACCGTAATTGTAAAAAGTTCTTGTGTGACTGCTGTCTTCACTACTTTCATACTCAGATTCAATTGGATGAGCACGAAGTTGATTGTTCACAAGTCAATAAGTGTAAAGTGGTGCTACCTAAAAAAGAAGATAGTAGGTTGGAATTCAAGAATTTCAAGAATAAAGAGCTAGTTCCAATCGTTGTTTATGCAGATTTTGAATGCATACTCAAACCTGTCGAGGATGATAAGGAACGTGCGTATCAGCAGCATGAACCGTTTAGTGTAGGCTTCTTCGTCAAATATAGCTGTGATGATGATTCAAATAATTCAAAGTCAAAGTACTTATGTTATAGAAAGAACTCTGTCCACGAAGAAGATCCTGCAAAGTGGTTTTTGATCGACTTCGTGAACTAGCAGATGAACTTGAGGCTTTACATAAGAATCCTCAACAAATGAGAGATGTTGATGAGAGAGCATTCGCCAATGCCACCAGGTGCCACATCTGCGGTAAACCCTTCAGCGATCAGGACACAAAAGTTCAAGACCATTGTCACATCACTGGACGGTGAGTTTTACCACATCTTATGTTACTTATTTGATCTAATGATTTTGTTTTTATTCCAGATACCGTGGAGCGGCACACAATAGTTGCAATTTGAATTACAAAGATTCGAGATTCATACCAGTGATCTTTCATAATCTAAGTGGTTATGATTCGCACCTCTTTATAAAAGAGCTTGCCAACAATTTCAAAGGTCGAATCTCTCTCATCCCTGAAAATAAGGAAAAATACATCTCATTCGTTAAGCATATAGATGGTAGTGAAATCAAATTCAGATTTATTGACTCTTTCCGCTTCATGCCTTCTTCTCTGGACAAACTCGCATCATAATTGGAAAAAATTGATATTGCTGAGAAAGAGTTCAAGATTAATTATACAGATGCTCAAATCGCACTGCTCAAAAGGACAGGTGTGTTTCCTTATGATCATATCGCATCATTAGAGAATCTGGAGGAAACATCACTACCCGACAAACAGTACTTCTACAGTAAGCTGTATGATAGTCATGTATTAGAGCAAGATTACCAGCATGCGCAGACTGTTTGGGAATCTTTCAACATACAAACACTAGGCGAGTATTCGGATCTTTATCTAAAGACCGATGTGCTCCTCTTAGCCGACATGTTTGAAAATTTCCGAACCAACTGAAATATACTGGTATAAAGCTTGAACTCTTAACGAATATAGATATGCTACTATTTGTCGAGCGAGGTATCCGGGGCGGTATTAGTCAGTGCAGTAATCGATACGCCGAGGCTAATAATCCATACATGAGTTCTGGATACGACGAGACTAAAGAGTCAAAATATTTAATGTATTATGATGTGAACAATCTTTACGGATGGTAAGAATAACTTATTATTATTTAAATTGTAATAATATCAGAATCATTTTTTTATATTAACTCTTTTTTCTAGGGCGATGACTCAATCTCTGCCTTGTGACGGCTTCAAGTGGGTAGCAGATGTCAGTGATAGTGATTTTTTCAATGTACCTGATGATAATCCTATCGGCTACATTCTTGAAGTCGATCTCGAGTACCCAGAAGCTCTGCATGATGATCACAAGGATCTAGCCCTCTGTCCAGAACATATGGCGCCACCTGGCTCAAAACAGAAAAAGCTACTAACAACGCTCTATGACAAAGAACGTTATGTTATCCACTATGTGGCGCTTAAACAAGCACTCAAACATGGACTGCGCTTGACAAAGATTCATCGAGCGTTGGAGTTCAGTCAGAAACCATGGTTGAAGCCATACATCGACTTGAACAGCGAGAAGAGGAAGAATTCAAAGAACGAATTCGAGAAAATGCTCTTCAAGCTGTTTAATAACGCGGTGTATGGCAAAACCATGGAGAATGAACGGAAACGAGTCGATGTAAAACTCGTAAACAAGTGGAATGGACGTTACAGTGCTGAAGCGTATATCGCGAAACCTAACTTTCATAGTTGTTCGGTGTTCGACGAAAATCTAGTCGCAATACAACTCTCTCGTACAGAGATCGTGGTTCGTAAACCGATCTACATTGGACTCAGTGTGTTGGACTTATCAAAGTCATTAGTGTATAGATTCCATTATGAGTACATGCGAGAACGAGTCGGAGACAAGGCAAAGCTGCTTTACACCGACACAGACAGTCTAGTCTATGAAGTCAGTGGAGTCGATATGTATGCAATGATGAAAGAGGATATTCACGAGTTTGATACCTCTGATTATCCTGTGGATAATCGGTTTGATATTCCACTGAGGAATAAAAAAATAGTTGGGCTCATGAAAGATGAGTGTAATGGAAAGATTATGACAGAGTTCGTAGGTCTCAGAAGCAAGATGTATTCTGCCAATATTGAGGACCAAGGCTCAATTAAAAAGGCTAAAGGTGTAAAGTCTTCAGTTGTCAAAACCACCATCGACTTTGACGACTACATTCACTGTCTGAAGGAGAATGTGACCGTGAGTAGACAGCAAAATAATATCAGAAGCCGTCTCCACGTAATTCAGACAGAGAAATCGACCAAAATCGTCTTGAGTCCACACGATAACAAGCGCTATCTGCTCCCAGGTGAGACAGATACTCTACCTTGGGGGCATTATAGCATCTTAGATGATGAAATGGTTGCGGCTATAGAAGAAGAGGCTATCCCCGCCAACGTTGAGAGCGCGCCATCTACCGACGATGAGGATCTGCCTCCACCGAGCAAGAAGGCTCGACTCTCAAACCCCCCACCACCACCTTAGATAAAGCCACCGCAGCGGCTCTCCTCTACTCACAGCGCCGATCCAATCAGAAGACACGAGGTGCAGCGCCGATCCAATCATGTGCGAGCAGCAGCGTCGCCGCTGGTGGTAGTAGAGTGGGGAGAATGGTACATAAGGATGTGAACGAGCTAGAAGAAATCATTCACTCGATCCCTCAGCTCAAATAATCTCTCTCCTGAAGACGACGACGACGACGACAACTACGCAGAAGAAATCCTGCAGAAGACTGAAAAATGGACTTAACCGCGATAAACAAGATTGCCAGCGGAGGTTTTCTCCCGACGAAGAAGGTGTCCCACCTGGAGGTTGGTCATAATCATATGGTGATTGCCTTGAAGCAAGTGAATACCAGATATGGTTTGAAAATTGTGGCTACTCGTGACGATGAATGTCAAGTTTTCTTACCTTCACGAGTATCCTCTTCACTTGAGAAGAATAAGGACTTGTACGAGAGTATGTCAGCTCAAGCTCAGAAGATGAAGCTGTTCTTGACTTCCAAGGAAAACAACGCCATTGAGTTCAGCGTCGCATGAACTATTGTAAAACCATTGTAAAATAAAAAAACAAAAAAATAAAAAAAAAGGAAGTTAATGGGGAGGTAAATGAGTAACGAGTACATCTCCTACTTTGAACTCTCGGGTTCAAAGTAAGAGATGTATAAGTTGCGATTTCTCGGCTGTACCTCACAGATGGGAGCGAAGATAGGAGCTCTCATCACTTCCTAAAAAAAAATTTTTTTTTGATTTTGCTCTTTTTCTTATACATTAGTTTTATTAATCCAACTATTATGTGAACTATCAAATCCTAACCATTTAACGTAGACTTGATTTCCACGTTTTTTCAGAACTTTTTCTACGAGATATACGTCAGGATGCTTGGCTTTTGACAAAAACGGGATTCGTAGCTGCTACTTTGCTCACTGTGAATATTTCTGTAGACCAGTTGGTTGTATAGCCCTTCTCAAATACTTGTTTCATCTTACTCACACGTACTTTATCTCCAATCTTGAATTTCGACTTTTTTAATGATCTAGTCTTGAGAGGAAATCGTCTCAGAACTTGAGTTTGATTAGCAGCAGTGACTTCGATGGGTTTCATACCAATAGTTCGATGTTTAGTATTGTTATATTTCATCATCAATCCAGACAAGCTATCAAGCCACTTGTAATGACCTTGAAGACTGAATTGTAACCACATTTTAGCTTTAAGCGTACGATTGAAGCGTTCACATATCGAAGCTTTGAGCTTACTATACGTTGAGTATAAATTAATTTTGTATTGCTTCATGAGATTCTGAAAACTTGTATTGTAGAACTCTTTGCCACGATCTGTGTGCAAGTTTTTTGGTACTCGGCCATGACGTAATATAGATTTCATTGCAGCTGAAACTTCCTCTCCAGTCTTTTTCTTTACAGGAACAGCCCACGCGAACTTGGAAAATACATCTATATTATAACTGTGAGCATGTATCTGTAGCCTTTGTTCGCTTGAGCATAAGGTTGCATCTCTACAAGATCAGCTTTCCAAGTCTCATCCAATCCTCGCATATCAAAGCTTCGTCGTGGATAGTTTCGTCGAGCAGGCTTATGAAGCTCCTCTACTACTATTCTCTTATTCTCCATTCTTCTTGTTCTTGTTCTTCTTCTTCGATGTAAGCACTTTGACGTCTGTTGACTGACTGTTTTGTGAGCTCTGTAACATTCCCTCTTTTATACGTTCAATCTCGACCCCGTGATGCATCAATTTCTGATCAATTTCATCTCTGTATGCTTCTAAGATGATGTCCAAATTTTTACAATCACTTCTCAATCCAGTTATAATCTCCGATACTTTTAGAATTTCTATTCGTATTCTACGTTCAAGAGTATCTAGATTCACAGCTTCATTCAGCTGCTGAGGTGCTGCAAGATTACATAATCTTTTGTTGTCTATGTCATACTTATTGTCGTTTGTGGGTTTGAATCCGAAGCCTGGAGGACCTCGACTACCCTTATTCTCTTTCAAAGTACGTCCGAACACGTCGACACTCATCTTGAAAATGATTCAAGTTGTATAGATTCACCTCAATATATATACCCTCCCTCGCGAAGCTCCTCGATGATTGAATGAATCTCATTGATATGACTTGGATTACCTGCAGATTGTTCAGCTACGAGCAGTCGCAGACGATCGACAAGTTCATTGGGATCATCCCAGTATACATAATCCATTCTAATATTTTTTCTAGCGATCTTATATTTAGGTAATCCAGAACCAGTCTTTTTTTTAGGTGTCTCCTTCTCCTTGAACAACGGAGAAATAATGTCATTGTACTTTTTACTATTGTGCACACGAATCGATTCATCACTCGGTTGCGATAATTAACTAGATCATTTTGGTGTATATGGTCTCGATTAGGATTTTTCGCGATGATTAGTTCCATCAATCCAGAAGTCTTAGGATAGCTCATATCTCCTACTTTGATATTGTCATTTTCAAAGTATATTTGTGAATCACCAAGCATGAATTTTTATTTTCTTTACGCACTCCATAGATTTTATCCAAGTTCTTATTTTTACTAAACAATACCATATGTTTGTTAGAGAAATCATCTTCTTCTTCTTCATCTGCTGTTTCAAATTCATTCTCCAAAGTTTGATCATCATCACCATCATCATCATCATCATCATCATCATCATCATCATCACGATCATTGGGAATAACAGTTTCATCCAGAGTTTCATTAAAACTTGAATCTACGTTTCCGAAAATCTTATTCACTTTTGATTTTTTATTTCGTCTACGAATCTCATGTTTGTTAGAACTACTAGATTTCTCACTGCTAGTAACGAGTTTCTGGAGAGGATTAACAATGGGTTTGAAAGTCTCCCCTATTGCTTGCTCAAAGTTATCTTTCCCAATTTTCAATAAGCGATACTTGCGTTTAACTGCATTTTGTGCGTTAACAAGCTGATGTAGTATATTCTTCTTTCGCTGAATATCATCATCCATGTTGATGCTTTGACAATCAAACATAAACTGTTGATTATTGCTATGATCGAGCTATATTTATAGCAAAACATTCAAAGCCCTTTCGATATCGACCACTGTTTATAGTGCTATCTTTATCTATCATCAGAAATCCATACTTATCGTCATTCCAGCATTTTGAACATAAATCCTTGAACTGTGCATAAGTCATATCGGAATTGACATGATCATCGTACAAGTGTTTCAGATTTAAATCGTCTTGTCGAAAAATAACCATCAAGTTGACGTTGTCTCTCACAAGATGTTTCGGGACTTGAGCATAAGACTGGCAGAGATAGAAACAGTCGACTTTCTTATGTCTTCCCATGCAGTAGAATGCTCTCATGTTTTCTTGCTTTTCACACGCTACATCATCGAATATCATGAGAGAATTAGGAAGTGCTTGATCAGGAGCAACCACATCATCGTGTTCGCTGAATGGAAAATATTGAATACCATTTAAAGGCTCCAAAACATCTTTCAGAAACTTATATTTTCACTGATTGAGTGATTTGGAGTAGACATATACATTCTCAAATCTAAGTCCATTTGGGTGCGTTATAAGCGCAAGTAGACTGTTTGTTTTATCACAATTTGACGGTCCACAAAATACGGCTCGTATGCTATCTGGAAGTAAGTGTCCATGACGTTTTTCCTTCTTCCCTTGCTCAACAATAGTATCGAAGTTTGCTATTGGTAGCTTTACAGACTGCTCCTTGAAATTCATGTTCACAGAACGAGATCAGAATTACAACTGTCAGCGAGAGTATAAATAGAACGCTTATATAGCTGCACTGTAACAGTTATCATTTGACCTTCAAAGTGTAATGATCATTTACAAACGTCGACAAGGACGCGGGTTTATTAACAAATTAATCAATAAGCTACCAGTTGAACTTCACTTACCGGGATATCAGTACTGTGGACCAGGTACTAAATTAGCTAAACGACTAGCTCGTGGTGATCCAGGAATCAGTCCTCTTGACGTGGCCTGTAAAGAGTACGATATAGCTTACTCGCAGAATCGTGAAAACGTTGCTCTCAGAAACGCTGCTGATAAAGTTTTAGCTGATAAAGCTTCACAGAGAGTTTCAGCCAAAGACGCTAAAATCGGTGAAAAAGTAGCCGCTTACGCAGTATCTAAAGCTATGAAGTTAAAGTCCCGCTTTGGAATGGGTGTTAAGAGAAAGAGCAGGAGGAAGAGTAGAAAGTCAAAATGCGGAAGCGGCATAGAGAAGTCTCGTACTACTCTCAATCAGATAGTGAAGGCTGCTTCCAAGTCGATTGTTCCTAGTCAGAATGCTCGTAAAGTCATTCTTTCGGCATTGAAAGGTGCTCGAGAGGCTGTTAAAAAAGCTGGTGGTAAACGAAACGTGATAATACCACGCGTTCTACCAGTACCATCAAAAGTAGGAGGTTTCTTACCATTCCTTGTACCAATATTCGCTGGTTTGAGTGCTGCAGGAGCTGTAGCAGGTGGCGCTGCAGGAATAGCAAAAGCTGTTAACGATGCGAGTGCTGCAAAGCGACAATTGGAGGAGAGTAATAGACATAATAGAAAGATGGAGGAAATAGCTCTGGGTAAAGGTCTTTACTTGAAACCACATAAAACAGGGTTCGGTCTTCGTCTAAAGCCTTACAGCGGAGGTGGTTTAAAAAAAAAAAAGATCCTCAAAGTAAAATTACCTCAAAGAGCCCTCTCAGATGTTGATCTAATAAAGTATGCTAAAATTTTAAATATTTCAAATTTCCGAGGTGTATTCATGCGAAACGCATTACCAGCCGGTGGACCTCGTTATCGAGAATCGGCTATAGTAAATTTGGATGATGCAAGTGGACCTGGAACGCATTGGGTAGCATATCGTAAGCGTGCTAATGATGTAGTTTATTTTGATAGTTTTGGTGATCTTCAACCACCTATTGAGCTGATGATCTATTTAGGAGTCGATCAGATAAAATACAACCATGAAAGATATCAAGACTTTGACACATTCAACTGTGGTCATCTATGTCTGAAATTCTTGAGTAGAACTCTCCAGACTATATAAGGACATTGACTGATCAGAGTCAAGTCATTACGAGTTAAACTGTCATGGCTGACTCATTTACCTTGACTCTTTCCGGTAAATCATCTGTACTCGAAGCTCAATATTTTCCAGCTCTCGAACTTTCACCACATAAGAACTACGTTCTTGGTTTAGTTGAACTTTTAACTTTCAATTCGATTCCAAATATCGATAAAGGTAAAAACAAGTTTTACGTTGGTAAGGAGGAGAAAGTCATTCTACCTACAGGTAGTTACGAGATCGAAGATATAGAAAACTACCTTTACGATTCGCTAAATTCAAAAGGTGTATCGATAAGTCTCAAACCTAACAATAATACACTTCGTAGTGTGATAAAGTGCAGTCATAGCATTGATTTCAGACCTCACGATTCCATTGGTCAATTGTTGAGCTTTACTGAAAAACTTCTTCCAGCAAACATCACTCATAGTTCTGATCTACCTGTGGCTATTCTCAAAGTTAACGCTTTACGAGTCGAGTGTAGTATCACTACTGGTGCCTATATAAACGGTCAGCTTGTGCATACAATACACGAGTTCTTCCCAGCAGTAGAACCAGGATATAAGATCATTGAAATTCCAAGAGAGGTTATTTATCTACCAATAACAGTCAAGAGAATAGATTACTTACAACTGCGCATAGTCGACCAGGACGGAAATCTAGTTAATTTTCGTGAAGAAGAAATTACGATTAGACTACATTTCAAGCAAGCGTGATGGGTGTGGTCTATGGTGGTGGTGGTGGTAGTAGTTGTAGCAGAGGGTATATAAGAAACCCAAAATGTCGAACAGTCATCAGTCGCCAGCGAGCATTAAGAGCGCTAACACGACAAAACATTCAGTTTCCAAAAAGCTACGGCCTAAAAGTCGTACCCCCTGGTGGAAAGTAACTTGCATTTTCTTCTGTTGTTTTCAAAAGAATGGAAGAGATTCTAAACATACAGTCAGCTGTAACTTACGATGAGTCTGTAGCTCATTATGAGATACATGCTCATCAACCTTACAACGCTTCATCATACAACAATAATGATGAAATTCGTATTGCTATTCAACATCAAGACTTATGTCTTTTGCCATCTCGCAGTTCGCTTCATATATGTGGCAGACTCTCAAAAGCAGATAATTCACCTCTCGCACATACAAAGCTAGTCAATAATGCCATCTGTCATATGTTTGATGAAATCAGATATGAGATAAACGCTATAGAGATCGATAAATCTAAAAATGTCGGTTTGACTACTGTCATGAAAGGATGGGCATCCATCAATCCTAGTCAAAGCTTGATCATTGAAAATGCTGGATGGCTCGACATTGAAGAGTCAGCTGCGTTGACAAACAACGATGGCTACTTTGATATTTCCATACCTCTGAGTATGATTCTCGGTTTTGCTGAAGACTATCGTAAAATTTTAGTCAATGTCAAGCATGAACTCATACTCACTAGAGCGAGAAACGATTTGAATGCTGTTATACAGACATCTACGAGAGCTGTAAGTGCAACTACCCCAGCAGAATACGAAGAGTTTAAGATTCAGTTGACGAAAATTGAATGGCTCATGCCATTCGTCATGTTATCTAACCCCCACAAAATTCGAATGTTGAATTATATTCAGAAAGGTAGATCGATAGATATGAGTTTCCGAAGTTGGGAGTTGTACGAGTATCCTCTGCTTCCAGCTACTTCGATACATGTTTGGACAGTCAAAACATCAAATCAGTTGGAGAAGCCTCGTTTCATTATACTGGGATTCCAAACAAATCGAAAGAATCAGAAAACTGTCAATGCTAGTCGTTTCGATCATTGCAACTTGAGTAATGTCAAACTCTTCCTGAACTCACAGTACTATCTTTACGGCAATCTCAATCTCGATATTGATCGTAATCAGTATGCTATGCTTTACGATATGTATGCGAACTTTCAGAGTGCATACTATGGAAAAAGTATTGAGCCTATGCTGAAAAAGTCGCACTTCATCACTCACATACCACTGGTTGTTATCGATTGCTCAAAACAAAACGAGTCTTTGAAGAATGCACCAGTAGATGTTCGACTAGAATTCGAATCGAGAAATTTAATTCCTGTTGGAACATCTGCTTATTGCTTAATTCTACATGATCGGGTTGTTCAATACAATCCTATGAATGGTGATGTGAAGAAACTAGTTTAAACTTGTTTGAACTTGTTTAAACTTGTTTAAACTTGTTTAAACTTGTTTAAACTTGTTTAAACTTGTTTAAACTTGTTTAAACTTGTTTAAACTTGTTTAAACTTGTTTAAACTTGTTTAAATTCGCTTAAACTTGTCATGCGGTAGTGGTGGTGGGGATATCAGTATAAAGGAACGTCTACGAATAATCAAAGGATCATTCCTCTTCGAGATGGATTACATAGTAGACATGCAGGGCTTCAAGCAGTCCGGCAATGATTTCATTCTCAAAGAGCTAGCTATAGTTTCCGTGGAAGACAACAGCGAGCCTCTGGTGTTGCTCTTTAATGAACCCTTTCCCTGGAGAAGACTCAACGATAAGTATAAAAAGGAGAACCTGTGGCTGGAGCGTTGCTATCACGATCTATGTTGGAGCTCCGGTGAGGTAGCTTACACAGAAATCGGGAATATACTTCGAGAAGCTATGCATGATGCGAGGAAAGTGATAGTGATGGGTTCAATAAAGAAGGAGTGGTTGAAACGTTTCAAGTTCAACGTTGAGGATGCCTTGGAGATGGGATATCCACCGCTGGATAGAATAAAACTTGCAACGGTTTGCCCTCATCACAATGGAGCTCATAAAGCCAGCTGTGCGCTTCACAACGTTAGATTAATGAAAAAGTTTTTGAAGGAGAGTTATATTCCACTGAAGAACGCATATGAGACTTCCATCATGGAGTGGGAGTAGAAGGAAGTTTAATGGAGAGGTAGCCAGGTAATGAATTGTACCTCACAGGTGGGGGCGGTGGTTGGGGCCCTCACTCTTCCTAAGCATTAAAATGGAGTGGGGGTATCTGTATAAGTAAATGTCTCGGACTCAGTCAGTTCATTAGTTTGGTGATGATGCTCAAGAGAGGTAGTTATCGTCATTCTAACCTCAATGTAAAATGGAATTACTACCAGATACCACGTACTCTCGCTATGAAGAATGGAGTATTATTAAATATCTGAATGCCAAAGGTCTAGAGCGAGAGAAACGAGAGAAGGTTGAAGAAAGAGAGCGATTGATTCGAAGAGATCAGGAACCACAACCGCAGCAAAAGCTAGAAGAGCAGTTCACGGTTAGAGTCCGTTTGCAGTTAGCCATCGGAGAGATTATTCGCTTGGGAGACAGATCTCAACATTTTCGAAGAACAATGCATGTGACATATGCAGATGTGAAGAGTAGAGCCATTCTCACTCCTAAACGACTAGAGTTCTACGCAGAAGAGAGAAACAAAATAAGGCAAGATCGACAGAGACGTGCTAGATCGATCTGTCGATAAAGAATGATAAATAGTTTAAGGTTATCCCTCCCGTAACGGGTAAGTCAGTAAGACACCCGGCCAGCGACCGCAAGGTTCCCGGTTCAAATCCCCGGCAAGCCATGAGATGTTTTTTTATTTTCCTGCGCGCGGGAACAAGTCGGGGGATCGGACGTAGCACGCGATGAGTTTTTTGGCAGGTTTTTATCCTGCTCGCTCGCTAGGCGGCTTCACTGACGATCGGGGATCGGGGATCTGACGCCGTGGCAAGTTTCACAGCATCGTAAAGGCAAGTTCTCGCGCGGTTCTTTAAATCATGGGGAGAGTTCTGGCTCACCGTAGAACCCTATGAAAGCTCTAGGGACAATGCGATCTTAAACCCCCTAGGACAGTTCTGGCGCAAGGTGGTCTAAAAACCCCTAGGACAGTTCTGGTTCTGTGATACAGAACTGCCGTGAGCCAGAACTCTAGTGAGCCAGAACTCTCGTGAGCCAGAACTGTCGTGAGCCAGAACTGTAGTGAGCTAGAACTGTAGTGATCTAGAACTGTAGTGATCTAGAACCCGCTTTGTTTACCTACTGTAGTAAAATAATAAATGTGATATATGATCATCATAATAAGGCTGCATATTATCATTACGCATTTCATAATTGTTTCTGTATGAATGGCGTACAACTTCACACCACGTGTAATCATTGTGATGATGCAAGAGTGTAAAGTATTACGCCCGTCTTGCAAACATCATTTTTTTATTTGGTAAATATAAAATGATAACGTGTGTATTCTTATAAAAATGCATCGAGTATTATTTTATGCTTAATGCTAAATGAAAAAAAAACATAATTTTCGTCTTTATTAGTTTTAGTAAAAGTCATGGCACCAGGCTGATGGCCACGCGCTTCAGTATAAAGTACCTTATCCTTTATCCATTTTACAATCATACTCGATCTCCACATTTCCTCCATTTTTTCCATGCTGTTTCCCTGTACATTTCTTATTTATTGTACTTTCTTTGGCCATGCAAATATACAAGTCATCGTTATGTATTTGATTGGAGTACTGATAACTTTATATTTCAATCTTTTCTGTAATCTACGATACAAATTATTTCTATGGGAACATATAATGCAAACTTTATAATCATAAAAATAATTATTGTCAATCATAAGACAATATATATATATATATATATATATTGTAACGCCACACTTTGTGTGTGTTACATAGCAGAGCAGGATGCGATGGTGCAAGCACCAGTCCTGCTCATGCTGAGATAGAAAACCTGACTAGCGAACAAAGTGCATAGATTGAGGAAAGGCTCTATGCAGCCAATGCGTCACAACCCCCCCAACACCTAACCCCTCACATGCTAAATCCTACCTAACTAAGTTATATCTGCCTAAGCTACCCTATCCCCTCACATACTACCCTACGCTCTACCCATATCCCTTTTATACCTTCCTTCTTCAACGCCCTGGCAGGCGTTGAGCTGTTGGGAGGCCAGTCATACTCCAACCTAGTCCCCTGTAAATAAGAAGAGATATTAGTAAATCATCAGAAGAGAGAGAAATACTTAGCACAGTGCAACGATACAGAATGTCCTACCTCGACTCCTAGACAGCTCCTGTAAAGAAGACAACATTAGTACAGACTCACTACGATGCACAGAAGGAATTAAACTTACCTGCTATCGCTCAAGGAGTCACCATCGAAGAATGTTGCTGCACTGGATGCCCTGACAGGAGAAGGAAACAGCAGGCACCAGACTGCCTAGAAGCAAAATAGACTATATAGAAAATGTCAGAAGCATACAGTCAACATACATAGGTATCATAACCTATGTATGTACTTATCCTGTTACAAGTTCCACCAGCATTCTTGCACACTGTGTCCAGGATCGTCGAGGAGAAGATGGGACGGCCAACTCCCGGCACTTGCAGCAGGAACAGCTGACTTATCGTATTTTCACGGCACCAAGAGGAAACCACACCGGTACACGCGCACCGCACTACGTGTCGTAGGTCATGCTGTAGCAGCATGCCCGCTCTCGCTCGCTCTCTCTCACTCCCATACCTATAGTCCCTTCCCCGTCACGTGACTGGCCCTCTCAGCGTCTCAACGGCTGTTATGGGAACTACGCAGTCGGACCACGCCGCTGCCGAATTCCCATAGCCCCGATCACTTTGTTCCTGGATATCGTTGTGACCACTTGTTCTAATATTCGCCTTCGTACTCGAATCTTTGTTCTCAATACTTGTGAGGAAGCTTGTACTCCAGATCGACTAGGAAGGACTACCTAAAGCGCGCCTAGACTCCGTTCTCGACGTCCTTGTCTAAATAGTGTTTTTTTCTTGTTATATCGAAGCCTAGTGCGACAGACGAGAGCCAACGAGCCACGCTAGGAAGGAATATGTAAGTTGCACTTAAGTATTGTGTGATACCGCGCGCGAAACTAAACTTATATTTATTTGATTGTATTCGTGCTACAAAGTAGCTGGCGCCCAACAAATGTATTCATTATATACTGTCAAATCATTTTACCTTACATTTATTAAAGCATTACTTTTAATTACTTAATTGCTTTCTTTCTCGTCACCTATAAAACCTATGTTAAAGTCTGCCAGAATGCAGCGCGCATGTTCTGGGGCATTGACAGAAGATGCGTCATAAAATTGGCGACCAACGTGGGGCCGAAAAATTTTTTTTTCAATGCCATCTCTCTCGCGCGCAAGCATCGCGAAACGATTTTTCGACATTTTCGGCGCGACGCTAGGCTGTTCAGCCTCGCCGGCGGCCATTTTGAAATTAGTAGCGTCGGTTGAGAGACAACACGAGCACAGTCTAGTACGCTATATCTATAGATATAGTAGACTGTCTTTACGTGCTTTCTTTTATTCCCTTTGTGCTACGAATTTTTCGAATAAGATTTTCTGAAATTCGTGTTGTGTCTAAACCGATAGTGATTATGAATATTTATCGTTGTAAATTATTAGTAAGGTAAAAATTTTTTTTTTCCTCATATACATATCGCTTATTTATTATCATTTAATGGTTTTTGATATATTATAGATAATATTTAATTTTATTTCTTGCTGTGTGTGTGGATTTACTTTTTTTTCTCTTTCGTCACCCTGCCCGCCTATCGTTACACGATTTCACATTGTAAAATTAAATATAACCTTCCTTTCTCCTTTCACAATACACACTCACACAAACAGACCCCCCCATGCCCCAGACATAATAATTAGCTAATACCCAATAAGTAAATAAACAAATTAATCCCTTCTTAATAATTTCGAATAACATGTTTTGAATTTCGAATTTAGCAACAAGCATTGCCTCGTATTTGTATTGATACAAAACCACTCGAATCGAATCGTATTGTTTTGAATTTAACTTCGAAGACCCTCGTATTCCTATAAGCCCATATAGTAAACAATGCTCGTCTGCTATTCGTATTCGGACTTTGAAATACTCACATTTTCGTATGCCTTATTAACTCTCGGGTTATTGAATTTTGGAAATTAAATTGTGCTTTTAAATTATTTTCTCCTAACCACCCCACATTATACCATCGCTCGCACCTCACAAAGGACTTTGGCACATAATGAGTATTAATACCTTTGCACCTTTTCTCATCGCTCTTGCTTGGTGATAAAAATTTTTTTTTGCTGTGCTCTTTCTTTCGACACTAATGTATTTTAGCAACAATATCTTATTTTATTTTTTGTTGTTGTTAATTGAATTAGTTTATAAACATTTTTTTTTGGAATTGGGTTTAAAAATTTTCTTTAAGAGAATTAGTCAATAAAATTTTTTTTTTAGTTTTTTGTTTGCTTTGCTTGGTTACTTGAAGGAATTATTTTTTTTTCTCTCTATATTAGTAAATGGTAGTAGATTAAATTTAAATAATAATAGAGAAAGAAAGGGAGCTAATAATAGCAAGCAGCGTTAAATGAGCAAGAGTGAGCTAACGCCCCAATAAGCCTATTTCGTAAGATAATGTCGCGTTACCAGATCGAGGAATTTAGCTTCAAGCTGCAGGAAAATTTAGAAAAGAAGAAGGTATCAGAACTCAAGGAAGACTTAAAAGAAAGACAACTAATCCAAAAAGGAACAAAAGCAGAGTGCATTGACCGTTTAATTCGATACGAATTAATTAAGAAATTCGGGAAGAAAGCAGCCCACTGGGATTCGGAAAGCGAAATCGACACAGCTTCGCAACAAGAAGAGAATTTGGATGTTGAGGAGAGTGAGACGTCATCAGCTGGCGAAAGCGTAATAGAATCGATTAAAGAGAATAGCCCACAAGTCACAGACGCATCGGACAAGATGGGTGAGAATTCGACGAACCCAAGTGCTAGCAAATTCAACTTCGACAGTCTTTCAGCGTTGATAGACCAAACCAACCGCGATATGTCACTACCTGACGGAAGAGTACCCGTTGCGTCGACTCCAGCGACACTAGAGGGAAAAACGGCACCACCAATATCATTGTTAAGGGAAGGTGCTACCGCAACTGGAACAATACCGCGATCGAAGGAGACTATCGGATTGGATCAGCAAATTAGGGATAGCAATTACAACGGAGCGTCAAGTGGAACGAGACTACCTACCGCCAATACAGAATCGCGTCACTCTCACTCGAAACTAGCAGATGACCCAGCACATAGGGCAAATACCACAAGAAGCCAAGACCAACATAACCCTACCCAACCCCTATTTAACCAAACCCCATACCCCACATTGAATCCTACCACCCAAACCCAACCACCCCAATTGAATCAATTCCCGCAATCAAATCAAGTTCCCCAGTACAACCAGTTTCAACATACAACCCAGTTTCCCCAAACGAACTATTCATCGCAGCCTAACAGCTTCTCGCAAGCGAATCAATTCTCGCAAATGGGAAGTTCGACCAGAGAAGAGATCAAGATGTCGAACTTAGGAAATAACATGCCACAAAATTACAATTGGTTAGCGAACATGTACCAGTGGCAGTACATGAACCCATTTTTATCGGGATTCCCAAACCCGTATTTTGCAACGCCACAAGGTCAGATGCTGCCGTGGATAAATAACCCCCACAATACGAACCAGCAAATACCAAATTCGAATGCCAACAATTCTGCAGTAAACTCAAGTTATGCAGTGATAGACACAACCTACCAGAGGGAACAACGAGCTGCAGACTTAATACAGAAGCATGTCAAACCATTCTCAGGGAATCAAGAGGATGATTTAGAAGAATTTATTAGAAGCTTAAGAGACTGCAGAGATGGATTGAAGATATCAGATAAGGATATTTTGCAGCATGTGACGTTACTGTTAAAAGATGAAGCACTGTATTGGGCTAGAGCCCAAAAATTCAATTGGAATACAGTAGAAGAATTACTAACAGGCTTGGTTCGCAAATATAGGAAGTTAGATTATCAAATTAGATTAGAAGATGACATTGTATATAGAACACAAGGACCTCAAGAGCCACTCGGGTCATATATAACAATTATGAGAGAATTAATGGGTCGTTGTATACCCGAATGGCCACTGGAAAAACAACTAGATCGAGTACATAGGAATTTGAACGTGAAATACGTAAAAATAGAAAGAGTAGACTTCGACTCGTTTGAAAAATTAGAAGCAATAGGAAATAAAATTGAAATACGAGAAACAAGGAAAAGTTTGTATCGTCCCCCACCACCCCCCGAGAAGTCCCTATGTCCCCAATTAGCTTACAAAAGCCCAAAAGAGAAGAAAAATCGAGTAGCTGCAATAATACATCCTATAGATAACGAATCTTCAGATGAAGAAATAGACCAGCGAGTAGCAGCCATGAATAATTACACTAGTAAGAGACCGAATGGAGCAGGAACTTATGTCAATAATAAACGTGACAACAATAACAATAATAGTAACAAAAACAATCAGTCGATCGCCAATCCAAAACAAGGAAATCAACCTAGAAAAACACAAGATACAGATAGAAAAACTGTTAATAAAACAGAAGAAGAGGTAAAGAAGAAATACCCATGTTGGGTTTGTAAAGAAACAAGCCATTGGGCGGCTGATTGTCCTCAAAAGAGAGGAAAAATTTGTTATCGATGTGGCAAAGCCAATGTCACGATCCGTACGTGTCCCAAATGCTCCAAGGAGTCGGGAAACGCACAGGGAGGAAGACCATAAGGGCTAGGTTAACCTCCAAACACTCGAAGGCCCAGGTGCAGGAGACCGGGCCAACAATCGTCAAAAACTCGAAACCACCTAGTAAATTGATAAATGCTGGATATGATGAGAACGTAGAAATACCAGCAGGCCCGGTTGGCACAGTAGACAACAGACTGTACCTAAATATCGAGATCGCAGGCAAAATGTTCCCAGCATTAGTAGACCCAGGAGCAGTCGGCTCATTTATTGGTGAAAAAGCTGTCAAAGAATTAGGAGCTGAAATACTCAGCGAAGATGGCTATATGGTAATGGCTAATGGAGCTATAGAACAAATCCTTGGTTCAGTAAAAATAAATTTTAAATTGGAAAATAGCGAAATTACGACACTCATACGAGTACCGAAAAACCTGGATTACGACTTCGTATTAGGAATGGATGTGCTGCCAAAATTGAAATTGAAAATCGACTTAGAAAATCGAACGTGGCACACTGATAATGGTATAGTAAGAAAATTTTATCCGAAAAATCAAGACCCAGGCTGTATAGTAGCAAATGCTGCTATAGGTGGAGTAATTTCGGAAATATCGAAGAACCAGAGGAAAAAACTCGAACAGATTATTTTCGATTTAACAATACCCCCTCAAAAGCCCAGCCCCCACGCAAACCTAACCCCCCATGTAATTGAACTTCTAAATTATCGCCCCATAAAACAAAGAATGCGCCCTATCTCTCCCAAATTATTAGCAAAAGTCCATGCAGAAATTGATAGAATGTTAGCTGAAGGGATAATCGAACCGTGTGAAAGCGCCTGGAGCAGCTGTCCAGTAATAGTACCAAAAGCTGACGGAGGAATAAGATTTTGCATAGATTATAGAGCCCTCAATGGCGTGACAAAGAAGAATGCATACCCGTTACCATTAATGGATACGCTGCTAGGAAATCTGCGAAATTGTAAATACCTATCGAAAATAGACTTGAGTCACGCATATCATCAAATACCCTTGGACAAAAATAGCAGACAATACACAGCTTTCGCAGTCCCTGGAAAAGGATTATTTCAGTTCTGCAGACTACCCTACGGCTTATCAAATGCCCCAGCCACATTTCAGGCAGCAATGGATAAATTATTTACAGCGGAATTGCAACCGCATGTATTTGTTTACATGGATGACATCATCATAGCAACAGACACATTCGGAAAACACCTGGAATATTTGAAAATCGTGTTACAGAAGCTAAAGGAAGCAAACTTAGAATTGAATCGAGAAAAATCGGAATTTTGCTGCCCTGAAGTTAAATACCTTGGATATGTGATAAATCGCCAAGGATTGAACACCGACCCCGACAAAATTGCCCCAATCCTATATTACCCCCCTCCTCGTAATCTAAAGCAGCTCAGAAGATTCCTTGGAATGATCGGATGGTATGCCCGATTTATAAAAGACCTAGCACTCGTAAAAACCCCCCTAACTGAGTTGCTGAAGAAAAATGCCCCGTGGAAATGGGAAGAAGATCAACAAAAAGCATTTGAAACATTGTTGATTCTTCTGACCGAAGCCCCAGTACTGGCTCGACCAGATTATACTAAGCCTTTCTGTCTCCAGACAGATGCAAGTAGTTTCGCTTTGGGAGCTGTATTAACACAGACAATTGAAGGAGAAGAACACCCTATAGCCTACGCAAGTCGATCACTCACGAAGGCTGAAAGGAACTACACTGTGACGGAAAAAGAATGCTTAGCAGTACTGTGGGCAGTCGAAAAATTTAGAGGTTGTTTGCTAGGTGAAGAATTCACAGTCATAACAGACCATAGTAGTCTGAGGTGGCTACACAACCTGAAAGACCCAGCTGGAAGATTAGCCAGATGGGCGACAGCACTACAGGGTTATAATATGAAAATAGAGCATCGTAAAGGAGCTCTTCATAAAGTACCCGACGCGCTGTCTCGTATGTTCGAAGAGGAAATTTGCTGTATAGCAGCCTCAGGGATGATCGAAGAGGATAGCTGGTATGCTAAGCGTAAAGCAGCAGTGATGAAGAAGCCAGACAAATATCCCAATTGGAAAGTACAGAATAATTTATTGTACAAACATATCCCAAACACTCGTATAAATAAAATAATACCAGACCTAGATAGCTGGAAATTAGTAATACCAGAGCGCGATCGCGAGCGAGCTCTGTTCGAATGTCATAACACTCCTCAATCAGGTCACATGGGGACCGCTAAAACCTTCAATCGTCTCATACAGTCATATGTTTGGCCGAAAATGAGGAAGGATGTGGAGCGTTATGTCAAACAATGCCCAGATTGCCAAATGTGCAAGGTTCCCCAACAATCGCCAACGGGACTCATGGGCCATCGAAAAATAGAAGGACCTTGGACGAATGTAGCAGCAGATATAATGGGTCCACTACCGAAAAGTAAAGGACAATGCCGCTACATCTTAGTATTCCAAGACCTCTTTACAAAATTCGTCGAAATTAAAGCACTTCGTAAAGCAACAGCAAAAAGCATCATTAAGGCTTTCGAAGAATTAGTAATCTTCCGATGGGGATGTCCAAAATATTTCATTACCGATAATGGTACTGAATTCTCGAATAAACTCGTAACAGCACATATGGTGGACCTAGGAATAATTCAAACCACCATTGCTCCTTATCATGCGCAGGCAAACCCAGTCGAGCGTTGTAACAGGACAATTAAACAAATGCTGAGTATCTTTGTGAAAAATGACCACTCGAATTGGGACATCCACCTCAATGAATTCGCCTTTGCAATGAATACGGCGGTGCAAGCATCGACACTTATGACCCCCGCGTTCTTGAATTTCGGAAGAAACCCCCGCCAACCCAAACTACTCACCCAAACACCACCACAAACCTCAGACTCCTCAAATCCTGTAACGTGGGCAGAAAGGGTTGCGAGACTGTCAATGATCCATGATATCGTTCAAAAAAATCTGAAATTAGCCAATGAGAAACAAGCTCGTTACTATAATAAAAATAGACGGGATCTCAAGCTAAAAGTAGGAGATCTCGTCCTTCGGAGAAATCGGGTTTTGTCATCAGGTGCTGATAACTTTGCTGCTAAATTAGCGCCAAAATTCACAGGACCTTGTCGAATAATCGAAGTGTTATCACCAGTCGTATATTTGCTTGAGGACATTGACAGTGAGAAAAGAATAAAAGTTCATGTATGTGACTTGAAACCCTATTATCCACCCACTAATAATAGTTTTTCGAAAACAGCTACATCTCATCACGCAGCGGAGAGGGATGGAGACCCAAGGCAAGGGAAGGGCCAAGAACGTCCGAGCCAGGAGGTTCGGCTGGGCGGAGCAGGAGCTCGACCGCCAACTCGAAGAGGTCAAGGCATGGGGAAAGTTAGAGCGACCTCGAAGCCTTACGACCTTCGGCCGAGGAAGGGGCAGGGAAAAGCCACCCCACAGCCCACCTAGACGCCCAGGACAACGGCTCATCGAATTCGAAGAGGATCCAGCCCCCGGTACCGCCGATACCCCTCCGCCACCTAGGTCAGCGTCGCCGCAGGAAGAATATATTTTCGACCCGATTAGCGGCCGATACAATTTATTGCCCCGAGCCGCCCCTAAAAAGGGCCTATGTCCCTTTTCGCCCTGTAACGATCCCGTAGCCTTCCACGCGCCGTTTTCAGAGGATACCTCACTCGGGAGGCAGAGACGTAGGGAACGACAAGGCGATACTAGATCCCCGAAGCAGTCCCCTATAAGGATTCCCCCCTGCCCAATACCCAAACCAAAGCCCCCCACCTACCTAAACCCGATTCGTAGACCCCGTAAGCTGGTAAATCCCACACCCCCCATAGTCAAGGTAGTTAATGGTAAAAAGGGTGAACAGATCCGAGTCCACCGAGGCGACGAGATCACGTTCGTCAAGGACTCTCATACCCAGACCAGGGAGGTGAGTCCATTAGCGCGGGAAGGCCGTGTGGGAGAAACCCCACAAGGCATAGCTGCAGGGCCAATTAGGTTCATACCTGGTGGAACACCAGCAGCCCCTGCAGCCTTACAAGGTATCCCTGCACTGATGGATCTCAAAATCCCTCGGCCTGGATCGTCCACTACCGCCAAACCCGTCCCCGTGCATTCCCCTATACAATCCCCGAAAACCAGCAAAACCCAGAGTGCAGCCGCGACTCAAACCCTAATACCACCACTTATGGGTCTACGAATTGGAAAGCCACCCATCCTGACCCAAACTGGGGAAGGCAACTGTTGGAACTGCGGAGGAACAGACCATCGGTACTCGCGTTGCACACAACCGAAGTCTCGGTTCTGTTACAAGTGTGGCCAGCGTGGATCCGATACCAGAACGTGCTCGAGATGTTCCACATCTCCCCCAACTCCACGGACGGGAGAGGATGGAACAGCGTTAAGGATACGTCCAGAATCTCGGCAATCTAGATCATCGTGTAGTACCCAGCCACCGGCATCAACGCATGCAATTTACGGCCAACAAGGGGTTCATGGAGAGGCCATACAACCGGTCATGATCGTGATGCAGGGTGCATCAGTTTACCTCGGTTCCCCACGTCAACAGTCTCCCCAGTAAATCCCCATACCGCTCTACCGTTCCAAAAGGAAGTAACCCACCCATACCGTATACCTCAAAATCCATCCCATATCGCATAACTATCGCTCTACCGTTCCAAAAGATGAAATCCCACCCATACCGTATACTTCAAAATCCCTCCCATATCGCATAACTATCGCTCTACCGTTCCAAAAGATGTAACCCACCCATACCGCATACCTCAAAAATCCCTCCCATATCGCATAATTATCGTTCTACCGCCCACAAGGAAAACATAACCCTCCCATACCGCAAACCACAAAAATCCCTCCCGTATCGCACAACTATCGCACTACCGTTCCAAAAGGAAATAACCCACCCATATCGCATACCACAAAAATCCCTCCCATATCGCATAATTATCGTTGTATCACCAAAAATCCCTCCCATATCGCATAATTATCGTTGTATCACCAAAAATCCCTCCCATATCGCATAATTATCGCTCTATCGTCTAAAGGAAAATATGATCCACCCGTACCGTATCGACAAATACCTCCCGTACCGACTATTGCAATAATATACCACACCAATACCGAGCACCATGATAATACTACCCATCTTACTCGAGTCAACCAAAACGCTAACCCTTGGCTTAGCACCTATTGTAAAAACTGTATATAATTAGAATCATAAGTCACACACATAGCAAGTAAATCGCTTACGTCTACGCAGGAATAGCTAAAAATTTTCTGAAATGCCGCACGGGGGGAGAGATGTATTAAAATACTCCGCGTACGAGTCGTAGACATTTAAGAAAATTTTCACACAATATTAAGTGTCACTTGCTATTTGCATTATTTTAGTTTTTTAAGAAAAATTGTTGCGAATAGGATTTTGTATTTTTGTAATAGACTTAAGAATTTCAGATGCCAATAGACTTAAGATTGTTGCGTCCAAAGACCTCCAATGAAGGAAGAAGGGCCAAACATTCGACAGAGAAAGAAAAGAGTCCAGCCATGGGAACACCAGCAAAACCATGAAGTGCTACGACAATGAAAAATTAGAGAAGTTGTATTATAAGTCGAAAGTATTATTAAACCTTTCTTTCTCTCGTACATGCGAAAATAATTATTAAGATAGAATAGGCAAACATTGTACAAATTGCGTTACCATAGAATAGGCATAGTTTTAAGAGAATTTCGACTTGTTCGTGTACCACGTTATATTATGTATTCGAAATAGATGTAAAGCATAATTAGGAATAATTATCTAGAAAATAATAATCGAATTTTTTGTAATCCTTCAGTAAACCGTCTCCGCGTAGCGCGTCCGGTTTAGGAAGGGGCAGTTTGTAACGCCACACTTTGTGTGTGTTACATAGCAGAGCAGGATGCGATGGTGCAAGCACCAGTCCTGCTCATGCTGAGATAGAAAACCTGACTAGCGAACAAAGTGCATAGATTGAGGAAAGGCTCTATGCAGCCAATGCGTCACAACCCCCCCAACACCTAACCCCTCACATGCTAAATCCTACCTAACTAAGTTATATCTGCCTAAGCTACCCTATCCCCTCACATACTACCCTACGCTCTACCCATATCCCTTTTATACCTTCCTTCTTCAACGCCCTGGCAGGCGTTGAGCTGTTGGGAGGCCAGTCATACTCCAACCTAGTCCCCTGTAAATAAGAAGAGATATTAGTAAATCATCAGAAGAGAGAGAAATACTTAGCACAGTGCAACGATACAGAATGTCCTACCTCGACTCCTAGACAGCTCCTGTAAAGAAGACAACATTAGTACAGACTCACTACGATGCACAGAAGGAATTAAACTTACCTGCTATCGCTCAAGGAGTCACCATCGAAGAATGTTGCTGCACTGGATGCCCTGACAGGAGAAGGAAACAGCAGGCACCAGACTGCCTAGAAGCAAAATAGACTATATAGAAACTGTCAGAAGCATACAGTCAACATACATAGGTATCATAGCCTATGTATGTACTTATCCTGTTACAAGTTCCACCAGCATTCTTGCACACTGTGTCCAGGATCGTCGAGGAGAAGATGGGACGGCCAACTCCCGGCACTTGCAGCAGGAACAGCTGACTTATCGTATTTTCACGGCACCAAGAGGAAACCACACCGGTACACGCGCACCGCACTACGTGTCGTAGGTCATGCTGTAGCAGCATGCCCGCTCTCGCTCGCTCTCTCTCACTCCCATACCTATAGTCCCTTCCCCGTCACGTGACTGGCCCTCTCAGCGTCTCAACGGCTGTTATGGGAACTACGCAGTCGGACCACGCCGCTGCCGAATTCCCATAGCCCCGATCACTTTGTTCCTGGATATCGTTGTGACCACTTGTTCTAATATTCGCCTTCGTACTCGAATCTTTGTTCTCAATACTTGTGAGGAAGCTTGTACTCCAGATCGACTAGGAAGGACTACCTAAAGCGCGCCTAGACTCCGTTCTCGACGTCCTTGTCTAAATAGTGTTTTTTTCTTGTTATATCGAAGCCTAGTGCGACAGACGAGAGCCAACGAGCCACGCTAGGAAGGAATATGTAAGTTGCACTTAAGTATTGTGTGATACCGCGCGCGAAACTAAACTTATATTTATTTGATTGTATTCGTGCTACAAAGTAGCTGGCGCCCAACAAATGTATTCATTATATACTGTCAAATCATTTTACCTTACATTTATTAAAGCATTACTTTTAATTACTTAATTGCTTTCTTTCTCGTCACCTATAAAACCTATGTTAAAGTCTGCCAGAATGCAGCGCGCATGTTCTGGGGCATTGACAGAAGATGCGTCATAATATATATACTATATATATATATATATATATATATATTGTTTACTAAATATCGCGTTCGTGACTATGCGGTCGCGCGCGCTCGTCTGTATGTGTGTGCGTGTGTCTGTGTAAGAGTGTGTTACTTTCCCTGGCAAAACTAACTTATTTATCTGATTTAAAAAGTAAGGTGTTTTAATAAGGTATCTTAAGGGGACCAAACCACCTTAAATCACAAAAACATGAAAATTAGAATTTATCTATATAGGTAACTTTAATTGTTTATAAAATGAGTTAAACAATATTATAAACTAATATATACTGTAAAACAATTTTTATTTATGCCATATACCAGGTATGACATGTCTGCGAAGGCTGAAATCCATAATTTTCAGTTTGGTTGAAATACATATACTTAGGAAGTGAATTTGGGAATTTGTATTAATAAACAATTTCAAAAAGTTATCTTTTTAATTTTGGTTGCAAATTTGAAAATTTATTTATTTAATTATTAATAAACAACAAAGACGGCAAATTTTAGGTTTTTTAGAATAAATTAGGCCTTGGGCAAAGTTCTTAAGGTAATCTAATAAAAATTTGTATAAATAGGTTTTTGGAGTCGCTGATTACGAATCTGGAATTAAAATTTGAAAATTTAATTTGGCGGATCCAATGACTAGAATTCTAACCTAAAATAGTGGCCATATTAGATCCGCCATTTTTAATTTTCAAATTCTAATACCAGATTCGTAATCAGCGATCCCGAGAACCCCCGAATACCTCTTTCCTTGAAAATCCGCGATCCTAACCTAAAATAGTCGCCATATTAGATCCGCCATCTAGGATTTTAAAATTTTTATACCACTCGAACCTCAAAATGCAAACTTTAAATGCAATTTTCGGCTCTGCTGGTATAAAATATCGTATGAGACTGTTGTGGGAGGTGTTTTTCTACCTTGCTCGATTTTTGCACTTGCTTCGCTCGTGCGAAAAACCTCGAGCAAGGTAGAAAAGCAGATCCCACAACAGTGTCATAATATACTATTATACTAGATTCGTAATCAGTAACCTCAAAAACCCCCGTATACCTCTTTCCAACTTTACTTCTCGAAAAACCGCGATCCTAACCTTAAATAGTCGCCATATTGGATTCATTTTATCAAGTTATAATGCAAAAAATGGAATTAAGATTCACGATTCAAGTTAATTGAAATCTTATCGACTTTAATAGTGAATCCTAATCGATTTCAATCGATTTCTATTCACTTTTTCTAGCAGGGTAAAAACACATTGATATCTATTGTAAGTCAAGCACAAAAAAAATGTGCCCTTCAAAGGGTTAATAAGTTAGTTTTAGGGTGTGTAGGTGTGAGTAATTTTTCATTAATATTATTATACTTTTAAAAAAATCGTTTAGGTGGCTTTTTGGTATAACAATTATTCTATAACTTTCCACGTGCCCTTAAGGTAGTAGTATAGTAAAATGAATTTCTTACAATTTTGTTTATATTTTGGTAACACTTATATATTACAGTTTTATGTATTACTAGTTTAAATTTCAGAATTAATGCCTACCCTGTTAAAAATAGTCTATAGGAATTGATTTAATTATTAATTAAATTTTAAACTATAATACCAACTCATTGGTTTCTATTAACTCCGATAGTCATTTGATTGTAGAATTTTATTGACTCCTATCGATTTTAATTGATTTCTAATACAAAAGTAGAATTCAAATTTTGCATAGAATTTTTGATAATTTAATCGATACCTACCCCATTGGAAATAAAAATCGTATGTTTTAGTTACAATTCAGTATGGTTCCGTACGATTATATACATTCACGTACGTTCGCATACAGTCCTAAAGTTTAGATATTTATCACGCGTGTCCTATACTGAGCATGGGAAAGTAATATATATTTGTTGCTATTACTCAAAACATTTTCTTACGGTTTAAACAAAAAAATAATATTTTATTGCAAATTACCAAACTATGTAAAACTAAAAAAATATCATGTTGTGGTATCGTTTGAAAATTATAGCTAAACGATTTATCTGTTTGATGGTAGTAGTAGGGGCTGCACTGCTCCTGCGCCACACAGCTCCCACGCCACCGAATACCGACCGATGGTAACTTATATTAACAGATCCCTGTTTTACCGACCGTGTATCTGTTCTCGATTGAGAATTTACCACAGGCCCCACATGTTACGGGTACTAGTAGGGGCTAGGGTGGTACTGCGCCAGGCGGGACCCGCGCCACCAAATACCGACCAAAGGTAACTAGTATTAGCAGATTCCTGTTTTACCGACCGGGTGCCACATGCCCCCGGCCCCATGCCCCGGCTGCTACCGACAGAGGATTATTCTTCGAACATGTATTTATCGATTGATATATTCAAGGATCTCACGACCTGACCTCTAGCGGCTGAAATTCCGCAGATTCGCGATTGGCTATGGCTGATCCACAGAATACCGCATATTACTATATATAGCTTACACTTCTGTGGGTGAGATCGCAATAGGATGATAAAGGAATAGATGGAAGGAATAAAGGTTAGGATTAATAATTAAAAAATAACATATGATTTTTTATTTTTTTCTTTATTCAAAAACATAAGTACATAAAACATTATTTGTAAAGTCATGATAAAATATTTCAGAACTTCTTATAACATTGATGTTCTGGCATGGACTTTGTGTTAGTGGAATATTTCTCAAAAGTATTTTTCCACTGTTCACTTTTATTAGTAGGAGCAGAACAAGGTTTTCCACGATACGTATTACATTGTTTATAATCTTGCACTCTTCTAGCGCTTTTGTCCTCCTTGAGAGGAGTGTACGAAGCGCTATATCGATTCATTTTTGAGATCTATCTTGACTGATGGTTTATAACAGTACTGACTAATTAATTGTTCACGCAAACTTTATATAGTTTTAGACGAGTTTCTTAACATCACCGCTTATAGGATTATACTTAACAATGCGATCATGTAAAATTAGACAATACGCAGTTGTATTTGCAGGCATATTATTGTTACATTCAAATTCAAGGCGTACATCGACAGTTGCTTGTTTAAGAGACTCGTTTTGTTTTGAACAATCTATGACTATGAGTGGTGCATGTAGAATAAATTCTTCTTTACTCAAAAGAGAATCTATTACAATTCTATCAGAATAATATACATTTTGGAAATTTGCATACATATCATAGAGTATGGCAAAATGATTGTTTGCAATATCAAGATTGAGATTACCGTATGGGTAACTCTGAGAGTTGAGGAAAAGTTTTACATTACTAATATCGCAGTGATCAAAATAACTAGCATTTTTTCTTCGTACTCCTTTCCTCGCTGTTTGAAAACCTAGAATGATAAAACGTGGCTTCTCCAGTTGATTCGATGTTTTCACTGTCCATACATGTTGTGTGGTTGTTGGAAGTACTGGATACTCATACAATTCCCATGAACGAAAACTCATAGCAATAGACACATCTTTTTGTATGTAATTAAATAGTTGTATTTTTCGTCGATCTGATAGGACGAGGTAGGGCATAAGCCATTCTATACGAGTGATTTCAATTTTAAAGTCTTCGTATGTAGGTCTTCCATCTACCATTATAGGCTCTTGTAAAACAGCGTTCAAATCATTTCTCGAGCTTGTGAGAATCAGTTCATGCTTAACGTTTACAACGATTTTTCGATAATCCTCAGCAAAACCGAAAATCAATGATAGAGGAACTGTCACATCAAAGTTTCCATTATTATCAGATATATTTCCCACGTTAGTAGTAGGCGTCCAGCCGGAATTTTCCAGATACTTTAGCTGACTGGGTGAGAAAGATGTGTAGCCTTTCATCAAAGTTGTTGCAGCAACATTTTTGCATCGATCAATTTCTATAGCATTCATCTCGTATCGAATTTCACGAAATTAGTGTGCTCTAAAGCAGTACCATCCTGCTTTGAAATCTTTCCACAAATGTGTAGTGAACTTTTGGATGGTAGTATACACAAATCTTGATGTTGTATAGCAATTCGAATTTCATCACTATTGTTGAATGTAAGTGCGGTGTAGGGTTGATGTGCATGAACCTCATAATGTGAGACAGATTCAACAAAGATGACTGGTGATTGTACGTTAAGAACTGCCTCCATCTTGGCAGCAGCAGCAGCAGCAGATAAACGTACAAGTTATTTTTTCAATATTTTTTTCGCTTGCCTTGTTCTTCCTCCACCACCGCGTACTTTGAGACCGAGACTTTGCAGGAACTGACTGTTCTGACGTGTTAATCGTTTGATCACTCGCTGCCGACTGACTGTCTGATGACATACTGTACCGCTAATATAGCTTTTCTCAGCATTAAAAACAATACCCATTTCAATTGCTTTTTAAATGTAAACGAATTGTAATAATTTCACCTCGCAGATTAATCAAATCACCATCTTGATCTACTATGCGTAGTTGTAAATGATCGATTACTTTCACAGATATTGGTAAGTATATTATTTGTTTAGGCACCTCAATTATCTTGTAGCCGGGAGGAACTGCTGGGAAAAACTCATGTATTGTATGAACTTTTTGTTGATTTATGTATGCTCCTGCCGTAACATTACACTCGACACGTAAAGCGTTCACTTTGAGAATAGCTACTGGTAAATCTGGGTCGTGGCTTATATAAGGTTTTAAGAGTCTTGGAGTGAATCCTAGTAGACGACCAATCGAGTCACTCGGTCGAAAACCAATTTCATGACTGCACGCAATAATACTGCGCAGTGTATTATTATTTGGCTTGATACTAACTTTCATGTCTCGAGTATTAAAGATCCCTTGCAGAGTTCGATCAATATCCTCAATCTCATAACTACCCGTAGGAAGTTCAATAATTTCTTGACCAACATAAAATTTATTACAGTTTTCATCAACGTTCGGTATAGAATTAAAAGTCAGTAACTCAACAAGTCCAAGACTGTATTGCTTATCCGGATCCAGTTCTACTGGAGGAAAATAGTGCGTCTCAAGGATTGATGACGTGCCGGAAAGGCTGAAAGTCATTGATTCGACAATTATCTTGAGCAGACTAATTCAAATCAATAGTCTTCTTTTTATATAGATAAAAATTATTCTTACGATTGAGCTGATTACAGAGAAATTTCAGACAGAGATGACCACAGATGAAAGTTGAAAATTCTTGATACCTCTGATAATTGTACCTGACTTGAGATACTTTCCAATAGTTCATTAGATCTTTTGGTGGTTGTAAATCACCGAAACTATCAAAATATGTAACTGTATCGCCAATTTTTCGATAAGCTACCCAATGCGTACCAGGTCCACTTGCATCATCCAGATTAATGATTGCCGATTCTCTAGCTCGACAACCATTCAAAGGCAGACCATTTCGCATAAAAACTCCACGAAAGTTTGGTATTTTCATTAATTTTACATATTTGAGTAAATCATAGTCGGTGAGTGCACGTTTTGGTAGTCTTATTTCATCAAAGTTTTTTTTTTCCTCCTCTACATTGTTCCTTTTTTTTTCAGAACAATGCCGAAACCTTTACGATGAGGTTTCAGAAACAGTCCTTTACCGACTGCCAACATTTCCATTCTCTCATTATGTCTTTTTTGCTCTTCCATTTGTTTTTTTGCAGCACTTGCTTTATTTATTGCTTTAGCGATTCCTGCAGCTCCTCCTGCAAGTGAGCCTACTGCACTGAGACCGGCAAAAAGTGGAATAAGCGCTGGAAGAAAGCCACCTACTTTAGTGGGAACAGGCAATATGCGCGGAACACTAACTTTACTTTTACTCGAGCCATCTTCAATGCGGACTTAATCATAGAGCGAGAGTCCTTGCCAGGAATGACTGATTTTCCAGTTGACTCAATCAAATTTTTTAGCGTGATCTTTTTCTTCATATCGTTTTCTTGAGTTTATTAGATTTTCGAGCCTTTCCTCCAACACCCATACCAAGCTTTGATTTTAACTTCATGGTACTTGCTACAGCAAAAGCTGCTGCTCTTTCTTTCAAACCAGCGTCTTTAGATTTCACTCTCTGCCACGCCTTCTCTGCTAAAATTTTATCAGCTGCGTTTCTCTCTTGGATGTTATCGGGATTCTTCGAGTAAGCAATGTCGTGTTCTTTGCAAGCAGCGTCTAGAGGATTTATTCCAGGATCACCACGAGCTCGATGTTTAGCTAGTTTAGTACCTGGTCCGCAGTACTGATAACCAGGCACATGAAGTTCAATGGGTAATTTGTTAATCAATGTATTAACTAAACCTGTACCTTTTTTCTGTTGCATGATGCTAGCTCCTAACAAGCTCATGCGAGACTGACTGAAGAAACTATAAATGCTCATATTTATAATGTTTCGAGTCAGTCATGATATGAATTTTTAAGAAGCATGATGGATCTTAAGAAACAGTCAGCAAAGTTACCAGTGGTTAATTTCGATCTTTTAACGCAGCAGCAGCAAAAAAAACCTCGACATGGAAAATTGCTACCTAACAGTATAAGAGCAGTATTTTGTGGCCCATCTAATTGTGGTAAAACGAACGCTCTCTTATCTCTAATCATTCATCCTAATGGTTTGAGATTTGAAAATATTTAAGTATACTCGAAATCTCTGAATCAGCCTAAATATAAATTCTTACAACAACTTGTTGAGCCTTTAGAAGGTATCAAATACTTATCGTTCGGTGAACACGATCTTGTAGTATCACCTGATGAGGCTCAACCAAATTCAATTTTTGTTTTTGATGATATTGCATGTGAAAAGCAGGATAATGTCAAAGCTTTCTACTGCATGGGTAGACATAAAAGCGTGGATTGTTTTTACTTGTGTCAGTCGTATGCACAAGTACCGAAACACTTGGTGCGTGACAATGTCAACTTGTTGGTAATTTTTCGACAAATTTGATATGAACTTGAAACATGTTTACAATGATCACGTTAATACAGATATGACATATCAACGCTTTAAAGATGTTTGTTCAATGTGTTGGAATGATGGCAATCACAGTTTTCTCGTTATAGACAAAGACCGAGATATAAATGATGGTCGCTACAGAAAAGGTTTTGATCAGTTTGTAATAAATATACAGGCTACCGAATAGATTTAGCACTCGATCGTGAGACGCTTAGCTATCAAGATGTCTGATTTTAATCAGCAAACTGTAGTCCTACGAGAACTTGAAATGCTCGAAATGCTGTGAAAAGAAAGTATGATTTGATAAAGTTACATAAATTAAAGTTAGAAAAAGGTTTGGAGGACTCATTGAAGCCGATTGTGAAACCATTGGAAAAATTAATCGATGTAAGTGAATATAAAATAAAACAAGAAAAAAGTTTGTCATCAGTTAAAAAAGAAAAAAGAAAGAACAGAAAATTAAAATCTGAGCGGATTGAAAACATTAAAAAAGACTATGATGGTGGTGATGATGGTGGTGATGATGATGATGATGATGATGATGATGGTGGTGATGATGATGATGATCCTGGAGAATCAGCGTTTGAGTCAGCTGTAGGTGATTCAGATCAAGAAGAAACTGTCAATAAAAGTAATGTGTCAAATTTTTCAGATCATGAAAAAACAGTTGTGGGTGATAGTGTTGATGAAATCGTTCAATTGTTGCTTAAGGAACGAACACAAACCTTAGAAAAAGTATATGGAGTGCGGAAAATGCGAGATGGTAAACTAATGATTGGAAATAGTCCTATAAATTTTAAAAAAGATAAAATCATCGTTAGCGATAAACAGTGTGACAAAGATCCAGGTCTAGCGGAGTTATTGTTCATGAAATATCCTGATGATACTTTAATCACTGACAATGATAAGAAAAATTATGCTAAGATTTTAAAAGACACAAATGCTCACAAAAAATACTATAATACAAGGGAAGATATTCGTGAAAATTCAAGTAAAATGTATACTGATTTTGTGAGTAAAATTCTCAAGATTCCGCAAGGTAAAAGTGGAAAAGGACTTAGTAAGACTTTGTTATATAAGAATGCTCGTAAAAATACATATACTGATTACATTTATTGGGATGATCCAAACGAGCTTGTAGATTGTTTGAGATTACTTGTAGCTGAAACATCTGCTATCAATAATAACCATGTCAATGAAATACAATCAATCGTTGAAGAGCTTCGTGAAGTAGGAATTATTTTGTAACAACTCAGTATCAAAATGAGCATCGATGTGTTTGGACGTCGACTGCTCCACGCAGGCACTTCTCGAGGATCGCCTGGACTAGGATTCAAGCTGACTAGTGATGGAAATTTTGATTTAGAGAACCGAAAACTATGTCATGCCGTAAATTTAAAGTCTGTAAAAAAGTTGATTAAACGAAGAGCTGAAAAAATTGTACAAGAATTGGAGAGTTTAGTAAATGATAGAGTTATAAATACTGAGGCTGAATTTTCTAGAATAAATAATACGTTAAGAGATTTACACGAGAAATTACAAATCTTGGATTCCACAGTAAATAAACTTGTAAATAAGGATGAAAGCAGCGCTAGTAGAAGAACTTCATAAACCTGCTAGACGTAATTATCTACGTCGCTCTGTTCTCGTTAAAGATATCGATGAAACTTGGAAGGCAGATCTTGTTGAAATGATTCCATATGCTAAACAGAATAAAGGTTTCAAATACTTGCTTACAGTCATTGATATACTATCAAAGTATGCTTGGACTGTGCCAGTGAAACAAAAAACTGGAAAATGTGTAACTCAAGCTATGAAATCAATACTACTACAAAAAAGAGTACCTAAGAACTTGCAAACCGATCGTGGTAAAGAATTCTACAATAAAGATTTTGAGAAACTAATGAAAAATTATAAAATTCATTTATACTCCACCTACAGTAATCTCAAAGCATCAATTTGTGAACGTTTTAATCGCACTTTAAAATGCAAGATGTGGCAGTTATTTAGTCTACGTGGTACCTATAAATGGTTGGATATTTTGCCAGATTTAACTTTACAGTATAATAATAGACGGCATCGGACAATAGGAATGAAGCCTGCTGAAGTGAATCGAGACAAAGTTAATGGTATACTTAATCGAATTAGAAAGACAAACACTGTCAGAAATGTATTTAAACGAGCTAAGTTTAAAATTGGAGATAAAGTACGTGTAAGTCGAAACAAGGAGGTTTTTGATAAAGGTTATACACCCAATTGGTCAACTGAAGTCTTTACAATAACGCAAGTTTCTCAAACAAAGCCTTACACCTATCATCTAAAGGATTATCAAGACAAACCAATAGCTGGAGGATTTTATGAGGAAGAACTTCTCAAGACTAAACATCCTGATGTATATTTGATTGAAAAAGTTTTGAAAAAAAGTGGTAATAGAGTTTATGTAAAATGGTTAGGTTTTGATAATACTCACAATAGTTGGATAAATAAAAATGATATGTAAACGAAAATAAATTATAATTAATAAAAAAAATTATTGTTTACTTATTTTATATTTCCTTTAGTTTTTTTAAAAGTACAGGCATTATAATATCATTTATTTGCATGATTCTTCTCCTGAAACGTTCTCGATCGCGTGCAGTCTGCTCCCATTTGCCACATCGAGCTTCATGATACGCAAATCTCCAGGTATACATTACGTAGATAGTTGGTTCATCCTTGAATCCCACACACTTCTTTTCACTGCAATTAAACGTTTCTAAATTAAATTGTGTGATATATATATATGCATGCTTAATTTGAACTTACCCATTTATTTTGTAGTGTCCCCAGGCGAGCGTATCTGTACTGTCGTCTTGCAAGAATCGTTTATCATCGTAAGGACTGAGAGCAATCTTACTCTGCCGAATGGTTTCGACGTTATGAAGTCTTGATCTTATAGCAAACTGCTCTCGACTTTGAATGCAAGAATTTCGTAGACACTCTAAGTAGTCATTAAATTCAATAGTTTTTTTTACAACAGAACCCTTAATACCTTTAATTTTTTTCATACTATCTTGATTATTGACGCGTGTACTGTACATTTTGCTTCTCAATCCAACAAATTCAGTGAGAATCTGGCCATTACACTCATCTTTCATAAGTCCTACTACTTTTTTATTAACACGTGGTATGTTAAATATATTATCTACAAAATAATCTGAAGTATCGAATCTGTGAATATTCTTTTTCATATCTTCATAAAAATCATTACATTTAACAGCATAGATGAAACTATCGGTATCTGTGTAAAGTAATTTACAATTATCTTTATACATTTGTCGCATATAATTGTAATGGAAATCATACATCAGTGTTTTGGACAGATCTAGAACTGTAAGCCCAATGTAGATTGGTTTATTCATAAGTATTTCAGTTTTATTTAGTTGTATGGCAACTAGATTTTCATTAAATATTGAACTACTATGAAAGTTCGGCTTTGAAATTTGAGCCTCTACACCATATCTTCCATCATATTTACTCATAAGCTTGACTGAAACTCGCTTTCTAATATTTTCCATAGCCTTACCAAATACTGCATTATTCATTAACTTGAAAAAATTTTTTTCAAATTCATTTTTTGCTACTGCTCTCATACTAGTGTTCAAATCAATATATGATTTGAGCCATGGAAACTGCTTGAATTTTAGAATTCTATGTATCTTAATGAGCTGAAGACCGTTCAAAAGAGCTTGTTGTAGAGCAACATAATGAATCACATAATTTCGTTTAGGTTGAAGTGTAGCTAAAAGTTTTTCTTGCTTTGATCCAGGAGGTTTTGCATGTTCTGGACAAAATGGTAAGTCGTTATGCTCATCATGTATTTTGTAAGGATAATCTAAATCAACCTCTAAAATGTATCCATGAGAAGCATCTGATATGATTGAAAACAAATCAAAATTTTCAAAATTTTCATACCATTGAAATTCATCGTATGGAAGACATTGTGAAAGTCCGAATCCATACAAATTATTTGCATCTAAATAAATTAAATATTCTTTTTCTTTATCTTTTTCATACTTTTCAAGCATATACTTATGATTGGCTGCTGCATAACGATTTGAACACTGACTCAAGCCACCTCGAATTCCACGTTCTATAAAAAGTACCATATCGATATCTGTTAAAAGTCTTAATTGTGCGCCAGTATATTTGAGCATTGCATCCCAGGAAAAACCTGGAGTGGTATAATAGTGAGCAGGGTCGAGACCATAAACTTTCATGCTTTGTTCTCGAAAATTTTCAAAAACATCTGCTAACAACAAAACATCAGTTTTCATATAAAGATCTGAATACTCGCCAAGCGTTTGAACATTAAATGTATTCCAGACAATTTGTGCATGATCATAATCTCTATCAGATATATGTGAATCATTAAGCATACTAAAAAAATCATCTTTTTCTGGTAATTTACACTCTTCTAGCTTGTCCCATGAGCTTATATACTCGTAGGGTAAAACGCCTTTTCTCGTTAACAGATCAATCTGGTCTCTGTTACAATCATTAAATTCATGATTAACAATTTTATAGTCCTGTAGATACGATGCCAATTTTTCCAGTGATGAAGGCATGAATCTAAACGAATCCAGAAATCTGAATTTAATTTTACTATTCTCTACATGTTTTGTAAATGAAATATATTTTGCTTTTGTCAGAGGTAGTAGATCAATCTGTCCTGGAAAATGATTTGATATATCGAATATAATAAAGTGTGCATCATAACCACTTAAATTGTGAAACACAACTGGTATTATTTTTGAATCTTGATAATTTAGGTTACAGGTAGTATGTGCCGGCCCTCGATATTTTCCAGGGGGATGGCAATGATCACGCACCTTGACATCATTATTCAAAAATTTTTTACAAATATGACACGTTTTTGAATTATAATACTCTGTTCTTTCAGCTTCAGATAGAACTGGCATGGGTAAAGGATTCGCATATAAAGCATTTATTTGTTTCTCAATATTTTTCAACTGTTCAGCAAACCATCTTGAAGCTTCATGACCTCTATAAAAATCATATTTCGATAAAGAGTCATTGTAACTACATTTAAAGTAGTATCCTATACTATAAAGTTCATGACTCTGTACTGGTCGAGTGTTTGTTTTCACATCTTGTCTTAGTGGTTTTAACAAACACTCACAGTCTGCATATATTATGAAAGGTAACTTTTCACTATAGCAATGATTTTTAAACATTATCACATTATTATCTTCACTAGGGAGTTTAATTCTACAATTATTCAACTTTTTACAATGTTCTTCATGCTTAGTCAAATGATCTTCTTTGTAAAAGAAATTTAAACATCTGTCACATGTAAATAGTTTTTTTCTTTGTTTGCTCAAATCGTTTTTGATTAAACGTGAAAGATTTTTGATGTATACATAGTGTGATTGATTTGGTAATTCATCACTTTCATCATTATAACTCATGAGTAAAAGCAGATTTATATGATTACTCTTTTTACATGAAGTTAAGTAGAAAGGTACAACATTTTTATTATCTAAGCCGAACACATTGACGAATATTGTAGTGTTTTGCTTTTCAAATCTTGGTATCTTTTTCAATGATACAGGAAACTCAATACCATTCATATCTAAGGTCTGTTCATATTGAATGTAATTGCTTAATCTGTTAGGATAATTTTTACTGTTTATTGGATATAAAGCAGATAAAATAGCCCATATGAAGCATTTGTTATCATAATTTTTAACATTGATACATGCTTTTCTTTTCTCTATAAATGTCGGTAGAGGTATATACGAGTTGCCGCTACGCATTGGACTGAGTTTATTTATGTTTATCTGTATATTTTCAATTGAATGTAGAGTCCAACCAGAGTCGCGTTTCTGAAATTCCTCAATATCTGAGAGTAGAGGTACAGTAACATTAGCCTCAAACCATTTGTTTAATGATGTCGCCGGTAAAATTTCATGGTTTTTTGTGTTAAAATGTTTAGTCTCAATACATTCTTCTTCTTCTTCTTCTTCTTCATTATTATCGTTATTCTTTACACATATTTTTTTAAATTTGCATGATAAAACAGTATTTACTTTTAAATATCATCATTTAAACGCATTATATTTTTTAATTTTCTTGAGAATAATATAGCACAGTCTTTCAAAAAATTCATCACATCGATATGTATCAAATTCGCTATCACAACAGTTCTCATACGATTCTCAAATGCGTTATCCATATCTATCCAACGTACACGTTTAGTAATGGTATTGTTGGTCGTATGTATTCCACTACCACTTTTTCGTTTATATATAATTTCAAGTCGTGCTTTTATACATTCTAATTTTGCAATAATGCATAAAACACTCTGTTTTTGATGTACTGAAAGTCCTTTATTAGTTAAAACTTTACGAAAAGTCTTGAGTGATAAAACAAAAGTATTTTTCCAACGGGTTATAGTCGTTGAATCAGTAGAAGAAGAGAATAACAATTTTTCAGCTGCCTCCAAAAACTTAGCTTGCTGCATACATTCAGCTATTATATCATCCATTTTGATGATAACTATAATCAAACATAAAGAAATTTATATATATTAATATAAAATATAAATGTATAAACCCTATTTCTAAAAACAAGACCATTTGTATCGTAGCCATCAACACAGTAACATTATCCATTTAATATACATTTATAAGGGAGAAAGTTTAGTTTAGGTACATACGTGCATGTATGATAAAACAGAATACTGTAGAAGAAAAGCGCACTAATGTGTAAGTGAGAGAGCGCACATGTGAGTGAGAGAGAGAATGATGATAAAACAGAAGTCTTGTAAGGAAAGGGCGCTAATGTGTAAGCCAAAGCCTACAAATGAGAGAGAGAGAGTGTGTGTGTGTGTGTAATATGTATAATACCATTATTATGAATATATAAATATGTATAATACACTGATATACTCTCCCTAGAGGTAAATACTAGATCTATCAGTTCAAGGGATGGGAAAACTCTAGAAATCTGAGAGACTACGGGGGAAGATTCTTAAACGCACTTCTTTTCCTTTAAGTCTTTCTTTTCTCAAATTATATCAAATTTAAACATTTTTTTTAAATTAAAAAAAAACAATGTTAATTATACCTGTCAAGCTGTATGCCACTTATCCAGACTTTTTAATAATTAGCACGATAAACTTATAATAGTCAGACTTTATAAATGTATACAATCAAGCCAAATAATAATACATTGCGTTTTTCGAGCTGGCTTATATATCATGAAAATTGAAAGAGTGGGGGGGGGGGTATTTTAATGTATATCAAGCACTTGTAACCCTTTGATGTACCGCAAGACTTTAGGGATCGAAATGATTGATATCCAAAGAAAAAGTCGATGCACATCTTTGATGAACCGCATGTGTTTTAGCCCTGCTAAGGGCTAGGCGGTGCGTGAGGAAAAGTTTCGGATAGCTAGTCCGAAGAAATCTTTGATGAACCGCATGCGCTTACGAGGTGCATCGATAGCGCACAGGACCGTTGCGGTTTGATGTACCGCACGCGTGTTTTAGCTCTGCTTAGGTGTCTAGGCGGTGAAAATCGGTACACCCACGTCTGAGTGGAAGGGGTGCAAGTTTTGAGTGTATTTAAGCTGTGCTGCATCCCGTATTTTCGAGCTTCACGCACAGTCGAGAAAGCAATTGTAAGTATACTCTAATAAATGTATTTTATCATTACATTCTCATCAATAATATTAAGCATTGAATTTTTTCATAGAAAAATGGATTTGATTGTTGATACTCAGGGCTTCAAGGGACAAAACGGCAACTTCATAATCAAGGAGTTGGCATACATTAATCCTAACGAACCAGCAGCAGTATCTCAACTAGCAACGTTTCAATCGCCGCACTTTTGGTCCGACTTGCCGCTAATCCTCAAGTGTGTCAATCTATGGCTGAAATACTCGTTTCATGGATTGAATTGGAGCGACGGTGATCTCCCATACGACAAGTTGATCGAGTTTTGCTCCAACCTTCTAGACTTATCACCTACAAGGAACATCGTTGTTTGGGTAAAAGGTGCGCAAAAAAAGGAGTGGCTGCAGCCATATTTTCCAGATATCCGTAACATAGAAGATCTCGGCTGTCCATCCTTAAAGAAGTCAGGATTTCGACCTCCGCTGGTGTGTACACATCACCTTCCTGACTGGAAGGAGAAGTGTGCAGTTCAAAACGTCTACGCTATAAATAAGTGGCTCTGGACGGAACGCCAAGATATTCTCTGCTCACTCCATTTGTGTGAGCATTACACATCGGATTCTGATTCAACGACATCGACATTAGACGTATAATTTATTATGTAAGTATGATATATTCTTATAACTAATACATAAATATAATAAACTTATATATATTGTTTCATTATTTTTACAGGATGGAGTCGCTAAACGCCGTGACAAAAACTTCACCATTCCTGCCTACGAAAAAAATTAAGGATTTGGAGATCAACAAAACGTACAAGATAACAAAATGCAAGAAAATTCAGACCAAGTTCAGTGTAAAGATAGTGCTAGAGTTAGATGTAAGTTTCGACGTTTTCCTACCCACCAAAGTGAACACTTTCCTCATGGAAAACGCCGTCGACGAGAAGAAGTTGAAGCGGGAGATAGAAACTAGAGATGTCTATCTCCAACACCTTGGTAACAACATTATTGAATTTGTTTAATAACAATATATCTCCATCGCGTATAATATTAAGGATTTTTTCTCAATCATTAGAATGTGTATGCTAAATTCTTTTAAACTATGCATAGGTGTATTGCGCTTACTAAGATTAAGGATTTTTTTTATTTGCTATATGTTATTATTTTGCATTATCATCTGCTCAAATATTCTAAGGATTTTTGATGTTCTTATTTGTAAACGCGTCTTATAATTATTTGTTTATTAAGGGTTTCTCGATATCTTACTATCACCAAGTATTATACATTAAATTTACATAGAAGAAAATGTGGGGCCTGTGGTAAATTCTCAATCGATAACAGATACACGGTCGGTAAAACGGGGATCTGTTAATATAAGTTACCATCGGTCGGTATTTGGTGGCGCGGGTCCCGCCTGGCGCAGTACCACCCCAGCCCCTACTACTACCCGTAACATGTGGGGCCTGTGGTAAATTCTCAATCGATAACAGATACACGGTCGGTAAAACAGGGATCTGTTAATATAAGTTACCATCGGTCGGTATTCGGTGGCGTGGGAGCTGTGTGGCGCAGGAGCAGTGCAGCCCCTACTACTGATGGTCATACTATATCTATATAGCGATACACAATACTAACCAAAAACATAATGTAACTATGTGTGGCAGAGGATTATTTACCTCATGTGGCATTTTTATCAGAAGCAAAGTGAGTAATCACCTTACGCACCAATATCAAACCGTATTTTACATCACAAAAGAGTAAAACTTAATCCAAATGTCATTTTTAGGTAAGAACGGTATATTATAATATAATTTACACTCTTCATCACAATTTATTTAATTCTATAATGAATACAAATATCATTAATTTAATTAGTTTGTCACTATATATACTACCGTTACTACCTTAATAGGTTCAGCCTGACATAATTTATTTATTTTTTCCCCAACTATTATTTAATTTGAATCTAATATGAAATATTAGAATCTCTATTGAGGGGATGTCGGAGCCAACGTTATCATGTAGGTTATTGCGGAACACAGAGTTTTTCTTAATTCAATTAGTGCAAAATTTTATTTCAATTAATATAATTTAAATATAAGTGATGATCATTTTACTGATATCGCATGTTCACTTCCCATCATAGTTTTGATACTTGTAAAAGTTATTGTATAATTTGTAACGGGCGGCGAGACGCGCACGTCGGCGCGGGGAGCCAAAGCGCGGGAAGGCCGGTAGAGATCTCGTAATTTGAGGGAAATTCGAGACAGTTAACTTTTGACCGCACTCGCGAGCAGTAGTAACGACGCGTGCCAAAAGTTATAGCAACAGCAGCAGCAAAGACAGCAGCCCTAGTAGCAACAGCAGCATCGTGAGCAGCAAGAGCAGCAACGAGTGCAGCAACAGCAGCAACGGCAGCAACCGCAGCAACAGAGCTACCACGTCCCAGGAATACGGCAAGGTCGAGCAGGAGACTCCTTGGCCAAAGTACAACGAGGATCGTCGCGATAATATAAAGTAGGATCTCATTTTCCTTTTATTTATGCGCGATCGACTGGCGAGGCACTTGGCCCCAGTCGTTGTTCCGGTATATTTTGTGGCCTTCTCGCGACGCGAATACGCGCAATACGGACGACGGATTGCTTACTTGAATAAACGCCTTTTTATTAGAATCGGTAGTGTGTTCATTTGATTGTCGTCCCGATCCCTCTTCCTATTCAAACCGCCGAATACCGGCACCTCCGCGGGCACTACACAGGAGAGTAGTGCATACTGAGCACCGGGGCATCGTCGCAGGTAGGCGACCACACGAGCGAGTACAGCATCTCGCAAAAGCAAAGTGCAGGAGGACTTTGCATTTGTACGGGGTACATAGGCAGTTAGCCGCCTAGATACCACTCCGTTACAAATTATATAAAAATAAGACTTAGCTTAATTATGCAAAAAACTATTTATGATCTAAGCAATTATTGAGGTTAAATAACACTTTATCAACTAATTAGTATGGCTCCAGCATCCTCTTAACAATAAATTGTATGTACACTATTTTTTTAAACTTTGTGCGCGTAAAAGTATGTAAAAGTACTGTACATTGTGTAGTGTAATAAATTTTAGCGTACAACAATTTAAAATTGAGAACAACATTTTTGATTGAGAAAGACATTTTTCTCAGTATTTAGTAATTTAAAATTAACTCTAATAAATTTTATTATAAAGAAAGCTTACCAGTTTATATTTCTCTGGTTGGTTATCATCAAAACTAGAATCAGTTTGAATGCATTTCATACTTTGTACTTTTTTCTTCCTTGCGTAGATTTATTTATAACTTCCTCCTCCGTTTCTGTTAAGAATATATAAGTGTATAAGGATAATAAAAAACCTTTACTTTACTTACCACCAACATATAAAACATTTACTTTGGACCATTTTGTGTCATTTTTCCTTTGTCACAAATACCAATGATCTGGTTTGACATCATGCAAATTAATATCTTTTGTAACTGCAACACCATTTTCAATATGTTTTGCTTTAATTTGATCGATTCTCTTGCAACATTCTTCTTTTGAGTGCTCAAATCTTATCCATGCAAATGCTATGATATTAATAACTATATATTGTAATGTAATCACCGATTCCATTACGCATCCAAAACCCTACTATTACTATACATATCATATCTATACACACACACACACACACTTACTTACTAGTACGTCATCGCAGCACTCAAGAAGTGGATGTGCAAAAAACCAGGAGAGAGAAAAATCTACTCATACGTACGAGCGGCACCTTCACGAAAATAGGCTATATTCCAACGAACCAAGCAATAAATTCAAAGGGGTCAAAAGAACGCTAGGAGATATTTTAGAATTCAATGAGAGCTTCATAAGAACCGCGTATTCGTATTTTTAAACACGAGAACAACGTGGCCGTTTCCACGTAATGCGACGACAAACCACCGCGGGAAGATAAGCATAACTATGAGAAAAAAACTAGCGAGGAGAGAAACCGAAGCGCAATATTCGACGATCTGGAAATCCATTGGAAACACGTGTGCGATCTCCAGTAGGGAAAAAGAGACCGCGGGAGAGTTCTAAAAGAGACAAATTCTCAAGTGGTAGTCATAAACTATGATGTTTATGACTTGACCTGCCACGATCCCCTTCATGTTGAGAGAGGAAAATAGCAAGGTGACCCAATATGGAAATCCCTAGCCCGAGAAAAACAAGGGGATATGCGAGTATATAAAGCCCGGGAGCAAAGGGTAATCGTCGTCAGATCAGTCAGTAATCTCTCGCAGAACGTTACTCTGCTCGTCGCCAGACCACTCATATAAAAATTAGCATCACGCAGTATACGCTACTCGTGCGTTGCGAAAATAAGAGTATCGGACCACCGTATCGTCACCTCTAGTGCATCTAGCCACCGCTGTAACCTGAACCACCGAGCCTAGGCTGGAAGGCGCCAAGGATTGACAGCTGCAGACACTCAAGAATCTCTTCACACATATATACAAACAGCCACGCACACTCACACATTAAGGTACTTTTCCCTTTTCATAGAAATAAACGTGTGTCGATTTTAAAAGAAATAATGTATAGTTTAAGTGACTTCGTATCCGGCTCCCTTCCCCGGTAGGCAGTGACCGCGTCCGCGGTAGCCAAAAGGGATTTCCTATCATTCATTCATTTAATCATTTAAATTATTATAACTTTCACGTATCGTGAAGTTCGACTATTAATTCAGGTAGGAATTCATGTAAATGTATTAATGTGTTAGATTTTGGTAATTTAAATTTATAATCTGGACGTAACACATCAATATATTTTTATAATATAAAAATGGTGCATAGCGGCCGGGAAACGCGGAAACGAAGTCACTTGCCATGAATTCCCTACCATGTCGCGTGATGAGTATGTGAATACAAACCGAAAAACAAATTTTTCGTTTGAAACTAACGATTCGCTTCTAACACAACTAAAAGACAAAGAGTGTGAATTAAAAACTGCAATTGAAAAAAATAGTCCTGAAGTAACAAAATTAATTAACGAAGTAAGTGACTTAACTAAAGAAGTTAACAAATCATCCCAAAAATTTAACCTTGACTTAGATAGGAAACAAGAACTTCCGAAAAATAAAATTGAATTTTATAAATATCGTTCGTGCACTAACCAAGATCCCTTTAAAGATAACAGTGATAAAGATTTTCCTATAATCGAAGTGGATGAGGACCTTAATGATACAATAAAAAAACTACCTCGGAAAGTAACACTCAAACCCCCTGTCTTTAATCTAAATCGCGATAAAAAAAGTGAAAATTTTTCGGACCACATCGATACTAGTACACCTATAGTACATAGACCTTTTCCCAAAGAAAATTTAACGACTATTTTTGAGAACTTAGAAATACGCGACGAAACGCCTATTTATAAACCAGCGATCGAGAAAATTAAACAACAATTAAGCATTGAAATACAACCGGAAGTATTAGACGCATTTTTTGAAAACGAGGATAACGCGACCGAAATTAATAAAACTTTAAACAATCAAGGATTCGGGTTTTTCCAAGCGATTAAACTCGTGAGAGATAGACTCAGCACCTTCGCAGCGGGAGCAGCAATATCCTATCCACAGGATATAAAAATAGAAATATCTCCAAGTGACAGCAATTCGACCGACGAGAAAAGCGAACTCTACCTCTCCTTTGATAAAAGCCTAAACGTGCCAAAAATCGAATCATCGCGCAATACATCTATTATAAATAAAAAACCAATCAAAATGGCAGAAACAATTCAAGTTCGCGGAATGTCCATAACCAACGTATTGGATTTAATTCCGCAATTTAATGGACAAAATGTATCGCTATCACTTTTTCTCGATGGGTGCAGAGAAGCTAAAGAATTGATACCCAGTACACTCGAAGGAGAATTAGCCAAATTTATCCGAATGCGCCTATATGGAGATGCACTAAATAGCACTCGCGGGCAGACTTTTGCATCGGTAAACGAAGTTATGGAATTTTTTGAAAATATTTACGGTTCGGCAAAAACTTATCATGATTGGTCTGGCCACCTAGCGAAAATGAAACAGAAAAGTAATGAATCAGTGATTGTATTTCTAAATAGAATTCGGGAAATCGAAAAAGAAATTACAGCCGCAGCTCAGCGGGAGGGCCGAATAAGTAATAAACAAACATTTCAAAGTGACCTCGAAAAAGATTGCATCAAATTTTTTAAAAGGGGACTACGCTGGGAGATCCGAGGGCGCATGGGTACGCCTACTACGTTAAAAGAGGCTCGAGAACAAGCCATTGAGATAGAACGCGAATATGCGGGTTGCGCGATCGACGACGATGAGTTGCCGGACGCAAAATTTAAAAGTAGAGACACGCGAAAAGTGCATTTAGTCGATTTTGACCAAAGTTTAATAAAGTGTGGTTTTTGTGGAAAAGTCGGGCACGTGACACTTAACTGCCGACAGTTCGCTCTACAGCATCTACAGCGACAAAACGACTCACGCGACCATCAACGAGACCGAGGACCCCCACCGCGCAATAATCAAAATTTTCGAAATGACAATCGGCCAAATAATACGAACTTCGGAGGATGGAACGCTGATAATAGACGACGTGTAGAATTTTTACCGAATCGTAACAATGAGTACAATCGCGATAGTCGTAATAATAATTACAATCAAAGGAGTTTTGAAAATCGGAGACAACCTGACAGTGAAAATAATTCAAGATCTAACAATTATAACAATTATAATCGCAACAATCCTTCGAATAATCAAAGCTCATTCGTACCTACATGTTATTATTGCGGAAAAAGAGGCCACACGCAACGCGAGTGTTTTAGACTACAGCGAGAGACGCGCGCGGGAAATACAGCGCAGGGAAACGCCGAGTCTCTCTCTCAGGAGGGCGCACGGAGAGAGATGACAGCTGGCACGCGCCCGAACGATTCCAACGAGAGGGATACTCCCACATCCGTACCGAAACAATAAATTTGAGTCGCGCAAGCACGGTGCCCACTATAAGAGTAGACATCGGAGAGTTTAACAAGCCATTAGAATTTGTGCTTGACACCGGAGCTTCTGTTAGTTTAGTGCGTAAATCGGAGGTATCGCCCTATACTAACATAAAAACAGACGAAATTATAAGATTAAAAGGCATAACAACACAACATATTTCAACTCTTGACAAAGTGACGGTAGATTTTAATAATGTGTTAACAGATTTTCATTTAGTTGACGATGATTTTCCCATAGCGGAAGCTGGCATATTAGGTAATGATTTCTTTCGTAAAAACGAAGCAGCGATTAATTATTTTGAAAATTATATTGAAGTTAATGGACAAATAATTCCTTTTAAAAAGTATCCTATGGAAACAGAACCGATAGATACGAAACGAGAAAAGAGAGAAAAAAATGAATCTAAAAATACCCGAATCAGAAGCGATCTGAGGGAAGAAGGGGAAACAGATCATGAAAATAATGATTCTTATGTTAATGATAAACGAAATACTTTTGATCAAGGAAATGATAAATTAATTGAGGAAAATAATGAATTAATTGAAGAAAGTTGTGAATCTATTGAGGAAAAAGATAATGAAAAATATTATGAAAGTATTTATGTTAATCGAAATCCGGAAAACATTTATGTGCATTTCGACACTAATGATCGTGACGTTATAGAAAATGACGAGTATAATATTCGAGAAATAAAAGATGAATCAAGTGAAAATATATATACAACTGAATATGTTGAGAATTTATTTAAAGAAATTGAGCGTTTACAGAAGCTTTTGCAAGCCAACATTTCTCGAGGCAACGAGAGTGAACATACAAATTATGTGAATATTGAGAAAAATGTCGTTATGAATAAAATTGATTCCAGTGCAGAATATGATGAGATGAAAAATGAAGTTAATGTTGTTGAAGTTATTAATGATGAAATGATTAATGATGATGTTGATACGAAAAATGTATTTGTTGATGAGAATACGGAGAATATATTTGAGGAGAATAAAAATAACGATAATTACGAGATAGTTGCTAATAATGCTACTGATTATGAACTCGACGAAGGACTTGAGAATTGTTTGCTAGAAGAAGGATCTGTAAATGCTGAAACCTTTGAAAATTTATACGGGGATAAACAAGAACGTAAAACGAATAATTGTCATTTTGTTAAAAATTATATTGAGAATAGTCAAATGGATGTCTTATGTTACAATTATATGGAAATTTCAGATAAAGATTATTTTGTCAACGGAATGCCAGATAACGCAATTCCCATCTTTCAAGTCACGGAAGCTGACAATGCCGAAACGCCAAGAATAGATCGTTTGAAACCATTATTAAGATATGCTCATTTAGAAACCGAATTGCGACAGCCAATCGAGCGCCTTATAGAAGAATATGCCGATTGCTTTCATTTAAAAGGGGAAAAGTTGGGGACTACTCATTTTATTAAACATAGAATATTAACCGTTAGCGATGTGCCTATCTGTACTAAGCCCTACCGATTTCCTCACGCTCTTAAAGAAGAACTCGATCGTCAAATAAAAGAAATGCTTGATGGAGATGTAATCCAGCCTTCTAATTCTAATTATTCTTCACCTGTATTTTTAGTGGCAAAATCTCCGGATAGTAAAGGTAATAAACGATATCGAGTAGTTGTTGATTTTCGCAAATTAAACGATATAACTATAAAAGATAAATATCCATTGCCAAATATATTAGATATAATCGATCAAGTAGGCGGAGCTGAATATTTTTCTGTATTTGATCTCGCTCAAGGATTCTTTCAAATCCCCTTACACGAAGCCGATAGACATAAAACAGCTTTTTGTTCTTCGAACGGTTTATACGAATTCACTAAAATGCCAATGGGTCTTTCAAACTCACCTGCTACCTTCCAACGTTGTGTTGATAAGATTTTTAAAGATATGCAAGGCAAAGAAATATTCTTATTTTTAGATGATGCGGTTATCTATGGAAAAACTATTGAGGAACATAATATTAAATTCGAGAAATTTCTGAAACGATTACGCGAAGCTAATTTAAAATTACAGCCAGATAAATGTGAATTTTTAAAGAAAGAAGTTATTTATTTGGGACATTTGTTAAGTAAAGAAGGAGTTAAACCGGATCCAAAAAAATTAGAAGCTGTACGAAATTTTCCAATACCTCGAACTCAGAAAAATATTCGTGAATTTTTGGGATTAGCCGGATATTATCGTCGATTTGTACACAATTTTTCGGGAATTGCGAAACCATTAAGTAACTTATTAAAGAAAGACGTGCAACTTATATGGAATGAGCAGACACAAGAAGCATTCGACGTATTAAAAGAAAAACTTTGTAGCAAACCAGTTTTGCAAATTGCAGATTTTTCCAAGCCGTTCATAGTAACGTGCGATGCTAGTTTACACGCTATTGGAGGTATTTTAAGTCAAGGGGAAATAGGTAAAGACAGACCAATAGGGTACGTATCTCGAGTACTTTCCGACACTGAAAGCCGATATGATTCATACTCACGAGAAGCCTTGGCAATATTATATTCTGTGTCACAATTTAGACCATATTTACTTGGCAGACATTTCACGATTGTTACTGATTGCAAACCTTTAATTTGGTTCAAAAATTCAACAGATTTAACATCGAAAGTAAGTAGATGGAGAATTAAATTAAATGCATACGACTACGATATCGTCTATAAATGTGGAAAAGCTAACGTGAACGCAGATGCACTCTCGAGGAACCCCGTCGAGCGGTCCGGAGAGGGGCAGATGGAAGAACCCGTACTAGCAATAGAGACACGAGCCAGAGCCGGAAAAATACAAATTCCCAATTATCGAGAAAAAAGACCAAAACGCGCTAATAATTCACGTAATAAAAACCAAAACAACAATCAATCTGAAAATGATAATGCGGAAAATGTCGAGGTTACCGAAGAACGGAACAATGATGTAACAAATTTGCATAATAATCAATTAGAAATACCCGTAGAGTCAACGGAGGATAATAATGTTGAGCCTATTATAAATAGAGAAAGAAGATTTGGAAAGCTATTTGTTGAATGTAAAGAACAATTATTTATGCGAAAAGATAATTATATATATTTTATAACTTCGGATGGTACGCCATGTGACGAAGGGGCTCGATAGCTATATACGCGCAATGAATTGCCTAGATTCTCTGGTCTAGAAGCAGGAGAAATTAAAATCACGAATCGAAGTAATACATTACACTTTGCCATTGTTACAAGAGGGACACAATCCTTAAGTACTACTGAAATTCTAAATAATATGATTGCCGCGTTTAAAGTTTTGAAATCACTCATCATAAAAGAGAATATACGCTCTATTAGCATGGATAAGAGCAAAGATATTGAAAACGTATTATGGGATGACATATTAGTTAAATTAAGACAAATATTAAAGGGAGTACCAGTGAAAATCATAATTTGTTTGAATTTAATAAAGTATATTGCTGAAAAAGATAGAGTCCGAATTATGGAAGAGTTACATAATACAGCTATAGGAGGTCATAAAGGAGTAACTAAAACTTATAAACGGATTAAACAAAGATATTATTGGGAAAACATTAAAGAAGATGTACAAAATTTTATACGTAAATGTCTCACATGTCAGTTAAAAAAATTAGTTCGAGTCAAGACCAAACAACCTATGCAAATTACTGACACACCTCAATCACCGATGGAAAAGATTAGTCTCGATATAGTTGGACCCTTTCCTGAATCTAAAAATGGTTATAATAATATACTAATAATTCAATGCAATTTTTCGAAATATTGCTTAGCAATACCTATAAAAGATTCCACAGCGGAGTCAGTAGCAGACGCGTTAATAAAACGTTTTATTTGTATTTTTGGAGCACCTCTTACAATCCTCACAGACCAAGGTAGTAATTTTATGTCAAGTTTAATGAGAAGAGTGGCCAAGAAATTTCGCATCAAACAAGTAAAAACTACTGCTTATCATCCGCAATCTAACGGTTCTTTAGAAAGATCACATCATTCGCTAACCGAATATATTAAAACGGCCCTAGATAACGAAACTTGGGACGAATGTTTGGAATTAGCTACATTTTGTTACAACACGGTGCCACATGAAGGGCATCAGTTTACACCCTATGAGTTAGTTTTTGGACGACTAGCACGTGTTCCTTCAAACGAGCCACTTGAGCCCGAAGATCTGATCCCCACTTATAACGATTATGTAATTAATCTTAGTAAAAGATTAAATGAACTTCAGAGAGTTGCACGGGAAAAATTAATAGAGTCAAAAATTCGATCAAAATATTATTATGATAAAAAAATTAATCCAAAGGAATTTAAAATAGGAGATACAGTTTGGTTGTTAAAAGGAGGAAAGCAGTATAAACTAGCCGATCAATATGAAGGACCATACACTGTTGTAGATGTATTTAACAACCAGCGAAATATAAAAATTAGAATGAAAAATAAGAAAATTAAAACTGTTAATGCTAATAGACTTAGAGTTTCATATATAGAACCTGAACAAGTATAAGAACAGAAAAATATGTATAAATATAGTCATAAAATGAAGTTTAAGGAAGTATACATTTTTATAAAAATAACCAAATGTGTGAACAAAAAAACTAACTGGAAAATACTAAAAGCTTCCAATATAAAAATAAGCCATACCACCCTCTAGGATTGAAAGGACAAAGACATCGCAGCCCAAGGTAGTCAAAGAGGCAAAAACACAAAATGGAGGTCATACAACAACAATCACTGAGTGCAGAAGCGGTGATAAAGAAGATCATAAGCTACGGATTAAAAATGAGGCAGGAATCGGAACTTGGGATTACACCTGCATATCACCGCCCCCTCGCCGACAAAATCGAGTTTATAACTGCAATTATTTATCAAAATAATAAAGAATTTCGAGAACTTCTAGACACTATATATGTGGTACTACGACATCTAAATAAAGACATTAACCAGAGAGTAACATATAGAGAAATGAATAAGAGAGCGTGCGAACTAATGCAACATCCAGATTTTCGAAGTAAGGGTAGATCCGACAATCCATGGAAAAGAGAATACGCTACACTCGAGAGAAGAACTTACAGGTACGAAATATTACGCTTGGAAAGTTTCTCCGGTTGGCCCATAAAAGAAGTATCACCAAAGAAGTTAGCTGCAGAAGGGTTTTATTATAAGCAATATCGAGATGCAGTTCGTTGTTTTTCATGCGGTGTAGAAATCGAAAATTGGGGAGAAGAGCCGGCTAACAGAATAGATCCGAGGGCGGAACATCACCGTTGGAACCAGATGTGTACATTTTTGGGAGGACTGCCGAGTGGCAATATACCCATAAGGGAGGGAGCCATATGGAAAACGCCATTTAACATAAATTTAACTTTAACCACCGGTATCCACGGCCTACATCCATTCGCTACAGAGTTAATTTACGAGGGAATAGATTTGAATAATCCTCCATATTTGCAAGCTGGGGTTACGCATATTTGGAATTTAGAACTTGAATTCGGAAAGTCAGGCTTCGGAGACAAAGTCACCTACGGTGAATGCAGAGAATGTACAATGCCCTTACCAGTATATCGGTCGTGCCATCTTTGCAAAGCCATGAGAGCAATGCAAGATGGGAAGAACATCTATTCGGTTTGTATGAGCTGTCCTAACCCACGCCACCAACGAGACTTACTAATGTGTGACTTATGCCTAACATGCAAAATTAAACCAAATTCACGTGCATACTGTATGCTTGAAGGAAATAATCCAACGAAAAAGATAAAATTATAAAAGAGGAGGACTGTAAAAACAATAAAAAGAAAGAAAAATCTTTTACACCTGTTTCAGGCCAAAAGAGAAAATTTGTAACTCCTGCCCAAGAATAAAAAAAAAAATAATAATAATAATAACAAAGAAACATGGCGCTCAACAACACCACACTATTGAATATTCTATTCTGGATAACCATCACTACGGCACAGAACAACGATTTCGTATGGTCTCAACAGGAAATTGAGTCAACACAGCACTCCGGTATAATTTTTGAGAAACTGCAAAATGTAACATTCAGCCAAGATTATCGAAATGTAACAATAATGATAGATTTAGCTATCCGGGAAAAAGCCATAACTAATCTAGAATTTGCCTTCCGCGAATTGCGGGTTAAATCAGGTCATAGCGTACCTGAAAATTTTTCAACCTTTGGACCACATTTCGAAACTTTGTATGAAAAATTTCAAGACGTTAAAGAAGCTATCATAGCAGTGAAATCACTCAAAGAAATACCCAGTACCATGACCGAAGGCAAAATAATACAGAATCGTCTGAGGAAAAATATTTATGATTCCTCAAAACCGCAAACATTCGAGAAAGGAGGCAGCATATTCATTGAAAGTGCCCTTAGCAAGAAAATGAAACAACTTATAATGGCAAAGGAAGAAATGTATTATAACATACAGGATTTACCATTCGTACAAAGTAATTCTTCAAAATTAGTAAAAAACCAATACACCACACATTTACACACAACCTTAATACAAATGCAAGAATATTTAGACGAACATCTGGAGAATTTTAAAGCCATTAAGATAAGCCTATTAAGTGTGAAAGAAAATAAACTTTATCCAAGTATAATGGAAGCAGAGACACTTCAACGAATAGAAAAGAGTTTTGATACGTATTACCACACTTGCAAATTTCCAGTCATGAATATAACTCATGCAGGAGAGCTGAATCAGTGGATCGAAGCCAGTTACGGGACGGATCAAGACCAAGTGTATTTCGAGATCCAAATTCCTTGCGTAAATGAGAAAAGAGTGCAGTTATATGAAGTTAAATCCATGCCTATTCCACAAATCATTGAGGGTTCTATTCGTAGCGCGCACATAGAACCACAAAGCCGATATATATTGAAGCAAGGGAACTCATATTACCACGCGAAAAATGAAGAGTTACAGGAATGTAAACATGGCCGTAAATTAATCATCTGCCCCGCACAATGGTTTGTCTTTCAAAATCAAACAAGTTGCGAAGGCACGCTATTAACAAATTCCAAGATAACAAACTATCGGACCTGTCGGATAGTGTATAAAAAAGAACACCAAGATTACTTGATGTTAATCAAATCAACTGGTAACGTTTTGCACATATGCAGCAAACCAAATGAATTAGCATATCGATGCCCAGGAACTCAAGGAAAGAGGTACTTAAATGGGACTGGACTATTAAAAATCAAGGCGGGATGTAATATCGAATTTCAAGGTATGAATATACAAGGACCTACATTTGAAACCGATCCAAATCATCAATTAATATTACCAACACAAACGCTCAAGATACAGGAACTCACGCAAATTTTTAATAAACCATTGACAAGAGAAATATTTGAAGCCCTGAGTCAAGAAGAAGGAAAACATTACTTCTGGGAAATAGAGAGGGAGGCTCAGGAAATCGCAGAAGAACAACACCTACAAGCCATATATCGCACAGCTCTTATTTCATATTCAGTAGTTATAGCGCTCATGTTTATAGCTGTGTTTATAACATCAGCAATTATTATCTATTTTAAATATATATATGATACGGTCGAAGACGATATAAACAGCAGTAGTTACCAGGAGGGAGAAAGAATCGAGTTGGCTTAAACAAAAAAAAACATATAGCGATAATAATGTCCATATATATATATATATATATCTTATTATAATCCTGAGTGTCGATTATTACTGTAAGGAAACAAAAAGATGAAAATAAAATAAATAAAAAATAATAATATAATATAATTTAGAGATAAGATGAAAATTATGTATACACATGTAGAAAATAAATAAAAAAAAAAGAGAGTGCAAATTCAACCTTGAACAAATTGTACTTTCTTTACAGATGGCCTTATCATTGGTTTACTTACTTCTATTAAGTACCCTACGCACGGTTCATGGATTATACGGGTACGACTGTGGAGATCACCTCTCGAATTTAACAACTATATCGTTGTTAGATATTGGAGATTGCGATATCAGAAGACCAGCCGTAAATGTCTCGCGAACGTACACTCAACTATTGCAATTAAATGAGTACTCGTCGACACAAGTCTACAAATGTTCGGTTAAAATAACGCGCATAATCACGCATTGCGGAATGCACTCTCATGCATCTAGAGTATCGGGAGGAGAAATAAGTTATTACAAGGAGATATCGGCTCATGAATGTGATTTAATGTAACAAACCGGGTATTTTCAAATAGGGGAAACCCGAATGATAGGTATAAAAGGGAACAGCACCATTTATAGGCAGGTAGTCTTTGCCGGTAAGAGCGACGGCGACGCCAAATGCATAGGAGGCTCCTACTCAGACCCATATGGAAGGTGGGACGATGTATATGTCGCGGGTTGGATTGAAATTTCGCTTCAAGATTATTCTACCTCAGTACATTTAGATTCCAATAAAATCATTCTTAAAACAGGGGTCCGATGCACCTTTTCGGAAAGGCAGTGTATAGATCACGACGGCGTAAATGTATTTTGGGTAACGATTCCCGAGGATTTTTGCGGATTAAATAGGTATTCGGTACTTTACGAGGGATACCTGAACAAAATTTACGACGAAGAGGCAAATAGGGTTATGTATTCATTGGAATCAGAAGATATAACTTTTGCACTATGGAAAACAGTCGAATTACATAAATGCGGATACGTATTTTTCGGTACAGAACATCCAAAATTATTTATATTGGAAGATACACACAAGGGAGAATTAGTAAAGAAAACACATAAGCACAACCAACTTAGACATTTTCGCGTATGTAAATTCTAAATTTTTATATATCGAAAAACACGTAAGGGGACAATTTAAAGAAATGTACTATAAAATCTTGCAACAAAAATGCGAATTAGAAAGGAAAGTCCTTAAAAATGCCATATCAATCGCGACCATATCTCCCGAGGAGTTCGGATACAGACTTATGGAATCAAACGGGTACATAGGTGTGGTAGCGGGAGAAACAGTACATTTGTTAAAATGCCTACGAGTGGAAGTCAAAATACGAAACACAACTAAATGCTATGAGCAATTACCCGTACGTCGAGGGGATGAAGAACTCTTCTTAGCCCCCCGAACACGGATACTGGTCAGAACCGGCACACATATTATTTGCGACAGTAGAATGCCTGCAATGTATAAATTAGATCAACACTGGTATAAAATGCTACCCATGCCAATAATCGGGGAAGAACCGGAAACACTAAAACCACAATCGAAACCCGCCTGGAAATATGTGAGCCCGGAAACACTAGCGATCGGCGGAATCTATGGGGAGAAAGATTTAAATAGACTTCGCGACATGATATTGTTTCCTATTGAGAAGCCTACAGTGTTAAATAAAGTTGCATTGGGAATGACCGGTAAGAGAGGAAATCAAGAAGGAATCACGATAGCAAATATGTTCGACGAACAAGCAATCGAAATGATGGCTAAAAGTACATGGGATAGAATGTGGTCAAGCTTTTTAGCTTTCGGTACCGCAAGTGCAGGATTAATTGGAGTCATCATGCTTTGTAGACTTATTAAACTATTAATTGATACAATCATTCACGGGTATGCTATATACAGTTTATACGGATTTTCGATACATTTACTTGGCGCAATCTGGAATTCTGTTACCCAACTGTTATTACATTTGGGACGACAGCAAAAAGACAAAGAGGATAATAGAGCCAATAAAAATAAGGAAAAAACACAAAAAGGAAAAAGTGAGCCAGTGTACGAGACTCCCACTTGCCCCCCAAATCCGATATATGCCGAAATCCCTATATATCAAAATCAAAGACCGGACTCAATATAAAAAAAAAGCACATATACGTATATATACACATAGATATATAGGATAAGACTCAATAACAAGTGTGCAATGTTTGAGAATTACTAACAAAATGTAGTTAAGAACAAAATGAAAGAAAAATTAACTAGTGTGAAAAATAAAATATTAACAACTGAAAAGAAATCAACACACATAATAATGTCCTAAGGTAATAATGCAGGAGGACCAACCATTCGACGGAGTGATACCTACTGAATATCCACGAGTCTATCACGCATTATTACACTCCCGGTGCGTCACATTAAAGGACGGAGTAAATTGTATCTACGTTGGACAAACACGCAGATTAACACTGTGCAATTGGTGCTACAACCCTCGCTACTACCCGAGTGCGGAATCAGTAATCATCGTAAGAAACCTCCACACACTAGGAGCACCTCCGGATCCTTACTTAATCTGTGCAGCTTGCAAAGAAGTATTGGTAAATATCAGACCCGCAGTTAACTGTGGAAGATGTACGGACAAGTTAATATAACGCCGCCCATTGTGGTGAAAACAGTTTTTCATAGACTTCAAAAGAATTATATTCGTGAGGCAAATTTGGATGACTGAAAAAAATAACTCTCGCCCAGTAAAGTGTATGGAATGCAAAGAGGAAACGATCGAAGAGGAAATAAGCTCATTAAAGAAGATGCCATTTTTGGACCCATCACCAGAAGCGGAAGGTAAGAACCTAGCTGGAATAGGCTCAATCGATATTGTATTGATAGGCCCTAATAGTAACGGCCAACCGTCACAATGTAACGAGGAAATACCGAAAGTCTGGAAGCCCATGTTGCAAATGACAGGAGGACTACCAGAGTCACAACTAATCATGGTACAAAAACAGATAACTGAGGAAATAGCTAGGAAAGAAACAAGAAAGATGAGAGAGAGCCAAACGTTGAAATCATCCTCGTCGCAAAAAACTAAAACCAACAAAGTTGCGATAAAGAAACGCGGGAAAGACAACAAAAACAAGAAGACAAGAAGAGCAGCAATGAGATCTCGTGTGAGGAGAAGATCGCAGAGACAAAGATATAGCATCCCGAAGGAAAATACAAATTTAAAAACGCGAATATCAGAACCGGTAAAAATTAAAACAAGAATATCTGAAAATTTAAACAAAGAAGGTACGCCACCTTCAAAAACACCCTTAACAAATAACGAGATAAAACAAGAATTGCCATTGTTTCAAGAAAAAAATTTTAAAGAAGAGGTATTGAAAGAACAAGGAGGAGAAGAAACACCAATACTGACATTAAACCCGATAGAAGCAGTAAGGACGAGTTATGTAGAGGAGGACCTAATTAAGGAAATAGAGGAAGCACTACAACAGGAAGTATCTGTGGATCATCTGGGAGAGGCCATAAACGAAGGAATTCCGTTAACACCTGAAGAGGAAAATGAGATTTGGAAGGATATATGTAACGTTATAGCAGGAAGACACCTGCTATAACGTTGAAAAGATGAAGATAATTATTAGGATTACAGGGATACTAGGAAAAGGAGAGAGAGAGAGAGGGGAGAAATCGAACACATTTCTCTTGTTAAAAATTATACAATTTATTGATATAAAAAATTTTTTTTTTTTGTCAATACAAATTAATAAATAAAGAAGAAAAAAAAAAAAAAAAACCTATATCGCTACCCCTTGAAGAGGAATGGGAATCCAGACCTACAACAAAAAAAAACAACAAGAAAATTAAATATATATATATATATATATACATATATGAGGGAATACGAAAATTAACTCACCCCTTCGTTCTGCCAGCGCATACACATTGGAGGAGTGCCCCGCTCCTGGCAACACACCGAGCAGCGCTCAAGACAATCCGGAGACATCCAAGTCTCCTGGTGACAGGGCACGAAACAACCCCGCACCTCGTCGGGACAATCCCAGTTAGCCCCTAAGGGAGGCAGGGGATAACGATACTGAAAGAAAAAAATATATATATAAATAAATCTACACATGAATAAATACAAGGAAAATTAAAATCAAATTAAATAACTCACGGAAGGACAAAAAGAGGCGTCCCAGTACACAGATATCCGGGATTCCTCTGTCCGGGGACAACGGCAAATAGCGCAAATGCCGATACCTCGCCTATGACAGGGATCATAGAAGACTTCCTCCTCATCGGGGCCACCGAAATAAAAAATCTGAAAAAAAAAAAAAAAAAAAAAAATTTTTTTATTTAAATAAAATTAATGAAAAAAAAGGGGGGGGAGAAGAAAAGAAAAACATCTGCAAAGACAGACAAAAAAACTTACCTCGTAAATCTCTTCCATATCGAGGCGCGTCCTCCAAAAGACCACCTCCAAAAACAAAAGCACCAGAACACCAATCATTTTTTTCAGACGAAAAAAAAATATATAAATTATTAATAAGAAAAGATAACCGAAAAGACCGGATAAGAAGAGGCCGAGATCTGAACTAGACCAACGTTCGAAATCAACTGATGCACTGCCGAGATGCACCACTAGAGCAAGCTGGGAAATTGAAGAAACCCAGGCACTTGAAAATAAGAGAGTGGGAGTAAAAAACACATGTGTCCTAAAGTAGAAATGGGCATGGGAAATAAAATAATACAAAACCTTTCTAACTCAAACGGAAAAAAATATTCACATACTTCTCGCTATAAAAGAAGAATGTTGAAATTCCATGTTCAACATTCTTTTTTTCAGGTGGGGTGGAATTTTATATAAAAAAGCAACAACCCACACGAAAGATAAAGAGTAAAAAGACATAAAGAGAAAAGTAGCTTGAATAAAATTACACATCGGTAATAAAAAAATTATCAATATACTAACAGAAATTCTATGTTACAGCCGACTCAACACAGGTCATATACACATGTCACATATTCTTGAAAAAAAAAAAATTTTTTTTTTGCTTCTTTCATTTTGTATCGATATTAATATAAAATTTAAATAATATTATATGTAATCTAGTATGTAAAAACTGAATGTATGATCATAAAACAATTATATATAAATACATAAACAAAAAATTGTAGCAACGAAAAGTACCTTATAAATCATATTGTAAATAAATAATGATGTGCGGAGAATTATAATACCCATCATTGTTTATAAGAAATACATACAATAATACACGTATACAAATCTTTAGCGAACGTCGAGTTTCACTCGTCCGTTCTTTTTCGGGCCGGGAGGTGTAATGTAATCACCGATTCCATTACGCATCCAAAACCCTACTATTACTATACATATCATATCTATACACACACACACACACTTACTTACTAGTACGTCATCGCAGCACTCAAGAAGTGGATGTGCAAAAAACCAGGAGAGAGAAAAATCTACTCATACGTACGAGCGGCACCTTCACGAAAATAGGCTATATTCCAACGAACCAAGCAATAAATTCAAAGGGGTCAAAAGAACGCTAGGAGATATTTTAGAATTCAATGAGAGCTTCATAAGAACCGCGTATTCGTATTTTTAAACACGAGAACAACGTGGCCGTTTCCACGTAATGCGACGTCAAACCACCGCGGGAAGATAAGCATAACTATGAGAAAAGAACTAGCGAGGAGAGAAACCGAAGCGCAATATTCGACGATCTGGAAATCCATTGGAATCACGTGTGCGATCTCCAGTAGGGAAAAAGAGACCGCGGGAGAGTTCTCAAAGAGACAAATTCTCAAGTGGTAGTCATAAACTATGATGTTTATGACTTGACCTGCCACGATCCCCTTCATGTTGAGAGAGGAAAATAGCAAGGTGACCCAATATGGAAATCCCTAGCCCGAGAAAAACAAGGGGATATGCGAGTATATAAAGCCCGGGAGCAAAGGGTAATCGTCGTCAGATCAGTCAGTAATCTCTCGCAGAACGTTACTCTGCTCGTCGCCAGACCACTCATATAAAAATTAGCATCACGCAGTATACGCTACTCGTGCGTTGCGAAAATAAGAGTATCGGACTTAGTCGCTCAGTCGAGCGAGTGCATCCATCGGCATCTTTTCCGAAGACCACCCCCTGCTGAAAAGAAGAAGCAACAGAGGCAGTTGACTCCCTACGATCTACACTACGCACATCAAAAGGACGAGCCGTCACCTCTAGTGCATCTAGCCACCGCTGTAACCTGAACCACCGAGCCTAGGCTGGAAGGCGCCAAGGATTGACAGCTGCAGACACTCAAGAATCTCTTCACACATATATACAAACAGCCACGCACACTCACACATTAAGGTACTTTTCTCTTTTCATAGAAATAAACGTGTGTCGATTTTAAAAGAAATAATGTATAGTTTAAGTGACTTCGTATCCGGCTCCCTTCCCCGGTAGGCAGTGACCGCGTCCGCGGTAGCCAAAAGGGATTTCCTATCATTCATTCATTTAATCATTTAAATTATTATAACTTTCACGTATCGTGAAGTTCGACTATTAATTCAGGTAGGAATTCATGTAAATGTATTAATGTGTTAGATTTTGGTAATTTAAATTTATAATCTGGACGTAACAATATTACTATCTTGAAAAATACCAATAATTATAATAATTCTGTCTAGAGTAATAATTTTTATTACCAACAACTCGTAACATTTGTCGAACCATAAAAATATATATCAACATCAGAATGAACTTATAATTTATATACGAATATTGCAAGATAGCAGCCCGATGATAAGACTATAAAGGTCTCTTCATAGTGTTTCTGTCATGAACTATGTACAATTCCGATGGCTGCGTCTACAATAACGCTTGACTCATAAAATATTAACGATCGATTTAGTGATTTTTTAAAGGAAAAAATTTTGGAAAAGTATAATAATTTTTAAATTTTATATGAAGTTATATAATATTTCATTAGACTTTTTTTGAAAATCAATAAATTATTATGCGTTATGCATCATGCACGATTGTAGACGCAGCCGTTGGTTTAGACTTGCCGAAAACACTTCTTTTTTTAGTCGCGGATTATCAGTGCTTTGTGTTTGTTCAAAGGTACCTATATTGTCGGTAATAAACAATATAATAATAATACCTTCAGGAATGAAAAATATATATTAATAAAAAAAATGGCAGGTAACAAGAGAAAAAGTCATTTATTTGACAGTAATAAAAAAATTACAAAATATGCCAAAGGACAAATGAGAAAATCACTTCGAATGAAAGAGGTATGTATATTAATTATTGATTTAAAAAAATTCAGTAATAATTGAGCTGTATACATGCACAAATAACCCTACTGAAAAATTTTAAGTGTATCAAAGCAAAGTGTACGATAAAATTATTAAAGTGTAATGAAATGTTTTTCATTTTTTACACCATTTAAATGTACAAGCTAATAAATGCATTGGTATACTTTGTATACATATAAATTTTGCACTAGGGTATCTATAACTTTATTATTATTATAAAATAATTAATTTATGTATCTTCATTCCAGTCTCTGCAATCTACTAATAAAAATGACGTGCCTTCAACCGATGTTAATGTAGAATTCACAAATGACAATAGACCAGAATATCAACAATTTTGAGAATGGTGAAATAGATAATAATTCTGAGATGATTAATCATATATCAACGTTATTTCAAGAAGTAAGTTTATTTTATTTTTACATTTTAGAAACTAGCACAAAATTTATTTGTAACTGTTATAATCTTATACTTAAATTCAATTTTGTTTTCTTATTTGTTCCAAAATGAGCAAAAACATTCTGGAAACGCATCCATGATTATATATATATCTGGTAATTTTAAACGAGTCAAGGTTATCGCTAATTAAGATACCTCTAAGCACGATTGCATTTTTAGTAATATTTTATGCATAATTGTACAACTGTGTGCATAATTTTTATATTTCATTTTATTATATTTATTATATATATTAATGAGAATAACGCTCTTGTGTAGCTATGATAAATTTTAAATGAGGGCCAATACAAAAATGTAAATTTAATACTAGAGTTTGGATATTAGAAACATTAAGTAAAATTTGTGTACAAGATTATCATTGTACAAGTATAAAGGTTATGATCTTGACAGCTATTCCCAACTCAGTGTTCGAGTCAGTCGCAGGCAGTATCTATCATTATAACACCTTATATGCAGTGTATTAGTGCAAGATATTTAATTTGTAGTGTAGATGCTTATTTTATCATGTAGAACAGGCTAGCGTAACAACTTTTGCTTCTCTGTCTTTGCTAACTGACCCGCACCGAACCCCATGAAAATTTAAACAAGAGCACATGAGATTAAGACAAGTTCATGTATTGTTTTAAAACCCTGAAACAAATCACCATGCAAAATTTTAGTCCTCTAAATATGATAGATTTTAATTGAGAGCAAAAGGTAAAATTGAAAAAAGTAATCGTGCAATCATTGAGAATTTGATTTTGCTCTCAATTAAAATCCATCATAGTTAGAATGCTAAAATTTTGCATGGTGATTTGTTTTAACATCTTAAACCCAGAAATTAAGTTATTTCTATACTAACTGATATAATTTATTATAACTAAGGCCATCTTTTTTTGAAAGAGCGGATTATACAATCGTATATAATTATAATTTATTATTTTATTTGTAATTTTATTTTATCACTCATGTCCTGCATTTTATTTGTGAAAGATGGTAAATCAAATACTTTACTTTCCACAAGTAAAATTCTTTAAAAATTATATGTGTGTGAGCGTGGGTTTTCGTGTTAGTAATAGTATTTTATTCCACACTCAATGATGTCACTTTGTCTTTTAAAAAAGGGCCAACACAATTTTCTTCTGTTTTGATGAATTTTAAAAAAATTTTTGTTGAAAAAAAAATCATTTTTTCTCCACCAATTTTTGTATGGAAGTGTCTCTGTGCGTGCGTGCGTGCGTGCGTGTGTATGTGTAAACGTGTTTTTGGGGGCGCTGATCACGAATATAGCATACAAATTTTTAAATCTAAGATGGCGGATCTAATATAGCGACTATTTAAGGTTAGGATTGCGGATTTTCAAGGAATAAAGATGGAAAGAGGTATTCGGGGGTTTTCGGGGTTGCTGATTACGGATCTGGTATTAGAATTTGAAAATTATAATTGGCGGATCCAATATGGCGACTATTTTAGGTTAGGATCGCGGTTTTTCGAGGAATAAACTTGGAAAAGGGTATACTGGGGTTTTCGGGGTTGCTGATTACGAATCTGGTATTAGAATTTGAAAATTAAAATTGGCAGATACAATATGGCGACTATTTTAGGTTAGGATTGCGGTTTTTCGAGGAATAAACTTGGAAAGGGGTATACTGGGTTTTTTCGGATCGCTGATAACGAATCTGGTATTAGTATTTAAAAATTAAAAATGGCGGATCTAATATGGCCACTATTTTAGGTTAGAATTCTAGTCATTGGATCCGCCAAATTGAATTTTCAAATTTAAATCCAGATTCGTAATCGGCGACTCCGAAAACGAAAACAGTATACAAATTTAAAAATCCAAGATGGTGGATCTAATATGGCGACTATTTTAGGTTAGGATCGCGGTTTTTCGAAAAGTAAAGTTGGAAAGACGTATACGGGTGTTTTTGAGGTTACTGATTACAAATCTAGAATAAAAATTTTAAAATCCAAGATGGCGGATCTAATATGGCCACTATTTTAGGTTAGGATCGCGGTTTTTCGAAAAGTAAAGTTGGAAAGAGGTATACGGGGGTTTTTGAGGTTACTGATTACAAATCTAGTATAAAAATTTTAAAATCCAAGATCGTGGATCCAATATCGCGACTATTGTAGGTTAGGATCGCGTTTTTCAGAGGAATAAACTTGGAAAGAGGTATGCGGAGGTTTTTGGGGTCGCTGATTACGAATCTGGTATTAGAATTTGAAAATTAAAATTGGCGGATCCAATATGGCGACCGCACACGTAGAACGCGCATTCGCCGAGGTCACTTCTTAACTCATCAACACGCGCTCTCTCTTTCATACAATCACCCTGCTAAAAATCGTGGATTAAAAAGAATTAAAGTCGATTGAAAATCAATCGATTTTAGATGTCATTCTTGTTACCAATTTTCACAATTAAATTCGATTGTTTTCTAAATTAAATCGATTGTGATTGATTACTGACGATTAGAGGTTTAAATTTGGATCAATTGGTTTGATCGTTTTGAATCGTTTTTTATTGATTTTAATTAGAAAACAATCGAATTTAATTGAGAAAATTGGTTATAAGAATGACATCTAAAATCGATTGATTTTCAATCGACTTTAATTCTTTTTAATCCACGATTTTTAGCAGGGCAGTTCATTGTGAATTACGATTAATGAACAAACACATTCACCGAGAATCTCTCGTGTTCACCCTGCTGAAAATAGTCAATAGGTATTGATTAATACCCTCCCGAAAAAGGTCGATAGAAGTCGTTTAAATCACTTATCGACATGAATAGTGAATCTTAATTACACTTTTTGCATTAGAACTTGATAAAACACGATAAAATACAATAAAAATCGATAGATGTCGATAAGACTCAATATGAAAAATTGCAATTGAAATTGATAGAATTTCACGAAGATAATGTTCTATCGATTTCAATTGTAATTTTTCATATTGAGTTTTATCGACATCTATCGATTTTTATTGTATTTTATCGTGTTATATCAAGTTGTAATGCAAAAAGATCCACTATTTCAAGTTAATTAAAATCTTATCGACTTCAATGCTGAATTCTAATCGACTTTAATCGATTTCTATTCACTTCTTCCAGCAGGGCTAGCATGCTTGAACTCGTACTACGAATTCCACACAAGGTCTAAAAAAGCCCACTTCACATCCTTTTTACACAATGTACTGATCGAATAGGAAGCATAAATAGATTATCTTTATCACTTAAAAATATTATACATAAATAATTCTATATTTATTTTCAGGTTAACGCTAGGGTTAACATCGACTATAATAAATTTGAGGAGTGGTACAGCAGCGATGACGAAATAACCGAACTTTTAACAACTGAAGTGACCTTATCAAATACAATAATAAATTTAACAGAAAATAATGAAGTTTTGAAACCCGTAGCTTTGAATGCTATTGTCAGCTCGGCAAAATTGTTATTGATGATTTTTAAATATTCTATGAAAAATCATTTATCTATAAGTGGCATTTCTAATTTATTAACACTTACTAATTGTATGTTCGGTAAAACAGTTCTCCCAGAATCACGTTACAAAATAGATCAATTATGTAAACCAGTTAATGATATTGAGTTACATAGCGTATGTTATTCATGTTCCAATTACATTGGCACATTTAAAGAATTCAATACCTGTGTATTTTGTAGTAATTGTAATACAGAAGTCAAATCATCAAAATTATTATTTTTATGTAGTAAATGAAAGAAAACATCAGAAAGACTGTATTGAAGATATTTATGATGGAAAATTATACAGACGATTTGTTAAAAATCTATGTGCTGATGATCGACATGCTTACGCAACAGTGATTTTCAATACTGATGGCGCTCCAGTTTTTAAATCTTCATCATTTTCAATATGGCCTATCTATATAATATTAAATGAAATACCTCAACAAGAACGATTAAATAGTGCGATCGCTGTTGGTTTGTGGTTTGGAAAAAATAAACCGGAAATGACAATTTTTTTGGATGTCTTCACGAAACTAATGAATACTCTTTCTACAATAGGTGTCTTATGTACGATAAAAAATACAGAATACCGCATAAAGATTTATTCACTATTGTCTTGTGTAGATACCATGGCTCGTGCACCAATGAATCGTACGATGCAATTTAATGCGCATTACGGATGTGATTGGTGTTTAGAAGAAGGTGAATATTTTCTAGGAAGTATGCGTTACCCATTTCATATCCCGTTCTCAAAAAATAGAACTCACGCTGAAACAATTGTTCATGCCACTCAAGATCTAGAGCAAAATCGTCCTATTTTCGGAGAAAAACAGCATCTCCTCTTTTAAACTTGTCTAATTTTGATATTATTGAAGGTTTTACACCGGACTACATGCACTGTTACGTTTCTGGTGTAGTTAAACAGTTTATAGAGATCACAGAAAGATATTTAACAAGAACAGATATTGATTATATCGACGAATTACTTATTAAAATTAGATCACCCACACAGATAGGTCGTCTATCAAGGTCTTTTAAGGATAGAGGATTTTGGAAAGCCAAATAATATGAGAATTGGTTATTGTATTACTGCATACCCTTATTATGCACAGTAACGCAACATAAAGTCTTGCTACAAAACTGGTCACGATTATTCGAGTCCTTGTATATCTGTTTACAGACAAAAATTACCTTTGCAGAGTTAAATACTGCAAATACGTTATTATGTACATTTGTATCGGAAATGGAAGATATTGATTCATTAAAAGGCCTTACTTATAATGTTCATCAACTTATACATTTAACTAATAGCGTGTACAATTGGGGTCCGTTATATGCACATTCAACCTATCCCTTTGAGTCGGCAAATCATGAATTACTGCAATCTATTCATTGTGCAAAAGGAGTAATTTTACAAATAACACGATATAGCAATATTCAACGTGCGATAAAAGTGTTAGAAAGCAAAATATATCCTAAATGTTCTGGAACTGTATTAGAATACTGTGAAAGTCTTACAAATAAAACATAAAAAAAAGCTTCAAAATATCATCTATCACATATTTTGGAAAATATAAAAGTTTGAGTACTTACCTAATTAATAAATATCAATTATACAATAAAGGAAGACATTTTAATAGGCTTGTTTCTAATGGATGCTTATTTATAGACTTGTCAAAAGCAACATAAAAGGTCATGCAACTACTACGCACAACTCGCGGATAAAACATTTGTAAAACTTGTACATTTTATTGTAGATGAAAACAGCAGGCAAGAAATAACAATTTGTGAAGTTATAAAAACAAAGTCTCACAAATATTCGAACATTATAAAAGAATTTGTACACATAGATAAAGAAATTTGTGTAGAAAGAAACGAAATAATGAATATTTGTGTTGCCGTCGAAATCGAACATAAAGTATTTTTAATACCTGTACCCAATATGTTACATTATTGATTACAGTTATAAGTATCTAAGGTTAATTTTATTTTTTTATGATATACTTGAAATTTTAAATATATGACAAATAAAAACATTCCATATCTTTTTTAATTTGTTGTTTTATATTAATTTTTATGATGTATCCTTATTCCTTAACAAATTTATAAGTAAAATTTATTCGATTTATTATCTATAAAATAGATATATTAATTTATCAATTTCCTGTATAATCGCGCGATTAATCACGCGATTACGGCAAAAATATAATTTTTGATTTTATCATAATTGCGCAATTAATCGCGCGAATAATCGCGGGATAATTGGTTCGATAAACTGGCACGATTACTCGCACGATTTTTCGTGCGATTTTTCGTACGATCTTTTTCAATATATCTACCCTCATTCATCGCTCTATCTTTATCAATAACAATGAATCCATACTTATCATTCTTCCAACATTCAGAACATAAATTTCGAAATTCATTGAAAGTTAAATCAGTATTCATATGATCTTCATAGATATGTTTCAGATTCACATCGTCTTGTCGATAAATCACCAACAAATTAACATTATCTCTAATGAGATGTTTTCCTATATGAGCATATGATTGGCATAGATAGAAACTGTCTACACTTTTATGTCTCCCCATACAGAAAAATGCTCTGACGTTATCCTGCTTTTCACAAGCGACGTCGTCAAATATCATAATTGAATTTGGAAGGGCTTCATCTGGAGATACTACGGATTCATGCTCACTGAACGGAAGATATGATACTCCTTCAATCGGCTCCAAGACATTCTTGAGAAACTGATACTTTGGCTGATTCAAGGATTCTGAGTATACGTACAAATTCTCGACCCAAAGACCATTCGGGTGCGTAATTAATGCCAATAAACTATTTGTTTTTCCGCAGTTTGATGGTCCGCAGAATACAGCTCGTACACTATCAGGTAGTAATTCACCATGTCGCTTTTTTCTCTTCTCTTTTCCAAAATCGAAATTTGTGACGGGAAGTTTGATGTTCTGCTCGGTAAAATCCATGTTCACGTAACAGAGTCAGATTCAACATTGAGCTCTAGAAATATAAACGCTTGTTTTATACCCTGATCATCAGTTGTAAATCAACACTCGAAGAGAGATGATCATACACAAATCTCAGAAACAGCCGAAAGGCAATGGGCTGCTTGATAAAGTGATCAATAACTTACCTGTTGAAATGCATCTTCCTGGCTATCAATACTGCGGTCCCGGAACCAAATTGAAAAAACGAATGAAAAGAGGAGATCCTGGAATTAATCCGCTCGATCAGGCATGTAAAGAACATGATAGCATACTCTGATAAAAACGGAGATCGTAAAGCGGCTGACAAGAAGCTTGCTGATAAAGCTTTGCAACGTGTCAGAGCCAAGGATGCTAGTCTTTCCGAAAAAGCTTTTGCTTTTGCCGTTAACAGTGCTATGAAATTAAAAGGAAAAACTGGAATGGGACTGAAATTTAATAAGTTACTAACTGCAGCTAAAAAGTCAATGACCGCAAGTAAATGTTCTCGCAAGGTTATTCAATCAGCCTTGAAGGGTGCACATCAAACTGTTAAGAGTATTGGCAGAAAGAAAAAGTTATCATTTTACGAGTTCTACCGCTTTTATCGAAAATTGGTGGAGTACTTAGTCTCATTCCACTATTCGCAGGACTTAGTGCGACCGGTGCTCTAGCAGGAGGTGCTGCTGGAATAGCTAAAGCTGTTAATGATGCTAAAGCTGCGCAGAAAAATCATGAAGAAAGTAAAAGGTATAATAAGGCCATGGAAACTATTACTTTAGGCAAAGGTCTCCATCTTAAGCCCTATAAAACTAAGATGGGATTATTCATGTCGCCTCATATCGGTCGTGGAGTTAATAGAAAAAAAAACTTCGATTTAACTTTGCCAAATCGTCCACTGACTGACTACGATCTTAAAAAAAATGCTCGTATGATGAAAATCTCAGATTTCCGAGGTGTTTTCATGAGAAATAATCTGCCTCCCAATGGTCCATGGCATAATGAATCTGCAGTGGTTAACTTGGATGACTATCAAAATAGAGGTACTCACTGGGTTTGTTATCGCAAGCAAGGTTCTGAAGTACTTTACTTTGATAGTTTTGGTGATCTCAAACCTCCCAAGGATCTCTTAGAAGTATTTTAACGTGAAGGAAGTGAAATACAATTACAAAAGGTATCAAAATTTTGACTCATTCATATGTGGCCATCTTTGTCTCTACTTCTTAGCTGGGAGACTATATATAATATAAGTTAATTTCAGCCTTTTACATGGCCCAGAAATGGACTTGGTTTTACAAAAAATTTTTACATTGTTGACTTAACCTAACCAAAATGATAAATAAATAAATAAATACGCTTTACAATTTCACCTTAATATTATTACACTTACCATATACTTTTCCTATAGCCTCTTACATTTTATATTTTACCTTACACATAATAAATTTTACAGATTAAATTTTACATTTTATTTTTTACATTTTATTTTACATTTTGCATTTTGCCTTTTATATTTTCCATTTTACATATTGCTTTTAACATTTTCCATTTTACATAATTCCTCTTGCTTTTTTAGATAATTATCCCTTACAATTCTACATTTCTGTATTTTTACATTTCTACATTTTTACATTTTTACATTTTTACCATTTTTACACTTTTACATTTCTACATTTATACATTTCTACATATTTACATTTCTACATTTTTACACTTTCTTTTTACTTTCTTCATACTTTTTACATTATTATCCTTTTCCTACTCTAATTTTATATCTATACCTTTTTCTAACCCTGAATCTTTCCTACCCAACCTTTAGTTCTAAGTATCCTCTTGTCTACGTTGTTTCACATGTTTCTACTAAGTGCTCTAATGTACCTAACTCTTTCCTACATAATTTGCACTTCCTATTCTCTTCTGTTTCCCAATATTTGTTTGCACTTTCTATATTTCCACACCTAATTCTAGCTATTTCCCTATATCTTCTATTCCCGTTCCTTAAATACCCTGGTCTGCATACCGTTATTATCTCCTTATATCTTGGATTATATCTGGATTGCTCTATTTTCTCTCTTTGCCATTGCTTTTGTGCGTCCTTTTCTCTTTTTCGTATCTCTTCTCCTATATCCTTTCCCATTCCTTTTATTATTTCTATTTCCAACGTGCTGAGTCCTAGGTTGTTTAAGTATTTTTCTTTTTTCGTCATATATTCATCTTCCTTATCAGTTCTTCTTCAGTTTCTCTTCCCAGCATATCCTTGTTAGTCTCTCTTTATCCTGGTTTTTTACCTTCTCTTCATATTTCAACGCCCTTAGAGCCCATCTTTCTTTTAGTTTCGTTACTTCCGCTTCTTCATATATTAGGTACTTGGGCGTGCACATATCTACTCCTAGTATCCATCTCCAATACATAGTTAATATATTTTCCAGCTCCATTTTTTCTTCCCATTCCCAGATTTCTACCCTGTACTCCATTACACTTCTCACTAAATCATTGAATAGCATATTTCTTGTATTTATGTCATATTTGCAAGCCCTTTCTCCTAATCCCCACACCTCTTTAACTGCGGCTAATCCTTTCCTTTTCATTTCCTTTATATGGTCTTTATGGTTTCCCTCCCTATTAAACGTAAATCCTAAAGAGGTGCTCGCAGACAAATGAATTCATTAGCATCCGATCAGTCATGGAAGATAGCTTCACTCTGAGTCTTTCAGGAAACTCATCTGTCTTAGAAGCGCAATATTTTCCTTCAATTGAACTACCACAGCATAAGAATTTTGTCTTGGAATTAGTTGAACTTTTAACATTCAACTCTATTCCCAATGTTGACCATTCAAATAATAAACTTCATTTGAGTAAAGATAATATTATCACTATTTCTACTGGCAGTTATGAAATTGATGCTATAAATCAATTTTTACAAGAAACTTTGAAATCCAAAGGAATTGAATTTTCATTGAAAGCTAACAACAATACTCTCAGAAGTGAAATTCTCTGCAGTCATCAAATAGATCTCACACCTCACGATGCAATAGGCCGTCTCCTTGGCTTCGCTCCTCGCATTCTCAAAGAGAACATTCAACACAGCTCTGATTTACCAGTGAAAATATTGAAAATCAATGCATTCAGAGTTGAGTGCAACATTACTGCAGGTGCTCACATCAATAATAAGAAAGTTCATACAATACATGAGTTTTTTCCCAGAGTGCCTCCAGGATATAAAATCTTAGAAGTTCCGTCTCATGTGATATATCTACCACTCAGTGTCAAGTGCATAGATCATCTACAAATTCGAATTGTAGATCAGGATGGAAATTTAGTGAATTTCCGAGGTGAGGAAATTACTATTAGACTTTACATCAAATCTATATAATGGGTATCGTTTACAATTCCGGAACATATATAAATCAGCAATCATGTCATCCAGTCATCAGTCGGCCGAAGAAACTCAAACCGTTAACACGCAAGAGCATTCAGTTCCTGACAAGCGTAGGACTAAAAGTTCGTGGAAAAAATTCTCGTGTATAATTCTTTGCTGCTTCCAGAAAAATGGACGAAATTCTAAGCATTCAATCAGGTGTCGTCTTCGATGAGTCTATTGCTCATTACGAGGTACACGCCCATCAACCATACTCATAATTAAGCTTTGATAATAGTGATGAAATTCGTATTTCTATACAACATCAATGTGGAAAATTGAAACTAAAAGGTGGTTCAACAGCACCAGTTAAAACTAAATTCGTAAACAATGGCATTTGTCATCTGTTTGATGAAATTCGTTATGAAATTAATGCTGTGGAGATAGATAAAAGTAAAAATGTTGGTTTGAGCAGTCTCATGAAAGGATGGACTTCATTTAATGCGAATCAGAATAACATGCTAGAAAACGCAGGCTGGCTTGGCGTTGAAGAAGACGACAAATCGTTTATCGATGAAAAGGGAAACTTTGACGTTGCAATTCCGCTGAGTATGATCTTGGGCTTTGCAGAAAAAATTATAGTTAACATGAAGCATGAGCTCATACTTACAAGATCGAGAACCGACTTGAATGCAATAATCCAGGAAGGTATTACGTCAGCTGGTCTCTCTACTTATGAAGATTCTGAAGTAAAAATATCGAAGTTAGAATGGTTAATGCCATATGTCATTGCATCAGATAAACAAAAAATCCAGCTATTGAATTTTATTGGTAAAGATAACTTCATCTCTATGTGTTTTCGTTCTTGGGAGCTATTTGAATATCCTCATCTTCCAAGCACGAATAAACACGTCTGTACAGTGAAAACTTCAAATCAGTTGGAGAAACCTCGTTTTGTAATTCTCGGACTACAGACAAAGAGAAAAGCTACAAGAACTAAAAATGCTAGTAGATTTGATCATTGGGAAATAAGCAAGTTAAAACTTTCCTTAAATTCACAATATTATTCATACAATAATATGAATCTCGACATATATAACAATCAGTATGCAATTCTCTATGATATATATGCTAATTTTCAAAAATCTTACTCCGCCAGAGATCCACAGCCGTTGCTGACAAAGCCTATGTTCATCGAGAATGAACCATTCGTAGTTATTGACTGTTCACGACAAAACGAATCTCTCAAGAACGCTCCTGTCAATGTACGTCTAGAATTTGAGGCTAAAAAAGATTTTCCTGCTGATACTTCAGTCTACTGCATGATCTTACACGATCGCATCGTTTAGTACAATCCTATTAGTGGGGATGTCAAGAAACTTGTCTAAGCAGAACCGAAAAAAAAATCAAGATTGTCTGTGCACTTTACACCGTCAAACTTATAAAATTATTCTATCAGTCATGCAAACATTTGTAATAAAAAATAAAAATTAGCTATAGGAATACTGGATCAGGAAAAAGAGGGGGAAGCACTCCCCACTCTTTTACCCACTATACATTCTAGATCACTGGGAGCTGGGAGGGGGTGATCTAGAATGCCTATGATCTAGTATGCCTATAGCCTATCTACTTACAGAGAATATCGAAGCATGAGCTGCGAATATTACCTGACCGGATAATATTCGCTGGTGAACGTTTTCGCTCGATTTGAATTTAACGACTCGGAGCAGCGATAGTTGGATCTGACCCCAGTTTGTCGTGTGCTATCCGAGTCGAGAAAATTATTTATTGTTCGCGATTTTGTTTAAAACGCTTTCGTTCGAATTTATGAGCTGCAGTTTGACAGTACTCTAATTCCCAGTATAACAGGTGAGAGCAATTAATTGTATAGCACAGTGTGACCTGAGCCCGCACTTAGGTTACGCCTATTCGTGACCTAAGTAGTCCTTTTTTGCACCGTGTTTATCACATGCGCTACGCTCGTGCGCTAACTTCACGGTGAAAAACAGGACTGCTTATGACACGGATAGGCGTGACAGCGGACTTAGGTAGGCTGTGGTATAATAGTACATTACGATACAAGTGACCTAAGTAGCACTTTTTTGCACGGCGTGAGGTTAGCGCACGAGCGTAGTGAATGTGATGAACGCAGTGCAAAAAAGTACTACTTAGGTCACAGATAGACGCAAGCTAAGTGCGGGCTTAGGTCCCACGGTGCTATAAAATTCTATACGATACTCGTGAGCTAAGTAACACTTCTGCACGGCGTAATTAGGACCCTCACTGCGCCCGGGTCCTAACCTCACGCTGTGCAATAATGCACAACTTAGGTCACTTGTATCGTAATGTACTATAAGCGTATATTAAAATCTTGAAAAATCTATACAAGACGAATCTAACAAGTTAAATTGAAATAGCCGCGCGCTACGCACCTCCTCTTGATAAAGGTTAGAGCGCATGCGCGACAGTGTTGTTGGTGACTCAGTCAGTTTATCTCTGCGCGTTAAACTTAACGGATCCTGTACAGGTGCTATTTCTACAAGTATTTCTAAATCAATATAAAATATACATGTGAGTATATGCCTGATTGATTTTAGTGTTTTATTTATTTATAAATGAAATAGTAGTGAAAAAGTGTAATGAAAAAGTGCAGTAAAGAAACTTTAGTGAAAGGAGTGTTAATAATAGTGAAAATAGCAGAGCAGTGAAAATTGTGTGAATTTATAAAATAAAGAAACAGTGGTAAGTGTTAATGTAAGTTTAATGTGTAATTAAAGATATGCAATGTCTTCGGATAAGGATGCAAAGGCAAGATTTGCATCTACGCATCCGGATGCCAAGTACTCCTTTGGCAGGACATGTCCTTGGATTTTTAAGAAGTTTCATCGAAGATCAACAAAAATCATTCGCTTCCAACTCTTGAAGAAAATAGATCTCAAAAAAAACTATTTCACAATTCATGTGATGTGCAATAAGTATGGTGAATTGTACGACAACAACAGAAGTCTATGACGAAAACAGAAATTACGACAACTGCAGAAGTATACGACAACTGCAGAAGTATACGACTAACAATAGATTAGTAATTGCAGTACGTACTCTTGGCCATCTAACAGGTGAGTTTACGTATACGCATGAGTGGCATAGAATTTCATATAAGATACGTAAGTATAATTTTTTGAGTTATTGAATCATATATTAAGATTTTAAGATATCTGATAAATATAATTAAAATGTTTTTTCTGAGTTCCAGGTAAAAATTGTCGTCCAGACCTGGTATGGTATGACCAAATATATTCAATATTGAAAATGTTGGTCTCGACAAGTGGAAGAAGACATAATTTGGCCCATTTAATTTACTGTGTGGAAAGTAAAAATATAATTATAATATTGACTCCAAAGTTTAATGTTGATTTTTACTAATACTGATTTTTCTTGATTTCAGCTCACTATCCGTAGGATTCCAAAAGAACAAATAGATGAAATGAGCTAAAATTTTTTTTTACAAGTTCTATACACCTGTCGTTTTTATATGAATGTTGTGATTTTAACTTGAAATTGTAATTTTAACTTGAAACATCAAAATCACATCATTCATAATGAGAATAACATGTGTATAAAACTTGTGAAAAAAATTTGAGCCCATTTCATCCATCGGTTCATTCAAAATCTTACGGACAGTGCCAAAATACTTTGATGGGTATATGTACATTCGATACTATCAGGTAGGTGAATATGAAGCCTATGAGGGTTCAAATTGTAGGTAATTTGACCTACTATTATTATAGAAAACATTTTGTCCCCAAAACGTTTTGTCCCCTTAAATAAACGAATATATAGATCATAATAGAATCAGTAACCAATCATTAATAAAATAAATAAACATTTTTCTGAAACATCACTTTATTTGATACCGATACAGATAAGCTTATATCATTACTTGAAGATTCAATAAAATTCTGTATAATATTTAATAAGATTTATTACCATTATTGGTAGATATTGTTTCATCAACATTAATGATAATTTTGATGGCATTAGACTGGTTTGATTTGGCAGCCTCGAAAGCTTCTAGAGTTTCCTCAAATTTATATCTGTGTGTAACAATTGCCCCTAAATTAATTTTTTTTTTTGATACTAAATCTAAAGCATCTGAATAACTGAAACAATTATAAAAAATATAAAATATAGAAACGAAACTATTTTCAAATTTTTGTATTATATTATATAAAAAATAAAAGTAACATATTTAATATAGTATTATTATAGTATATTAAATATGTCACTTTTCCATCAACTATCAATATAAACGATTAGTAATATGAGATTCGTGATAGTATAGAGTCGTGATAAAAAAGATTGGGAATCGTTTAAATAAATATATTGAGATAAGATCAACACAAATAATAGAATCATTGAATAAAACACACTGATAATAGAAATACGTGAAATACTCTATACGTTGTCTAGGGCTTTTCACTCAGATACTCTCCCGTTCGCTGTCGTTCGGGGACTAATGCACTCTATCTAGTAGCCCGGTTCGAATTCATCCTATCTGGAAACACGGTTCGAAAATGCTCTATCTCGGAGCTCGTTTCGAAAACATCCTCTCTCGGAGCAAACTAATATTTAATACTTTTCAATGCCATTAATATTCCAGATGCAATTAATTCTATGCAGCTTTTTTATGGTGATCCTGAACACTTTTTTAAAGTACGCATTTCTTCCATAACAAAATTGCAGAAAAATAATCACATCTGGAAGAGAAATAACATTAAAAAGTCTTAAAATTAGCTTGCTCCGATATAGAGCGTGTAATAACCCAAGCTCGCATATAAAACATTATTTCCCTCAGCCGTCAAGATACAAGGATAATCAATTTTTAAAGTATATTTTAAAACGACTTTAATATTTGTTGCCAGTTTTTTATTTAGAGGATTTTGAAAAATATTCACCACGGATAATTCTGGTCGGCCTCGGTAGCGTGGGCCCGAAATTTATTAAGGGGATTTATTAATTTATCAAATTCATTGTTAACAAGATATTAAAAAATCTAACATTTGAATTTTGTGACAATATCTTGTAACCGTCAGTATCTCTTCCATTCCGTTTCTACATTCTTATTATATAATCCCTGGTCTATAGTCTATATACTACGCAGGTATAGTAATTTGTGAGTATATTAAACAGCTGATATATGTAAATAAATATAGCTATTGATATAATAATTACCGTTTAATATGAGCATTTTTTTCATGTTCATGCGTGAATCCGGGAGTGTTAAATGTATTTTTAAAGTTTAAGTTTTATTTAAAGTACAACTTATTGAAAGTGTGTTTATTTTTATATAAGTATAAATCAAATAAATTGAATAGTGTTAATGTATTTATATAAGTTTAAAATAAATAAATTAAATAGTGTAAGTGTAGAATTCCATTATAATAGCCCATCAGGGCAAACATTCTCTTGGGGTAGGAATAAAAAGAGGCCAAGAGAATTTTATTGAATCAGAAAGACCCAGAAAATCAACAGCTTCCAGACCAGGTTGAAAATACATATTTTTTATATGTATTTTCCACCTGGTATTGAAAGTGTATGTATCTTTAATACGTACTAAAAATTTGTAGTGTATCTGGTAACACATATTTAAAATATATGATAATTTGGAATTGGCTATATAGTAACACCATTTATACCACATCAAATACTTTTTTTATATTTAATATATTTAAAATAGTAATTTTATACGTATCCCCAGGTAAATTATGTTTTTAGTATGTACTAAAGACTCGCACAAAAATTATGTATGTATTTTTAACAGTAGATCCTTTTTCTTCTGTAAGGAATAGAATAATAGATGTCAGCATTTTATATTCTGAACTTCAAAAAGTTTTGTGTTCTGAGGTCTGGTATGGCCATGTACATTTAGCAAATCAAGTGTATAAGGTATTGTATCCAAAGTATAGTGAAATTAGTGTGATAAACTTTGCCAAAATGGTAGATCCAGAAGGCAATGTGTGCAAAGTGAACCGGAGAAGTGTTATTACTATGCGTGCATTTGCTAGGCCTGCAACGTTCAGTGGTTCGTCAGTGCTAAACATTGGAGTATACACGGCTGTAGCATGCTTTAATGATGCTCGTGCAGACTTTTTCAATGTAAGGGGTAACACCACTCTAGAGACCGAAAAAAGGTGTAATTTTGCGGATTTTTCATGGGATTATGGGAAAAGGGATTGTATTGAAATTTACAGGGTTGATTTAACATATATAAATGCTTAAAAGTACATTAGTTTTGGAGTAAAACAGGGATTTGATTTTGAATACGTTATAAAAAAGTTACATACTAATTATGTTAAAATTAATATTAATAACACATTAATTAAAAAATTAGTAATATGTTTATAAAAATTTGACTACGTATTCAAAATTGCAACGAGACGTCAGTCTCGTGCAGAACACACGCAAAACAGTCACACACACGGAGCGAAGGGCAAACGCGCACGAAAACAAAGCAAGCACAAGCCGAATGCTCATGTATACCAACACGTGCTCGAGAACCATGAATACAGCTGCGAGTAAAATCGACGACGGGAGCAAATCACCATTCTAACGAAGGGAACACACAAAGCGCTACACGGATACACACACACTACACTACCCACTCACCTCCAGAGGGCGTTGGCGCTAGCGACTGGGGCTATATAAGCCCAGCCGCGACAGCACAGTGGGCAGTTCAGCTAGAGCTTCTAATTCAAGCGTTACCGTGAGCACACGACACCGTTGGGAGAGCGCTAGCAGAGCCACCGACATCTGGCCATTTCGTGCGCACACGTGACGGCGCAGATATCCGAGTCACCGTACCGCTATCTGGATTACCACTGTGAGCACACAGAGTAATATGAACCAGAAAACCGACTGCTGAGACTTACACACGTCTCTGTCAGACTCTGCACATCCGCTGCACACACCTCCACCGTTCCGCCATTCCGCTTGCCGCTGTGCGCACACAGGGTAAGAGAAACTGCGAAAGAAAGCCACAATATCAGGTTGAGTCGTGCGCACACGTCTCAACCAGATCCTGTGGGACACAGACAAGCACACACACAAACACCGTTCCGATGTTCCCCCGTTCCGCCTACCGCTGTACGCACACAGGGTAGAAGGAAGCCGAGAACCGGCACAGAGACCGCGCAAGATCGTGAGCACACGGCTTCGTCGTAACCGAATGAAGTAAATAGTAAACAAGGCACACCGTACCGTACTGTACCGTTACCGCTCCGTATCGTATAGGGTATAAGAACAAATTGTAAAGACAAGTCTTTCTAAGTAGCGTATTCTTGTTCGGTTTTGTTACAGGTGACGAATGACAGCGGGCCATATTCATAAATAAATATAAACCAGTCAAACCAAATGAGAACGTAGTTTTTTTTATCCTACTTCCCTCGCCGAATCCTGGTCCCGACTGACAATATCCGGCGCGAGGGAAACGCAACGTTACAAAATTATGTACTTTCAAACCATATTACCAAATTTGAACTTATTTGGTTCATCGATTGACTTTAAATCTTACGGTCAGTGAATGATGAATTATGAATCCGAACAAACTCCCTACTATAAGTAGGTATTATAGGCATATAGAGAGGCCTGTACATCTCAAAATGAAGGTAAATATGTTTATTTATATTATAAAAAATTTAGTTTAAGTATATATGTATATTTATTAATATATTTTAAATATTTATATTTTAGTATAAAGGTGTTGTACCCCCTTGAGGTGTTCAGAACTCTAGTATTATGTTATTTTGGTTATAAGTTTTAGCTGTGTAAGCACTACGTACTAAGTTTTGCGAATAGGATATTTTATTTATCTCTGCGAGATATATTTTTGTTATAGCTATCTTTAGTGTAGATAAGTCTTCTAAAAAAATCTCCTCTTCGCCTTCAACCTAAATAGCTGTCGCGGATCGAGAAAGGTCGTCTCGACCTGTAGTTCGGCTCGATTCGACTATACATTCCACTACGACGGTAGCTACGGCTGTACAGCCTACCCGTGTCTTCCAACGTCCGTAACCTCGACTGGAAGATTTGGAAGGCGCTTTTCCTCGAGCTGTTTTTTGTTCTGTACTACCTTGTCCATTCATCAGTCAATAGTTGCGTTCATCACCTTTTCTATTCTTTTATTCTAATTACTAGAGTTATTGTCTTACTAAATGCGCAAGACGACATGCGCGTGGATACATTTTTGTTCCGTATAACGTCGAGATTACATCAATGCCTGCGAATTTGCCGGATCGGGTAACGCAAAGCACGTCCTCGTTCCTAACTTCTTCCGTATCAGTTCTCACTTTCCCGACTCCCTTATCTCCGGTATCGTACATTTTTTAATCAGGTTTTAAATGAATTATACGAGGAGCATACAGTACTGTACACACATAGGTGGGTACAGCAAACGCTTGTTAGCCGTGCGCTCTCACTCGTGATTTTGTTACTACGTCTGTTCGCAACATTCGGCCGGATTCGCTGCCTGCGGATGAGCCCGGATGGGCCGCGATGCTGCAACGGTTTCGAGATCCGCATTAACCTTGGTATTAGCTAACCGCTACTACGCAGGAGTTCCATCGAATGAGGTTTCCCGCACGGTACCATTAACACGGAATGAGAACGTCTCCTTTGGATATTTTATCGCGAGCTTCTGATGGATCGGTGACTGAGATTGATTTTTCCAGCGATCCTACCGATCAGTCTGCGTTCAGGTAACGTTTTTAAATTACTGAATTTATCGATCATCCTTGACATACCCGTGCGCTATTTGCCTGGGTCAACAGTTTTTCCACAGTTTATATATATATATATATATTGTAACGGGGTGGTTTCTAGGCGGCTATCTGCCTATGTACCCCGTACAAATGCAAAGTCCTCCTGTACTTTGCTTTTGCGAGTCGCTGTACTCGCTCGTGTGGTCGCCTACCTGCGACGATGTCCCGGTGCTCAGTATGCACTACACTCCTGTGTAGTGCCCGCGGAGGCGGCGGTATTCGGCGGTTTAGATAGGAAGAGGGATCGGGACGACGATCGAATGAACACACTACCGTTTCTCATAAAAAGGCGTTTATTCAGTCAAACAATCCGGCGTCCGTATTGCGCGTATTCGCGTCGCGAGAAGGCCACAAAATATCCCGGAACAACGACTGGGGCCAAATGCCTCGCCAGTCGATCGCGTATAAATAAAAAGGAAAATGAGATCCTACTTTAGCTTATACGACGATCCTCCTTGTACTTTGGCCAGGGAGTCCTCTGCTCGACCTTGCCGTATCCTGGGGCTGTGGTAGCGTTGGGTTGCTGCCGTTGCTGCTGTTGCTGCTCCAGATGCTGCTGTCGCTTCTAGGGCTGCTGTTGCTGCTAGGGCTGCTGTGCTGTGGTTGCTGCTTGGGATGCTCTCTTTTTGCTGCTGCTGTAGCTATCACTTTTGCGCGCGACGTCAGAACTATTCGCGAGAGCGGTCAAAAGTTAACTGTCTCGAATTTCCCTCGAATTGCGAGATCACTACCGGCCTTCCCGCGCTTTGGCTCCCCGCGCCGACGTGCGCGTCTCGCCGCCCGTTACAACCCCCCCCTAGAACCAAAATATCGCCCCGAATTTGGTTCTACCATACGTAGAGGGATAGGGTGGCGCCAAATAATATACTCCTCATCTGTAACAATAAAAAATAAAAATTTATTCAGAAAAAGGGGGCGCCCTGGGCGCCGCCCTAATGAGGATAATTAGGGCACCGCGAAGCTCGGTTCACCCTCTCGTGGCCGCAGACAAAGCAGCTCCTTTTGGTCGTCCGCACTCCATGCGGACGAGCTAGTGGTGGCGGAACTGACCCCCTGCTGTTGGATCGCTGACGCCTCCTCTGGGACCTGGACCGTGAACGGCTGGTTCGGCGCCTCTTTGATCCCCTGGGGTGTTCCTCACGTCTGTCCACCGACGGTCCCCGCGTCCCTGTGCGGGACCTGCTGCGCCGCACGACCGGCGTCGTTCGCCGGTTCACGGGAGAGACGTGCTCCCGATTCCCAGACCGGTCACCGTAAACGCTGTGATTGGTCTCGCTTCCTTCTTGAGCGGTATCTGATGATACGCATTACTGAGATCCAGTGTCGAAATATACTTCGCTTTCTGCAGTTTACGCAGTATATCATCCATGTTCGGCAAAGGATAAGCATCAGCTTTTGATAGCGCATTAACTTTTCGAAAGTCAACGCAAAAACGAAACTTTCCATTCGCTTTGCGCACCAAAACCACGGGGCTAGACCAACCACTCGTTGCTCGTTCAATAATGCCCGCCTCCAACATCTCATGTACCTGGCGGTGCATTTCTTCTTCCATCATCCTCGACACCGGGTAATATTTCTGCTTTATGGGCCTAGCAGTACCGATGTCGATGTCATGCTCAATCAGCTGAGTGCGACCTAGCGCATTCGGCTGGGCTGGTTTCATCCTAGCCAAAAGTCTGTTCAGCTTAGCGCGTTCGTCCTCCGTAATCCTCGCTAAACCTACTGCGGCTATATTGAGCACGCCTGTAACTCCGAGCGTAGCCAGTTGAAGCTGTACTATTTTCCTTTCACGCTTCAAGTATAACACTCCCTCATTTGGGTCGTGTACTGCATCGAAGAGTCTGCCGAAGTTTGCTCCGACTAGGCAGCTCTCGACTGCGTCTGGCATTATTGCTACCGTTACCTCTCTCTGGACTCCTTCGACTTCAAACGGCAGGTCTACTGTACCCACAATTGTTGAAGTCTGTCCATTGGCGCATTGTGCTTGTCGACCTTGGCACGGGCGTAACTTGCGCCCACACGCGCTGGCTATTTGTAAACCTAGCGTGCCCATTACTGTCAACGCCGCTCCCGGATCATAGAGCGCTCGCACTTGGAATTCTCCAATCCCAACTTTCACCCAATAGCGTGACTCATCGCCATTCAGGTTGGGTTGCGCCTCCTCGCTAACCTTGGCTAGCTTTTCGATCATCAGATCGAAATCGTCCGGCGAGGCCTGGCGCGCTGAACTAGTCCCAGTCTCATGCTGCGCCCTCCTCAGAGATGTAGGGGCCTCGCCTACGTCTCCTTTTTGGCGTTTCCCGACTGATGTCTGCACATCCTGGCGATATGGCCCTTCTTACCGCAGTTAAAACACTCTACGTCTTTGTAGGTGTTTGTCCTTGCTTTGTTGGGGCTTCTCGACTTGTTTCCCGACCTCGGACTTTCCTTCCGTGGTGGGCTAGTCCCCTTGTCCTTTTTCTTTGGACTTCTATCACGCCCTCTGCTGGCACTGCGGTAACTCTTTCGCCGCTGTGGTGACCTTGTCGGGGACTTACTCCGAAAAGCTTTCTGAAGTCGCTCGTCGAACAAGCGACTTATCGCTGCTAGGTTCAGCGGCTCTTCCCCTGTTACCTCTGCTCCCAAAGCCGCTACCTTGGCCTTGGAGCTATGAGGACAGAGATCCGGCTTATAAGCCAATTCCGGCAGCAGTGCGGCTGCGGGAGGTGGAGGAGGTCTATATACCGCCTCGCTCTCGATGGTGGCTTCTATTTCAGCAGCTGCTTCTAGAATCTGTTCCACAGTGCTGTAGTCTTTCCGCTGCAGAATTCTTTTTATAGAAGGCAGCATGTTGTGGTATATCACATCAAGCTGCTGTGATACACTGGGCTTCGGCACCATCCTGCGCATAATACCTTGCAGGCTTGTGATATACACACGTATAGACTCATTTGGTCCCTGTGTGCGTGCTTGTGCCTCTGCTTGAAGCCTCTGCTGGTATCCTTGCGTTTTGCCGAACCACGTCTTGGCACACGTGCAAAACTCTTGCCAGCTAGTCCACCCTCCTGTCTCATCAACTCGGTTTAACAGCCACTCATAGGCGTAACCGGTGAATACCTCCTGAAGTGCAGCTAGCATCTGCTCTTCTGTAAGGTCGTTTAATCTCTGCACTCCCTCCATCTTCTGGATGAAGTGCTCGATGCTCATGCTGGCATCGCCGTTGAATCGGACTGGCCACTTTCCGAATACGCTACCGGCCGCTCTAGACGAATTGTGGGCGGATGTCATACCACTGGCAGTGCTCCTACTACCAGGTACGCTACTCGTCTCGCCTGTAGCGTTTCTGCTCCCCCCAGCACCTGCCAGGGGTTGACGTCTAACTCCCCTTGCCGGCAACGTCGTCACATTACGCGGCCGTGCTACTGGGCTGGCCATGTCCTTATTTCCATAGATACTGTACGTATCTTGGAAGTCGACCCTTGGCGGGGGTAAACCACCTTGCGTCTTGCGTGTTGGCTTCGGAGGGGCTGGAGTTTGCTCCACTCTTGTGCTCGACGCGGCGTTACCCATCAACATCGCCATTAACGTTTCGACGCTCTTCGTCAGCTGCTCTATCTTGGCGTCTGATGCCTCCACCCGGCGTGTCAGAATCTTTACAGCGTCATCTGGCTCATCCTTCCCAGATTCCGTTGTCTCTTTCCTGTTTGCCGCTGGTATTGCTGGCTGACCTCGCGCTCGCTGTACTATTACATCAGCCGTTCCTCTGCCGTGAGTCGGAAGGGACCTAGGATCCCGCTGCTCACCGTCCTTCCTATGACTGTTTGCAACATTTCTTACTTCTTCCTCCTCATCAGAAAGTTGCATTGTTGGGATTACCCACGGTGTACTGGCTGAGGCTCGCGCTACCTTCTTTATAGCGCCTTGCCCGCATGGGACCCGTGCATCACTCGACCACCTCAACCGTTCTGCTACGGTCTGGTCATGCGCTAATCTTTCTAGCGGGTGTGCTGCCGAAGGGTCATACGATTCATCCGCAATCGTATCACCTGTCGTCTCCAGCTTCGTTTCGTCTATAAATGTTTGCCGGAGCAGCTCTCTTTCAACGCGAGCTTCCGATGGCAACACTTCTCCCATGGGCATAAAATCGGAACAACGACTGGGGCCAAATGCCTCGCCAGTCGATCGCGTATAAATAAAAAGGAAAATGAGATCCTACTTTAGCTTATACGACGATCCTCCTTGTACTTTGGCCAGGGAGTCCTCTGCTCGACCTTGCCGTATCCTGGGGCTGTGGTAGCGTTGGGTTGCTGCCGTTGCTGCTGTTGCTGCTCCAGATGCTGCTGTCGCTTCTAGGGCTGCTGTTGCTGCTAGGGCTGCTGTGCTGTGGTTGCTGCTTGGGATGCTCTCTTTTTGCTGCTGCTGTAGCTATCACTTTTGCGCGCGACGTCAGAACTATTCGCGAGAGCGGTCAAAAGTTAACTGTCTCGAATTTCCCTCGAATTGCGAGATCACTACCGGCCTTCCCGCGCTTTGGCTCCCCGCGCCGACGTGCGCGTCTCGCCGCCCGTTACAATATATATATATATATATATATATATATATATATATATATATATATATATATATATATATATATATATATATATATATATATATATATATATATATATATATATATATATATATATATATATATATATATATATATAAATTTGTTAATTTGAGGGGGTATATTAATTATTTAATATATTAATTCATCGATTTAGTAAATATTAATATTCAATAACTATATATGTATTTAATTCAATAAATTTATTCACGAATACTATAAATTTATAATAAATTATAAATATTATTTATACAATATATATAAGGTCATTTAAATTAATATAAATTATATTAGTATATTAATAAAAATTAAGAATTATAAATTTTTAATAATTTTAAATTAATAATAAAAGTAAATTATTAAATATTAATTATAATTTAATTAATTTAAAAATATAATTATTTTTAAATTTTAAATATATTTTTATAAATGATTATATAAAAATTATTCATAAGCAATAATTAATGTATTAGTAAAATTAAGTTGAATTTGAGGGGGTTTGAATTAATTTTAATAATTCATTTGTTATTTTGTATGAAATTTATCAAGGTTTAAAATTATTTGTAGTGCAGTAACTAGCGTGTTAGTAAAATTAAGTTGAATTTGAGGGGTTTAAATTAATTTTAATAATTCATTTGTTATTTTGTATGAAATTTATCAAGGTTTAAAATTATTTGTAGTGCAGTAACTAACGTATTAGTAAAATTAAGTTGAATTTGAGGGGGTTTAAATTAATTTTAATAATTCATTTGTTATTTTGTATGAAATTTATCAAGGTTTAAAATTATTTGTAGTGCAGTAACTAGCGTATTAGTAAAATTAAGTTGAATTTGAGGGGGTTTAAATTAATTTTAATAATTCATTTGTTATTTTGTATGAAATTTATCAAGGTTTAAAATTATTTGTAGTGCAGTAACTAGCGTATTAGTAAAATTAAGTTGAATTTGAGGGGGTTTAAATTAATTTTAATAATTCATTTGTTATTTTGTATGAAATTTATCAAGGTTTAAAATTATTTGTAGTGCAGTAACTAACGTATTAGTAAAATTAAGTTGAATTTGAGGGGGTTTAAATTAATTTTAATAATTCATTTGTTATTTTGTATGAAATTTATCAAGGTTTAAAATTATTTGTAGTGCAGTAACTAGCGTATTAGTAAAATTAAGTTGAATTTGAGGGGGTTTAAATTAATTTTAATAATTCATTTGTTATTTTGTATGAAATTTATCAAGGTTTAAAATTATTTGTAGTGCAGTAACTAGCGTATTAGTAAAATTAAGTTGAATTTGAGGGGGTTTAAATTAATTTTAATAATTCATTTGTTATTTTGTATGAAATTTATCAAGGTTTAAAATTATTTGTAGTGCAGTAACTAACGTATTAGTAAAATTAAGTTGAATTTGAGGGGGTTTAAATTAATTTTAATAATTCATTTGTTATTTTGTATGAAATTTATCAAGGTTTAAAATTATTTGTAGTGTAGTAACTAGCGTGTTAGTAAAATTAAGTTGAATTTGAGGGGGTTTAAATTAATTTTAATGATTCATTTGTTATTTTGTATGAAATTTATCAAGGTTTAAAATTATTTGTAGTGCAGTAACTAGCGTATTAGTAAAATTAAGTTGAATTTGAGGGGGTTTAAATTAATTTTAATGATTCATTTGTTATTTTGTAAGGATAAATTTAGTTTTAAATAAAGTAAATTTAAATTTGGGTATTTGATTAAACTATAATAAATTAAAAAGATAGACTAATATTAAGTCATTAGATTCATAATCCAAAAATATAATTTTTTATTCTTTTTAATTTAAAATTTTAGTTTATGGATAAAATATTTTTTTTACAAAAAAATGATAATTATTATTAATTAAATTTTAAAAATTTAAGTTAAGTTTATTAAATTAATTATTTTATTTATGTATATATCAGATTAATTAATGTAATAAATTTAAATAATTTATTTATTTAAATTTAATATATAAAATTAAAAATTTAAGTAATTAATATTTAGAAATTATAAATAATATAAGTTAATTTTGTGCCAGCAACTGCGGTTAAACAAAATATATAAATTAATTAATTTATAAATTAAATAAATTAATTTTAAAATTTTAATTAAAATAAATTTATGATAAAATAAAATTTATAAGAATTTAAATATAAAAAATTTATTAAATTAAATAGTTATTAGTATAAACTAGGATTAGATACCCTATTATAGGTAATAAAACTTTTATTTATAAATATTAAAATTTATTATTTGAAAATTAATAACTATGGCGGTATTTTAATCTATTTAGAGGAACTTGTAGTGTAATTGATACTCCACGAAAAGATAAATATATATTATAAAATATTTTTGTATGTTCGTTATAAAAAAATTTAAGAATAATTAAAAATTTTTTAAAATTATTATATATAATTTATTTCAGATCAATATTAAATTATAGTATATAAAATTTATGAGTTACAATAATAAATATTAAAAATTTTTATATTAAATTATTAGAATTTTTAGAATTTAATAGTAAAATATATGAAATTTATATATTTGAATATAGTTTTAAAATATGTACATATTGCCCGTCACTTTTATATTTAATAAAATAAGTCGTAACAAAGTAAATATACTGGAAAGTGTATTTAGTAAAAATTTTAGAAATATAGTTAAATTATAATATTTATTTTGCTAATAAAAGTTATTTATATAAATTATTTTTATTTAAAGTAAATTAAATAATTTTAGTTTAGTATAATTTTTATAAATTAATAAAATAATAATAGATTTATATATTTAAGTAATATTTTTTAAAAATCAATTATTTTTATATTTTAAGTATTGAAAAAGAAAAATTTAATTATTATAAAAAAATTATTTAAATTTAATTACCTTTTGTATCAGGGTTTATTAAAATTAATAAATTTATAAGTTTATTTCTCGAAATAAAATGATTTAATTAATTAATATAGTTAATGTGTAAATATTATTATAAATAATTAATTAGTAGTGATAGATTTATCAGCTTTTATATATCTAGTTATTTTATAAATAAATTAAATTTAATTAAAATTATATTTTAATAAATTATTTAATTAATTTATTAAATAATTTTATAAATATTATTAGGGATAAACTTAATAATAATATTAATATATAAATTTATGAATTATATTATTATAGAAATAAAAATTTTTAATAATAAATAATTTGTAATAATTAAAATTTTAAATATATAATTTAAATAAAATTTAATAGATTATAAAATTATTAAATGAAATTTTTTTAATTTAAGTAATAATGATAAAATTAGTAGAATTAAATTTATAAAATTATAGATTTAGTATAGATTATTTTAAGGAATTAGGCAAATTTATTTATTCAACTGTTTATTAAAAACATAGTTTAATAGAATATAATATTAAATTATTTCTGCTCAATGAATATATTTAAATAGCTGCAGTATTTTGACTGTACAAAGGTAGCATAATCAATTGTCTTTTTATTAAAGTCTAGAATGAAAGAATTTATGAAATAATAACTGTCTCAAAATAAATAAACTTTAAAATTTATTATTAGTTAAAATTCTAATATATTATTAAAAGACGAGAAGACCCTATAGAATTTTATAAATTTATAAATATTAAAATTTTTAATTTTATTTTATTATTTATAAATTTATTATATTGGGGGTATATAAAAATTTAAATAATTTTTTAAAAAAATAAACAAAAATTTTTGTTTAATTATTATCTAATATTATTAAATTTAAATTAAATTACCTTAGGGATAACAGCGTTAAATTTTTAAAGAGTTCATATTGATAAAAATTATTGCGACCTCGATGTTGAATTAAAATAAATTATTATTGTAGATAATAATATAATTTAGTCTGTTCGACTATTAAAATTTTACATGATTTGAGTTTAGATCGGTGTAAGCCAGATCGGATTCTATCTTTAATTAAATTAAATATTTTTGTACGAAAGGACTTAATATTTATAATAATTATATATAATTTGAATAAAATTAATAAGTTACTTTGACAGATTAGTGTATTAAATTTAGAATTTAAAAATAAATATTTAAGATATTTAAGTAATAATTATATATATTAATTCTTTATTAATTTCATTAAATTTAATAATTATAATTTTAATTAGTGTAGCATTTTTAACTTTATTAGAACGAAAAATTTTAGGCTATATTCAAATTCGAAAAGGTCCTAATAAAGTTGGATTCTTAGGATTATTACAACCTTTTAGAGATGCAATTAAATTATTTAGGAAAGAAAATTTTATAATTTTAAAATCAAATTATTATTTTTACTTACTTAGACCAATATTTAGTATATTATTAATATTATCTTTATGAAATAACATACCCTTAATTAGTGAAGTAATAAATAATAATTTAAGGATTTTAATAATTTTATGTTTAATAAGTATAGGAGTTTATTCAATAATGGTAGCAGGTTGATCTTCTAATTCAATATATACACTTTTAGGAAGTATACGAAGAGTAGCTCAAACTATTTCTTATGAGGTTAGAATAATCTTGTTAATATTAAGAGTAATTATATTAATTGAAAGTTATAATATAAATAGTTTTTATGTATATCAAATAAATATTAGATTTATATTTTTATTGTTTCCATTAAGAATAGTATTTTATATTAGTCTTTTAGCTGAATTAAATCGAACTCCTTTTGATTTTGCAGAAGGAGAATCTGAGTTAGTTTCTGGATTTAATACAGAATATATAAGAGGAAGATTTGCAATAATTTTTATTGCTGAGTATGGAATAATCATATTTATAAAATTTATATTTAGTATAATATTTATGGGGGGAGATATTTATAATATTATATTTTATTTATATTATTTAAGGTTATTATTTATAGTAATTTGAATTCGAGGAACCTATCCTCGTCATCGATATGATTCTTTAATATATTTAACTTGATTAAGATTTTTACCTATTAGATTGAATTATTTAATTTTTTCTAGAAGAATCAAATGGTTGTTATTAATTATATATATATATAAGTGTAAAAATTGCACAAAATTTTTTGAAAATTTTAGTATTATTTTATTTTAATATATATATATATATAAATTATTAAAAGAATTTACTTCTATCTTATGATTTCAAATCATATATTATATTTAACTAAATAATTTTAGATATATTTTATGATTTTAAATCATATATTATATCTAATTAAATAATTTTAAATTTTAAAATATATAATATAATCAGTTAACTTAAATATAATAGGATTTAAAATAATAAAATATAAAAAATAAATAATTGATGCAATTTGTCCAATTAAAATATATGGTGATTCAACTGGTCGGGCTCCAATTCAAGTTAAAATAATAAATAAAAAAATAAATATTCAAAATAAATTTAAATTAATAATGTAAAATTTTATACCTTTTATTTTATTAGGATATAAAGGTAAAAATAATAAGATTAAAATAGATATTAATAAAGCTAATACCCCCCCTAATTTATTGGGAATAGATCGAAGAATTGCATAAGCAAATAAAAAATATCATTCAGGTTGAATATGTAAAGGAGTAATTATTGAATTAGCCGGATTAAAATTTTCTGGATCTGATAAAATATAAGGATAAAGTAAACAAATTAATACTAATAATAAAATTATTATTATTATTCCTAAAATATCTTTAATAGAATAATATGGATTAAAAGGAATTTTATTTATATTACTATTTAGTCCTATTGGATTAGAGGACCCTGTTTCATGAAGAAAAACTAAATGAATTACTACTATTAATAAAATAATAAAAGGTAAAATAAAATGAATTGAATAAAATCGATTTAGTGTAGCATTATTAACAGAAAATCCACCTCATAATCATATAACTATATTTTCACCAATATAAGGAATAGCAGATAAAAGGTTAGTAATTACTGTAGCACCTCAAAAGGATATTTGACCTCAAGGTAAAACATATCCTATAAATGCTGTAGCTATAGTAATTAAGAAAATTAATACTCCTATAGTTCAAGTTATTACTATATAAAATGAATTATAATATATTCCTCGACCAATATGAATAAATATACAAATAAAAAATATAGATGCACCATTTATATGAAGTAATCGAAATAATCATCCATAATTTACATCATTAATAATATGAATAATTGATTCAAAAGAAATAATTGTATTGGGTGTATAATGTATAGATAAAAAAAACCCAGTTAAAATTTGAGTAATTAAACATAATCCTAATAAAGAACCGAAATTTCATCAAATAGAAATATTAATTGGAGTAGGTAAGTTAATTAAAGAATTATAAAATATATTTAATAATATAAATTTTTTAAAGATTGATTTTTTCATTAATTAATTAATTAATTTTACGAAGTATAATTTTTTTGGTAATAATAATTTTTACAATTAAAGTTAGACAAATAAATAAATAAATTATTAGAATAATTGTTGTTGTATTTTTAAATGTATATATATAATTAATAAAATTATATTCATTAAGTATGTGTAATAAATCAATTGATTTAAAATTAGTAGTGGATCAAAATATATAAATTTCTTTACCATAATAAATAACGGAAATAAATAAAACTATTGTAAAAATTTTTAAAGGTATTAAAAAAAAATGATATCAATCAATGCATATTTTTATATTACTAACTAAACTAATAAAATACATAAAAATAATTATTAATCCTCCAATAATAATTAAATATACAATATACGAAAATCAATGAGTGGAATTTAAAGTTCTTATATCAACAGAAACAGAAATAGTAAATAATATTAAAATTAAACATAATATTAAAGGATGTAAATAACCTGAATAAACAGAAGCAGAAATTGTAAATAATCCAATTAAAGTTAATGATGTTAATAAATTAATTAAAATAATATAGAATAATTTTATCATTACAAAAAATAGTTTAATATAAAATATTAATTTTGGAGATTAAAGACATATATTATTTATATTTTTTTGATTAGTTATATAATAATTATTATATATTTAATTTACAAAATTAATATTTTATTTAAATTAATAACTAATTATATTAAATACTTATTTACATATATTAATTTTTATAATTTCGATGTTTATATTTGTTTATTATTATAATCAAATTTTATTAATATTAATTGCTTTGGAATTTATTATAATTAGGTTTTTAATATTATTAAATATATATAGAATAATTAATAATTCTATGTTATTAATTTTATATTATTTAGTTTTTGTAGTTTGTGAAAGAGTTTTAGGATTAAGTTTATTAATTATTATAATTCGATCATATGGAAATGATAGAGTTAAATTATTGAATATAAATTTATGATAAAAATTATAATAATAATAACTATATTAAACTTAAATATTTTATTTATTAATATTAAAATATTAATATATATCATAAGAATAGAAATTATAGTTATTTCAGTATTTTACATATTTTCTATAAATTATAGAAATAATTGAATATTAATTTATTCTTGAATAGGAATTGATTCAATTAGATTTATTTTAACTTTATTGACAATATGAATTATTTCTTTAATGTTTTAATTAGATTTAAAGTAATAAATAAGAAAATTTATAGAATAGTTTTATTAATTTTATTAATTAGTTTAATTTTGAGAGTTATAACATTAAATTATTTTATATTTTATTTATTTTTTGAAATTAGTTTATTACCAACTATATTATTAATTATAGGTTGAGGGTATCAACCTGAACGGATTAATGCTTCTATATATATATTAATATATACTATATTTGCTTCATTACCAATACTAATTATTATATTTTATTTATTTAATATAAATAAATCAATAAATTATTTAATTATTTTAAATAAATATATTAAATTTGAATTTTTAAGGAATTTAATATATTTATATATAATTTTAGCTTTTTTAGTTAAATTACCTATATTTATATTTCATATATGATTACCTAAAGCTCATGTGGAAGCCCCCATTACAGGATCAATAATTTTAGCTGGAATTATATTAAAATTAGGTGGATATGGAATTACCCGTAGTATAATAATAATAATAAATTATAGTAAAACATTTAATTATTTTTTTATAGTAATTTCACTAGTTGGAATAGTAATTATGAGTTTAGTATGTTTACGTCAGTTTGATATAAAATTAATTGTAGCATATTCTTCTGTTGTTCATATAGGAATAATATTATTTGGTATTATAAGAATAATATATTATGGATATATAGGTGGTGTAATTATAATAATTGCTCATGGATTATGTTCTTCTGCTATATTTATTTTAGTAAATTTATTATATGAACGATCTAAAAGTCGTAATATATATATAAATAAAGGAATAATTATTATTATACCAGTTTTAAGAATATGATGATTTATATTTTGTGCATGTAATATATCTTCACCAATTTCATTAAATTTATTAAGAGAATTAATAATTATTATTATTTCTTTAAATTGATCAATTAATATTATTATAATTTTATGTATAGGAATATACATTAGGGCAATGTACTCTTTATATTATTTTCTTATAGTCAACACGGTAAATTAAATAATTTAGTAATAAAATTTAATAATAATAATTCAATTGATTATATAATTTTAATTTTACATTGAATTCCTTTAAATTTATTAATTTTAAAATTAGATTTATTTATATAAAAATTTAAATAATTTATAAAAAATTTTGATTTGTGGAATCAACTTAGTAATATTAATTTACTTTAAATATTAATTTAAAAATTATACTATATTATTTAAGAGGATTAATATTTTTATTATTTAGAATATTAAGTTTATTAGTTGGAGTTATTATAATATTAAATAAAATTAATATATTTTTAGAATGAAATATTTTTATTATTAATTCTAATAATTTAAATATATTAATTTATTTAGATTGAATATCAATAATTTTTATTTTTACTGTATTATTAATTTCTTCAATAATTATATTATATTGTGTTGAATATATAAATCATGATAATTACAATATTCGATTTTTTTACTTAATTTTTTTATTTATTATATCTATTGTAACGGGCGGCGAGACGCGCACGTCGGCGCGGGGAGCCAAAGCGCGGGAAGGCCGGTAGTGATCTCGCAATTCGAGGGAAATTCGAGACAGTTAACTTTTGACCGCTCTCGCGAATAGTTCGGACGTCGCGCGCAAAAGTTATAGCTACAGCAGCAGCAAAAAGAGAGCAGCCCAAGCAGCAACCACAGCACAGCAGCCCTAGCAGCAACAGCAGCCCTAGAAGCAACAGCAGCATCTGGAGCAGCAACAGCAGCAACGGCAGCAACCCAACGCTACCACAGCCCCAGGATACGGCAAGGTCGAGCAGAGGACTCCCTGGCCAAAGTACAAGGAGGATCGTCGTATAAGCTAAAGTAGGATCTCATTTTCCTTTTTATTTATACGCGATCGACTGGCGAGGCATTTGGCCCCAGTCGTTGTTCCGGGATATTTTGTGGCCTTCTCGCGACGCGAATACGCGCAATACGGACGCCGGATTGTTTAACTGAATAAACGCCTTTTTATGAGAAACGGTAGTGTGTTCATTCGATCGTAGTCCCGATCCCTCTTCCTATCTAAACCGCCGAATACCGCCGCCTCCGCGGGCACTACACAGGAGTGTAGTGCATACTGAGCACCGGGACATCGTCGCAGGTAGGCGACCACGCGAGCGAGTACAACATCTCGCAAAAGCAAAGTACAGGAGGACTTTGCATTTGTACGGGGTACATAGGCAGATAGCCGCCTAGAAACCACCCCGTTACACTATATTATTTATAATTATTAGACCAAATGTTATTAGAATATTAATCGGTTGGGATGGATTGGGTTTAATTTCATATTGTTTAGTTATTTATTATCAAAATAACTCCAGTTATAATTCAGGAATATTAACAATTTTAATGAATCGAATTGGGGATGTTACAATTTTAATATCAATTAGTATATTAAGAATTTATGGTAGTTGAAATTATATATTTATAAATAATTGTATAAATTTAATTTTATTAATAATTTTAATTTCTGCTTTTACAAAAAGAGCTCAATTTCCTTTTTCTTCTTGACTACCTGCAGCAATAGCTGCACCAACTCCTGTATCTTCTTTAGTTCATTCTTCTACATTAGTGACAGCAGGGGTTTATCTTTTAATTCGATTTCATTACTTATTTTATTTAAATGATTTAATTATAGAAATTATTATTATTACTAGTTTACTTACTATAGTATTTGCAGGTCTGTCTGCTATAAATGAATTCGACATTAAGAAAATTATTGCTTATTCTACATTATCACAATTGGGTTTAATAATTATAATTTTTGGATTTAAAAATTGAGAATTATCATTTTTCCATTTAATTATTCACGCTATATTCAAATCTATAATATTTATATGTTCTGGTATTTTAATTCATATAATACTAAATAATCAAGATATCCGTAATATTAGAAAATTTAAATTCTATTTTCCCCTAACTTTTAGAATATTACTTATTTCAAATTTATCACTATGTGGCATACCTTTTATATCAGGATTTTATTCAAAAGATCAAATTTTAGAAATAATATTTATAAAATTAAATAATTTATTTATTTATTTATTGCTAATTTTTGGAACAATATTAACTGTTATATATAGAATTCGATTAATTTATTATTTAATAAATAAAAGGGTAAATATTAATTGTATAAATAATATTACTGAAAATAAAGTGATAAGAATATCATTATTTATTTTGATAATATTAACTATGATTTTTGGAATATTAATAAATTGAATAGTTTTTAATAATATTGAGTATATTTTTTTAATACTCCAAGAAAAATTATTAATTTTATTTATTTGTTTTATATCAGTATATATATATATATATATATAGATTATACTAAAATAAATTTAAATAATTATTTTATAAATTATTTTTTAGGAAAAATATATTTTATATATAACTTTATTCCTATATTAATTATTAATCCAATAAAATTTAGAAATAAATATTATTATTATTTTGATAAAGGATGAAGTGAAATATTTTTAAAAAATTCAATAATTAATCTAAGTAAAAATATTAATTTTAATTTAAATAATAATAATATATTATTTATATTTTTAAATTTAAATTTTATTATTATTATATATATATATATATATATTATTTAAATAGTTTAATTAAAACATAATATTGAAGATATTAAATTAATATATAATTATTTTTAAATATTTATAAAAAAAATTTTTATTTTTATATTGAAAATATAATGTTTTAATTAAACTATATAAATTATGAAAAATTGATTAATATCAACTAATCATAAATATATTGGAATTTTATATTTTATTTTTGGAATATGATCCGGAATTATTGGTTTATCATTAAGAATGATTATTCGAATAGAATTAGGTAATCCAGGATCACTAATTGGAAATGATCAAATTTATAATTCTGTAGTTACGACTCATGCATTTGTAATAATTTTTTTTTTTGTTATACCAGTAATAATAGGAGGATTTGGAAATTATTTAATTCCATTGATTTTGGGTGCCCCAGATATAGCATTCCCTCGAATAAATAATATAAGATTTTGATTATTACCACCTAGATTAATATTATTAATTTCTAGAATATTTATTGGATCAGGAACTGGAACTGGGTGAACTGTCTATCCTCCATTATCATCTAATTTATCCCATAATGGTCCATCAGTTGATTTATCAATTTTTTCATTACATATTGCTGGAATTTCTTCAATCATAGGATCAATTAATTTTATTACTACAATTATTAATATAAAAATTTATAAAATTGAAAATATTCCTTTATTAGCTTGAGCTATATTATTAACTGCAATTTTATTATTATTATCATTACCTGTTTTAGCTGGAGCTATTACAATATTATTATTCGATCGTAATTTAAATACTTCATTTTTTGATCCAGCAGGAGGAGGAGATCCAATTTTATATCAACATCTATTTTGATTTTTTGGACATTCAGAAGTATATATTTTAATTTTACCAGGATTTGGATTAATTTCTCATATAATTTGTAATGAAAGAATAAAAAAAGAAACTTTTGGATGCATAGGAATAATTTATGCTATAATTTCTATTGGATTATTAGGATTTATTGTATGGGCTCATCACATATTTACAGTTGGAATAGATGTTGATACTCGAGCCTATTTTACATCTGCTACTATAATTATTGCTATCCCAACGGGAAATAAAATTTTTAGATGATTAGCATCAATAAATGGAATAAAAATTAAGTTTAATGTTAGTAATCTTTGAATACTTGGATTTATTTTTTTATTTACAGTAGGAGGTTTAACAGGAATTATTTTATCTAATTCATCTATTGATATTATTTTACATGATACTTATTATGTCGTAGCTCATTTTCATTATGTTTTATCAATAGGAGCTGTATTTGCAATTTTTGGAAGATTTATTTATTGATATTCTATAATATTTGGATTTACTATAAATAAAATATGGTTAAAAATTCAATTTATTACAATATTTATTGGAGTAAATTTGACATTTTTTCCTCAACATTTTTTAGGATTAAGGGGTATACCTCGTCGATATTCAGATTATCCAGATTCATACTTATGTGGAAATGTAATTTCATCTATAGGAAGAATTATTTCAATAATAAGAACTTTATTCTTTTTCTTTATTATTTGAGAAAGAATTATTTCTAACCGAATTATTATTTTTAATAAAAGAATTAATAATTCTGTAGAATGAATTATAGCATTTCCTCCATCATTTCATTCTTTCAGAAAAATTCCTAAAATTTTTAATTAAATTTTAAAATGGCAGATTAGTGCAATAGATTTAAATTCTATATATATAATATTGAACATTATTTTTAAAAATTGCATTATGAAATCAAACAATATTTCAAGATAGAAATTCTCCAATTATAGAAAGAATAATCATATTTCATGATCATGGAATATTAATTATTATTATAATTATTAGTATAATTCTTTACATTATTATATTTATATTTATTAATACACTAATTAATCGATTTATATTAGAAGGTCAAATAATTGAAATTATTTGAACAGTAATTCCTATTTTTTTTTTAGTATTTTTAGCAATTCCTTCCTTAAAAATTCTTTATATAACTGATGAATTAAATATTCCAAATTTAACTATAAAAGTGATTGGTCATCAATGATACTGAAGGTATGAATATAGTGATTTTACTATAATTACTTTTGATTCTTTTATACTAAAAAGAATAAATATAAATGATTTTCGATTATTAGATGTTGATAATCGTATAATTCTTCCATTTGGATTACAATTACGTTTATTAATTACTTCTGAAGATGTCATTCATTCATTTGCAGTTCCTACTATAGGAATTAAAGTTGATGCAGTTCCTGGTCGAATTAATCAAACAATTTTACACTTAATTCGACCTGGTGTATTTTTTGGACAATGTTCAGAAATTTGTGGTGTTAATCATAGATTTATACCTATTGTTTTAGAATCAACTACTATTTTAAATTTTATACAATGAATTCATGATTTTTAAATCAATTGAAGTAATTAATATATTTACTATATTTGATTTAAAAAATCAACTCTTATTCTTAAGATATCAATTGTATACTATCTAATAAAAAATTAGTTAAATATATAACATTAATTTGTCAAATTAAAATTATTTAAAATTTTAAATATTTTTTTATTCCACAGATAAGCCCAATATTATGAATTAATTTATATATATATATTATTATTTCTTTAATAATTTTTTTAATTATATTAAATAGATTAATAATATATATAGAAATAAATTTTAAACAAGTTAAATTAAATTATTTAAAATTTTTATATAAATGATATTAAATTTATTTTCTGTTTTTGACCCAACTACATCAACTAATTTATCAATTAATTGAATAAGTTTAATTTTTATATTTATATTTTTACCTAACCTATATTGATTTATTCCATCTCGATGGAATATTTTTTACTTTAATTTATTTAAATATTTAATTAAAGAATTTAAAATATTAATAAATAATAAAATTAATATTATAAATATTTTAATATTTATAACTTTATTTATTCTAATTATATTAAATAATTTTATTGGTTTATTTCCTTATATTTTTACATCAACTAGACACTTAAGAATTAGGTTATCAATTTCTTTAACTCTTTGATTATCAATAATATTATTTGGATGAATTAATTACACAAATCATATATTTACTCATTTAGTTCCTCAAGTAACCCCAACTTTATTAATATCTTTTATAGTATTAATCGAAACAATTAGAAATTTTATTCGTCCAATTACATTAGCAGTTCGATTATCAGCTAATATTATTGCAGGTCATTTATTAATAACATTAATTTCTTCAACCGGAAGTAAATTACCTATAATATTATTAATATTAATATTATTTAGTCAAATAATTTTAGTAATTTTAGAATTATGTGTATCAGTTATTCAAGCTTATGTATTTTCTATTTTATCTATATTATATAGAATTGAATCAAATTAATGAAAAAATTATTTCAACCTTACCATTTAGTAACAATTAGGCCGTGACCTTTATTAATATCAATAAGATTAATAATATTATTAATTAGAGTATTAAATTGATTTAATAATTATACATTTTATATATTAATATTAAGAATTCTAGTAAGATTTTTAATTATATATCAATGATGACGAGATGTCATTCGAGAAAGAACTTATCAAGGATATCATACTAAATTTGTAGTTTTAGGATTAAAATTAGGAATATTATTATTTATTATTTCAGAAATTATATTTTTTTTTAGAATTTTTTGATGTTATTTTCATATATTTCTTTCCCCAAGAATTGAAATTGGTAGAAATTGACCCCCAAAAAATATTATTCCCTTTAATCCTTATTTTATTCCTTTACTTAATACAATTATTTTATTATCTTCTGGAGTATCAATTACTTGATGTCATTATTCAATTTTATTAAATAATAAAATTAATAGAATTATTAGATTAAGAATTACAATTATTTTAGGATTAATTTTTACTATATTTCAATATAAAGAATATTATGTAGCATCCTTTACTTTTACTGATTCAGTTTATGGATCAATTTTTTTTATATCTACTGGATTTCATGGTTTACATGTAATTATTGGAACAATATTTTTATTAGTAAATTTACTACGAATTATATTAGATAATTTTAGATCAATTCACCATTTTAGATTTGAAGCAGCAGCTTGATATTGACATTTTGTAGATGTAGTATGATTATTCCTATATTTATTAATTTATTTTTGATCTAATTAAAATTAATTTATATATTATAATAAGTAAAATTAATTTCCAATTAATTAGTCTATAAATAAATATAGTATAAATAATTATCATTTTTTTAAGTTTAATTATATTAATTTTATTTATTTTAACAATTATATTATCAATTAATTTATTAATTTCAAAAAAAATAAATAAAAATCGAGAAAAAAATTCTCCATTTGAATGTGGATTTGACCCTATATCAAGTAATCGACTACCTTTTTCTTTATCTTTTTACTTAATTTCAATTATTTTTTTAATTTTTGATGTAGAAATTGCTTTAATTTTACCAATAACATTTTTTACAAAATTTTATATATATTATTATTACACTAATGTTATTTTAATTATTATTATTTTATTAATAGGATTATTTATTGAATGAAAAGAAGGAGCATTAAAATGAATTAAATAATTTAATAGTTTAATAATTTATGAAAAATAATAAATTGCAAATTTATATAAATCAAAATATGATTTAAACTTATTAAAATGAAACTAATTTTAGTTATTAATTTCGACTTAATATATAGATAATTTAAATTTATCCATTTTAATTAGAAATTTATATTTTCAATAATATTATTAACAATAATATTCCGCTATTTGGATTTAATTAAATTTAGAAATATTTAATTAATTGAACTTCTAATTCAAATTATAAATAATTAATTTTATTTATATTTCTAAATAGTAATATGTCTGATTAAAGTAATAAATTGTAAATTTATTTATAGAGATTAAATCTCTTATTACTAAAATCTATAAATTTAATCTATATATTAAACTTTGAAGGTTTATAGTTTTTTTAACTTAAGATTTTATTAAATTATTTCATATATCATTAATAATATAAATAGTATAAATAATAACATTAAATTTTTATAATCTTTATTAATAACATAATTAATAAATTTAAAGTTCAATTTAATTGATTGAGTATTAAATAATAAGTTATTAAATATAATTCGTAAATAAAAATTTATTCTAATTAAAGAATTAAAAATTAAAAATATTATTACCCTAAAAGATAAATAATAATTTATAATTTGAATTGATCCTAATTTTATTAAAAATCCAAATATAGGAGGAATTGCTGCTAAAGAAATAATTGATATATTTATTATATAATAATTAAATTTATTATTTAATTTAATAATATATATATATAATATTATTAATATTTATATTATTAAATCTAAAACATAAATTTAATATAATCAATGTATAAATTAATAAATATAATATACAAAAAATTTCATTAAATATTATTAAAATTACAATCCAAGACATTTGAATAATAGATGAATAACAAAAAATACTTTTAATATTTAATTCATTTAATCCTTTAAATGATCTATATGTTCTAGCTAAAATTATAATAATTAAATTTATAACTATTGATATTTCTATCACCAAAATATTTTTTAAAATAATTAAAGGAATAATCTTTTGTAAAGTTGATAAAAAAAAAATATTTATTCAATTTAAATTATTTAATAATTTTAAATATCACATATAAAATGGGGGTCTCCCCATTTTAATTAATATAGATAAATTTATTAAATAAACTATTCTATCTATTAAATTGTAATTTATTAAAATTATAGATAATAAAAATACATAAGAGTTATAAACTTGAATTAAAAAATAATTAATTAAATTATTTATTCTTAAATTTTTATCATAAATTATTAAACAAATAAATCTAATTAAATTAATTTCTATAATTATTCACATTGAAAAAAATGAATTTGTAATTAACATTAAAAAATTTGTAATAATTAATATAGGAATAAATAAAATATAAGAATAATAATTTAAATAAATTTATATTAAATATAATAATAAAGTGCCTGAAAAAGGATTATTTTGATAGAATAAATTATATAATATTTATTATTATCTTTATTAAAATTTATAATATAAATTATAAATTTATTTAATTTATTTAACTTTAAAGTTTAATTTAAAATTATTATATAAAAATTTTAATTAACCAATCTTTATGGATATAAAATAATTTTGGTAACTTACCTAATTCTTACCTTACTAAAATTTAAAAATTTAATCCATTTCAAACTGATTCAAGGGAAGATAAGAATTTCATGGTATTCATAAATTTCAATTAATTAACTTTTGTGGATATAAAATAATTTTGGTAACTTATCCAATTCTTACCTTACTAAAATTTAAAAATTTAATCCATTTCAAACTGATTCAAGGGAAGATCAGAATTTCATGGTATTCATAAATTTCAATTAATTAACTTTTGTGGATATAAAATAATTTTGGTAACTTACCTAATTCTTACCTTACTAAAATTTAAAAATTTAATCCATTTCAAACTGATTCAAGGGAAGATCAGAATTTCATGGTATTCATAAATTTCAATTAATTAACTTTTGTGGATATAAAATAATTTTGGTAACTTATCCAATTCTTACCTTACTAAAATTTAAAAATTTAATCCATTTCAAACTGATTCAAGGGAAGATCAGAATTTCATGGTATTCATAAATTTCAATTAATTAACTTTTGTGGATATAAAATAATTTTGGTAACTTACCTAATTCTTACCTTACTAAAATTTAAAAATTTAATCCATTTCAAACTGATTCAAGGGAAGATCAGAATTTCATGGTATTCATAAATTTCAATTAATTAACTTTTGTGGATATAAAATAATTTTGGTAACTTATCCAATTCTTACCTTACTAAAATTTAAAAATTTAATCCATTTCAAACTGATTCAAGGGAAGATCAGAATTTCATGGTATTCATAAATTTCAATTAATTAACTTTTGTGGATATAAAATAATTTTGGTAACTTATCCAATTCTTACCTTACTAAAATTTAAAAATTTAATCCATTTCAAACTGATTCAAGGGAAGATCAGAATTTCATGGTATTCATAAATTTCAATTAATTAACTTTTGTGGATATAAAATAATTTTGGTAACTTATCCAATTCTTACCTTACTAAAATTTAAAAATTTAATCCATTTCAAACTGATTCAAGGGAAGATCAGAATTTCATGGTATTCATAAATTTCAATTAATTAACTTTTGTGGATATAAAATAATTTTGGTAACTTATCCAATTCTTACCTTACTAAAATTTAAAAATTTAATCCATTTCAAACTGATTCAAGGGAAGATCAGAATTTCATGGTATTCATAAATTTCAATTAATTAACTTTTGTGGATATAAAATAATTTTGGTAACTTATCCAATTCTTACCTTACTAAAATTTAAAAATTTAATCCATTTCAAACTGATTCAAGGGAAGATCAGAATTTCATGGTATTCATAAATTTCAATTAATTAACTTTTGTGGATATAAAATAATTTTGGTAACTTACCTAATTCTTACCTTACTAAAATTTAAAAATTTAATCCATTTCAAACTGATTCAAGGGAAGATCAGAATTTCATGGTATTCATAAATTTCAATTAATTAACTTTTGTGGATATAAAATAATTTTGGTAACTTATCCAATTCTTACCTTACTAAAATTTAAAAATTTAATCCATTTCAAACTGATTCAAGGGAAGATCAGAATTTCATGGTATTCATAAATTTCAATTAATTAACTTTTGTGGATATAAAATAATTTTGGTAACTTATCCAATTCTTACCTTACTAAAATTTAAAAATTTAATCCATTTCAAACTGATTCAAGGGAAGATCAGAATTTCATGGTATTCATAAATTTCAATTAATTAACTTTTGTGGATATAAAATAATTTTGGTAACTTATCCAATTCTTACCTTACTAAAATTTAAAAATTTAATCCATTTCAAACTGATTCAAGGGAAGATCAGAATTTCATGGTATTCATAAATTTCAATTAATTAACTTTTGTGGATATAAAATAATTTTGGTAACTTATCCAATTCTTACCTTACTAAAATTTAAAAATTTAATCCATTTCAAACTGATTCAAGGGAAGATCAGAATTTCATGGTATTCATAAATTTCAATTAATTAACTTTTGTGGATATAAAATAATTTTGGTAACTTATCCAATTCTTACCTTACTAAAATTTAAAAATTTAATCCATTTCAAACTGATTCAAGGGAAGATCAGAATTTCATGGTATTCATAAATTTCAATTAATTAACTTTTGTGGATATAAAATAATTTTGGTAACTTACCTAATTCTTACCTTACTAAAATTTAAAAATTTAATCCATTTCAAACTGATTCAAGGGAAGATCAGAATTTCATGGTATTCATAAATTTCAATTAATTAACTTTTGTGGATATAAAATAATTTTGGTAACTTATCCAATTCTTACCTTACTAAAATTTAAAAATTTAATCCATTTCAAACTGATTCAAGGGAAGATCAGAATTTCATGGTATTCATAAATTTCAATTAATTAACTTTTGTGGATATAAAATAATTTTGGTAACTTATCCAATTCTTACCTTACTAAAATTTAAAAATTTAATCCATTTCAAACTGATTCAAGGGAAGATCAGAATTTCATGGTATTCATAAATTTCAATTAATTAACTTTTGTGGATATAAAATAATTTTGGTAACTTATCCAATTCTTACCTTACTAAAATTTAAAAATTTAATCCATTTCAAACTGATTCAAGGGAAGATCAGAATTTCATGGTATTCATAAATTTCAATTAATTAACTTTTGTGGATATAAAATAATTTTGGTAACTTATCCAATTCTTACCTTACTAAAATTTAAAAATTTAATCCATTTCAAACTGATTCAAGGGAAGATCAGAATTTCATGGTATTCATAAATTTCAATTAATTAACTTTTGTGGATATAAAATAATTTTGGTAACAGTTTTTCCGATAATATATAGGCAAGATGGCACTTAAGGGAGAACGGATGTTCGTTTAAACGTTATATACCAGCAAATAAGTGGTTATCATCAGGACCTTTTTCCCATTTGGGAACGCCGTGGTAAGGCGGTGCCTATGCTATTAGATAGATCGCCACTGCTTCTCGTATGCGTGGGTTTCGTTAAAAGATCCCTGTAGAATCGTCGTCTTCTGAGTCTGTATCTGATTCTTCATCTGTTTTCTCCCCTGCTATGATGTATGGATTAAAATGGTCGCCCGCGAGGTGTAAATGTATGAATTATTTCCCTTCATATATATTAAAGCAGCAATATTTATATCCATTGTTGGTTTGGAAATGCACGCATACGTTGTATTCAAATATTTTCGAGAAATTGTATATATAATCCGTTTCTCTGTATTCTACTTTTGATAATAAAATTCGGCACGCTTCCTCTGGGTCACCGCAAGTTTCTAGATGCGGACTGCATAGAGTGGGTATGTCAGATGGATCGCTGTCATTTGCAGGTTTAAAACTCTTATTAATGAATGAAATAGGCAGTTCCCTGATGGATCCCGGTATATACGCAAAATCGTCGAGCTAGTTCGTCCGAAACGACGGCGATGCAAGATCTGGGTGACGTTCCTATAATTGCATCTGTCTGACCTATTATTGATCAATAGAGGAGTATTCCATTTCCTTTAGGGACTTGCTACTTGTTTTTGCGAAGCTAATCTCTTTATGCGTGCTCATATTGAGAGACTGCTTCCGTATAGGTTTCCTTGGATCGCTTACTCCCTAGGGTTATTCGTTCTCGTTGCTAGAGTTAAGTTCTGATTACTCCTAGCCTATATTCCTATCGCCATATTATCCCCTTTGATGAGTTTTCCCAAGGGTTTATTTGGATTGGTCTGAGTAATAATTGGCTCTGATGTTTCCCTCGAGTCGAATATTGCCTCGCATGCTGGGTACATTTTTCCTATTTTCTCGCCGCGTACATTCTTATAAACTCTCTTCTTCCATTTATACACTTTTCCTCCTGCTGGTAGCCATTCGTCATCTAAGTTCGAGATATTGTCTGAACCTGTAGACTCAGTATAGATTACGACTCGCCGTTTACTTTTCCTCGGGTTGCCAGAGTCCCCTAACTCTGGGGAACTTCTTTCTTTGTCAGCTGTGACGTCTGATTCAGGAATTGCTTTTCATTTCGGCCATTTTAGTGTTTTCCTGAATCATAATACGGTTGCTGCGTTCTCCTGCTTTTCTGCTAGCATGTAAAGTTCCGTCTCCGGTCTCTCTGAATTTTAAATGAGGTGGAGAAATAATTTCCACGATAGTATCTAGAGACTACTCGTAGAGATTATTTCTCCACTTCATTTAAACCAAATACGAGTATTAGAATCATAATTGAAGTTAACTCTCTGAATTTTATTCTCTTTCTTGTAATATTGAATTTCCAGAGAGTGCGTCCGGGTTACAATTGCGAGAACCTGGTCTATAGAACCTATTAGCTCTATTTTTAAATCTAAGACTTAATAGGTTCGTAATCCGTCACCACTATAAATCTTGGCCCTGCGATGTAGTGCCTAAATTGGTCCTTAACGAATACTACGACTAATAAGTCTCTATTTTAGGTGGAATATGTTAGCTCTGCTACCTTAAGAACACGTCATGCAAATGCGCAAGGCTGGTCGCTGTCTAGCTGACTTTAGCTCAAGATGGCTTATATCGCATAATCTGGCGTGTCTATTATTACTAGAAAGAGCTGCATTGAGTCTGGTGCCTTCATTACAGGATCATTGGGCAGTGCTGTTCGTAGTGTTTCGAAAGCCTGTAGTTATTCCTCTTTCCACATAAAGGATTCGTTCTTTCTTAGTAACCTGGATAAGATAACTGCTAATTTTGCGAAGTCTTTAATGAATATCCCGGGCCTGTAATATCCCGAGAGTTCTAGAAATTGCTCTACTTTCTTGGCATTAGTTGGCATCCGGAATTCATTCACTCCGGCGATGTGTCCTAGGAAGTGTGCTTCTTTTTGCATGAATCGGCATTTCAGAAGTTCAATTGTCAAGTTAGCATCATCTATTTGTTTCATTGAGCGACAAAACTTCTTGCCTTGTTCTCGAGATCTCTTGCAAAAACAATTATATCTACGAGGTAGATATTCAACTCTGTCCCCTGTAGACCGGCAAGAGCCAAGTCCGTGAGGGATTGGAAGGTCGAAAGAAAGGCGCCCTTTTGTGCGCATCCGCTGGGTCCATTGGTATCTGGTAGAACCCGTCCTAAAATCTAGGGCCGTCATGTATCTGGCTGAAGCGACGCTGTCGATTACATCCGCGGTGTTGGGTATTGGGTAGCTCTTTCCTACTGTTACTTCGTTTATTTTCTAAAATCTGTTACCAGTCGCCATCTCTTTGTTCCGTCCGCGGCTGGCTTCTTGGGTATCACGTATGTAGGAGAGCTGTACGGCGAATCCGTTTATCTGATAACGTCGTCCTTTAGCAATTGTTTTACTTGGCGCGCTAATTTCTTCCTTTCCTCTTTACTCCGTCTGTATATCTTACTGTGGACTGGGATAATCGTAGTGGTGGGTATCCTATGAAACACTAGTGCTGTCGCTTTAAGTTTCTCGCTGCAATCCGAAAATATGCGATCTTTCACGAATTATCTCTTTAATGTGTTCAATTTCCACCTCCGTTAGGTCCTTTAATGTTTCAGGATTGATTAGACCAATAATTTTTTGAGCCCTGTCCTTGTTTTTTGTCTGAAAATATTGTGTATATGTTGACTGTCTCGCTGGGTTCTTGTTTTTCTAATCGCCTTCCCTTATTGCTTCGCATGATTCCAGTGTTACCTCTGGTAGATTTATCTCTATTTCATTCTTTGTTGTATTGATACATAATGCGTGTATTTTCCCTTTTCGATTCATGCCAATAAAATTTCCAAAAAATATCCCCTCTCCTGAATTCTGTAGAGGGGCAAACTCTACTTCCTCCGGTTTGTCGCTCTTGCCTAAATTACTTGTCTCATTCGTGCACGTATAAAAAAAAGTTTATCTCAAATAAAGGGTAATATACATCTGTCTTCGGCATTGACCTTTCCACCATATTTTGTAAATATGTCCCATCCTAATATATCATCTGTATCTATGGAAAATTCGTCAGGAACTAAGTGTACATCGCTCTCTAGTCCCTCTAAGCTCATCTCTGTTTTACCTAAACTTAAGCATTTTCCTACTGTAGCTCCATTACCTGCTATTATATATTGTTTATTAGCGTCCTCTTCGTGACGTTACTCGGCATGATTAATATCACATTGGCACCTCTACCCACATAGAATCTCGTCCTTCTCTCTTCTATATTTTCACTCGTAATCTCAACCATTTTTTCGTGAAAAGAATCGGAAAATCGCAGTTCCTGCAATTTTGGAGTAGCTAGCAGATAGCTAGAGTCAAAGCCTGCATCAAAACACAACCATTTTTTGGCGTGAACAATCGGAAAATCGCAGAAGCCGCGATTTCGGAGCATCCCGTACAATATTCTCTAATCAAACTGATTTTTCCTCTATCGCGATTCGCTTCAGAGGCTCGCTACGAGGTCTGCTTGAAAACACAATGTTATTTTTCAATTGAAAATCGGAAAATCGTAGGAACTGACATTTTGTAGCGGTCAGTGCAAACTTCTTTAGCCAAACTGATTTTCCCTCAATTGCGAATCGCTTCAGAAGCTTAATTCCAGGTTTACCTGAAATCACAACGTTATTTTCCAATCAAAAATTGGAAAATCGCAAGCAGTAGGGGGCGTTAAAGCCCGCCACTGATATCTGCGTGATCTTAGGTATTAGGAGTATAGAAAGTTGACGGAGGTGTTCGGGAGGTTAGCGTGGGAAATAGATGTTCAAGTTGTGGGACTGGTTCATTGTAGTAGGAATATAGAAAATTTTAAGAGGTATGTAAAGAGATGGGAGGAGTGTGCTGCTGAAGGGTTGGATGTCCAGAGTGCGCCGGTAGCGGAGATGTGTTCTTTTACATCGGTGTTGTCTGTATATTGCCTTTGTTTAACCCGTTTTTATAGCAGTACCTGTCCCTGAGAGAGTTTTTCTCGAGCATGAATTGTCATTTATGGCAGCAAGTGTATTGCAGATGTAACGTGAGAATGAAGGATTTTGGGATTTCTGTATCGGCGTGATTAGAGGAAAGCGATGGGTGGGTAACAGATTTATAGTTGTAAAGATGTGTTTTCTGTTGGTGTAAATATGGTTGGCTTTCTAACGACGAGGGAGTATGGACCAAATTTCTCACAGGAAAATATGTATTGAATATATATGGATGTAGGTTTTTTAAATAAATAAGATTAGTATTTGAGAGTAAAAAATTTATTTATGGAAACTGTCTTTCATGTATGCCTGTGTAGCAGTAGACAAATTTACAACTTGGTTTTCGTATATTTTGCCTAAACATTTTTGTAAAATATTTATGTACAACGTTGTTAATTCCAAGTATAAAATATCAACGTAGTAATTTGAACAATAAGTGTCTTTATTAGCATCAAGCTGATCTTGAACACATTATCGAATAACTTTTGTCTTATTTTCGATGCGTAATTTTATGATGTTTTCGGTGTTTTAAATATCTTATTTTTTTATAAAAATAAAAATTCTTCCAAAATATAATCTTTGTACTTGTTGACTAACGATGCGAACCGATTTAAGCGGCGATACCGTTCATCGACAAAGAAAACTGCTTTTTTGAGTTCGTAAAAAGTATGTTTCAGTAGCACAAGACCGGGTGAAAAGCATTTTTTCCTTTTGTTTTTGGGTACTTTTATTTTTTGGTCGGAAACAATTGATTTTACGCTTTAGACGTGGTAAAAATGTTTTGAAACACATCTCCGATTTCTTGTCTAGCCCGATATTTTCGAAAGGTGCGATGATATCGTTGTCAAAGAAGGTATCAATTTTTTGTGATTATTTAAAAGTTTGGTCTATGCGTTTGTACTTAAAATCAAACCGTAAGAATATTTATTATTGAGTGGTTGAATCATTGGATAGAAAGTGTCGTCATTGTTATGGTAGAGTAGCCCGACGCTGAATCTTTTCGAGTTTAAGTTGTTTAGCGCATATTGTTGTTAACAGACTGACACTGTGTGGTGTAATTTTACAATTGGTTACAGTCTCCTCCATTATTATTTTTTTCTTTCGACGTTCTTCGAGAAAATCGTTCTCCACATCCTTTCGTTTCAGCATAATTTGACCTATTACATTTAAGTTGTTGTTGTTAGACACCCTGCAATATATTTTCGATACACTAGCCGTGATAGCTATCAGAGAGCTGCTGTGTAGATGTATGAAAAAGCTAGAGGGGGCTGAATATAGGAATTCCTGCGACGCGTAGGATTTACTGCAGTGAGAGGAAGCAGGAATTAACATGATTAATAATTAAGGATGTCGTTGCCTTTTAAAGATTTTTAAAGTATCAGCAGCAAACATCTTTCTCTCTCTCTCTCTCTCTTTCTCTGTCTCTCTTTCCGCCCTATGAGGGGTGAGGTCCTCTCTGGACATTTCCACTTTCGCCACAAAGACGCTGAGAAATTCATTCCATAAAAGTTTTTTACACCATGCAGAACGTATGACTGCAATTCCTCAACAGATGTCGTATATTGGTTCCTCTTCAGTATGATAATAGAAATCTACTGGATTTTTATGTCTTGCAGGTTTTTCGGTTAGGTATCCATTTTTATATCAGGCGTATTTAAAAACATTTTCAAATCTCGGTGAAAAAAATTGATTATGAGTTAGAGATTGTAGTTTGATTATATTATTTCACTGGTGTAAGTTAGCATCGTAATTCATAAGAAGTTTTATGTCTGATCTTATGAAGTTTTCCCATAATCGAAAACCATATACATCAAGAGGTTGTATCTGACCAGTTGTGCCTTTATGTATCGTTTTTAATATAAGTCTTGTCTTTTTCGGTAAAGCTTCCTTTATAGCATTTTCACATTGTCCACTCCAAGAATCTAATAGCAGAACAGGTGAGTTTCCACTATAAATCAAAAATACATTTTGCATCTAAATTTGAAATAGTTCCTTGGTTAATGTACCGGACGCTGATGCTTCTAAGTACACATGAAATTCTTTCAAAACTATAAATAACGGGAGCATGAGCTTTCCGTCTACAGATATTGTTGGTTGAATAGTGTAACTATGTGTTGTGGAAGATACCAACTAAACGATGTTCTCTACATTTTGAATTCCCTCATAACAAAGAGTGCGACCACTATGTATCTCTAAATTGAACCAACTTTGAATTGTAAACGCTTTGAGAACCATGCACTTTAATAAGATTTTTGACATCGTTAACAAAATTTTCTTTGAGTTGTTCTACTTATATTACCTTTTGTGCAGATGACATAGTAATAAATTTTGTTATTTTACGTGAAACAATGTGATGTTTTTTTTTAATATTTGTATCCATCTGTATGAAGCTTTAAACCATTGAGTTTTTAGTTCTGCTTTCTTTACGAGAGCCCATTTTTTTATATCAATATCATACAGATTATCGCTTCTTTAACTTTATGAAGTACATAAGTTGTTATTTCATATAAAATGGTTTTTCTGTCACCCCCTGCTTCAATTTGCAATTACCACCGTCTTAACTGACGATTGGAAGTAACTTTTCTATACTTCGACTGTACACCTTTCAAGGATAATGGTCTTTTTTCCACTTTGTCAATACTGCACTGCCTGTTTTTTATATTCTTCGTCTCCTACAATATCTTGTGAAAGTGTATCACTGTAGACATCCTCAAAAAGTAAAGTATATCCTTCTTCTGTATGTAAGTTGTATCCTTTATTATATTTTCTATAACATGACTTAAAGTTATCTCTTGTTTGTTAGCTTCTGATTGATCAATTTTAACATTGTTAGGATTAAAGATGACAGATAATAAAGATACCGCAACCAGTGGTTTAATAGCCATTTTTTAATTTTAAGGCAATGACGTTCTATAATTATTATTTTACTTAAATAACTTAATTGTATGTTCATAAACGTCAATCAAACTTACTTCCATTTCTAATATTTCAGAATTTTATCTCCTTTCAAAATAAAGTTATGTTTCAATGAAAAAAGAATATTATAATTACTACCATATTGTGTGGCACACAAATTATTTTATTTATTTTATTTGTTTATTATATGGCAGAAGTGTAATGATATAATAAACAAACAAAATAAATAGAATTGATTATATGTATTTACACACAGGCTCTTTTTAATGATATATTTCCTGTATCCTCAATGCAGTGAAATTTTTGTTGAGAGAATAACGCAATTTATAATCATATAAATTAAAAAAATTATATTGAAACGGGCCAAGCTGTGCTAAGGCAAGGCCGTAGAGAGAGTTCTAGACTCGCTATGGGAAGGGGCAGGAATGCACTCGAGGAAACAAAGATCAAACTTACACTCACCCCGCACTAACGGTTGAGTGAGTGTAAACCGTCCCTATCCTCTGCAGTGGAGGATCCACCAGAGGGAAGTGCTCGTGTGCAACAGGAGTATTGGAGGGAGGTCTACTCCACGAGCTCCGCACACTTAGGATCACCACGCAGCTTCGGATTAGTATGTGAGGATCCACCTTCTCACGACCGATCCATACTCGAAATGTACCCACTTAAGAACAGGGAACCACCCTCCTGATCCCAAGGGATATTCGAGAGGTGAAGGGTAAACAAAATGATAATCACAATTGATAAATAAAATATAAATATATATTATTTTAAAGATTACAATCTGGCCTTATACTAAATGGAAAGGGGGAGGGTCTCCTTACTACCGTTCGGGAGCAGAATGCTCATTTGCATACTAAATACTAAGGAGACAGAACACTTGGAGAGGATGACAATTCTCCTTATGTTCTCCGCTCTAAGGCCAGATCGTGAGTGCTCGATGCTGACTGCGGGTCTCCTTTTATATCTGTGGCCCTCCCTCTCTCCAATGCTTTATGCGCGCACGCCCTCTACCTACGCTTAGGTAGGCTATTACATATATATACTATCGCTCACTTAGTCGGTAACTTATCTCTTACTTATCGGCAAGTTATCCGTTGGTGGCCTCTTACCTACCACGTGGGGCCGCCGTCTCAATATAAATACTAACAGTATAATAGTAAGTATAGCGTGTAATCATTACAAAGACACATTTACAAACTGACCTCAGTGAAAATAAAAATATCTTGTTTACTCGAAAATTATGTCGTATTCAAAGTCTTTTTTTATCTTCTCAATATATACATGAATGTCGTCGCATAAAAAAACATGTATAAAACCGTTATGGCTTTGAAAATCAAAAATTATAAAAAAAACTTAAACTTTTATGAAATTAACAATAAAAGTATCAATATGAGTACAATGCAATTAAAACGTAAAAAAATGTAATTTAATTAAAAAAAAATTAGTTTCGGATTGGATCCATTATTGTTTAATTCTATAAAATCCTAATAATATAAAAAAATATGATTAATAGAATTTTAATAATAAATTTAAATAGAAATTTTTTTCAGAATTGAATATTTGAAGTATTAAATTTTAGTAGTCACCCCGACTGAAATCATACTATACCATAGAGAAAAGTAACCAATATGCGACATATGTGGGGGAATTGCAGTCATGGTGTAAACATCGTTTATGTCTTAAACATTTTTTCACAGATTATCATCAAGTGGCGCGGTAGCGCCACGAAGGCGAGTTTGAGAAGCAGACGAAGCCGCGGCGCCCGTGACACTATTTACTTCTATATTGGGGTTCGGATTTTTTCACAACACAGAAAAAAATGCTTATCGTTACTGATCGTGAGTTTTTTGGTTTATTAGTGTCTTTTCTGAGTTGAACTATGATTTCCTACGAAAATATTTGTAAATAAGCCGTTTTATTAAATAATAAACGAGTGTATATATCACGAATGTTCGAAACAGTTTCTTTAACTTTTTCTCCAGTGTGGCAGGACCGTGAAGTTGGCTTTTTATCCGAAAAGTGGTAGGACCGTGAAATTGGCCGCACAAGCTATATTATGTGTAATACAGTTGGGTATCGTTTTCCCACAGATTTTATACATCGCATCAGTGCATGCAGGCCGTCGTGTCAGATCAGAAATCTTTGCTCAACATACTTATAACATCGTGACGTCCAACAAGAAGATTCCTCTACTAAAATAAATAAACAAAAGTGATGAAATTAAATTAAATTAGTAATGGTCAAACGTACGTTGCAGCTTCAAGAGTGACTACCTTAAAAGGTTTGCACCTCATTAACTTCGATCCTTCATGCTGTACTGCAGACACATCAGCTATTTTTGAGTACAATAGATTACGAACAGAATATCGACCGGATCTAAATACATTCGATGTTCCAATAGATCGCAAAAAAAAACAAGATACGAAAGTGTATGATACACGATGGTGTATCGATAAAAATTTGTCATTGATAGACACTGGCAGTAATTTAATTTCTCATGCTACTTTGAATATTAGTGGTTTACCAAACAATGATGGAGTTTCTTGCTACGCTAACACCTGCTTGCAAAGTTTATTTCATTCCCAAACTATTAAAAGAATTTTATTACAACATCGTCATACAGATACTGTTAAAACAATATTTCAACAATATATTAATAAAACTAATGTTGATATCCAAGCATTAAGAGAGTTTGCTGGGAAAGAATTTATAATACATGCGCAGCAAAATGTATCAGAATTTTCGTTACATCTATACAATAAATCAGCTATATTACAAAATATTCTTAAAAACCAATTAATCGAAACAATTAGATGTCCTGGTTGCGATGAGCGAAACCATAGTGATACATCTATAATTATATTGTCAATCTTTTCTTGCCAGATACTAGAACTTTTTGTAGTTTACAAACAATTATAGATTATAACATTGGAAACTGACAAGAAATTGAAAGTTATTGTAATGATGGTTGCCATATAAAAAAAAGTAAGAAAGTTGATATAACTATCAGTAATACTGTGGTAATTTTATAATTCATGTTATTTGATCGCAATGATAACAATATTCTAAAAATAACTAATTTAAAAATAAATGCAATACCAGCGTGTAAAGTTGATATCAATGGTGCAAAGTATAAGGTTGTAAGCGGGATATTTCACCATGGTAATTATTGCAACCAAGGTCATTACACCAATATGTTACGACAAAATAATCAGTAGTATCATATTAGTGATAACAATGTTACTAGGAAACAATGGCCTAAAGGAGCTAAAAGTGTTTATATTTTATTTTAGAACAATTTAAGGTGCTCAATAAGTTTGCTCAAAAAGAAATGAAATCTCTTTAAAAAAACTTTTAACAAAAGTAAAAGGTTAGGCGAGTTTCATCTATTCCGCACATTATTATGCATCTCAATAATGCGGTTGGCTGACCCATTTATATGTTATAATCATCACAAAATCATTGTTAACAAATAAAAATGTAATAACCGTAGATATAATTTCATTACAAATAATAATGTTAAGAATAAATAAAAATTTGACAACGAAATTACGGATAAAAAAGAAATGAGATCAATAAAAAAGTTTATTACCAAATTATTGTTTCAACAATAATATTGCAAACAAAAAGTGTTGTATTCAATTCTGGGCTGAGTCGAATAGTTCATTACAAAAGTACAGATTGATCTAAGATTCGTAAATAATAACTTAAGTAACAAATTGATCAATCACAAACAACTGTTATGATAAACTTACTAGGTAACTTGCCAGGCCCGTTTCATTTTATTCATGGTGTTATGTAGCAGTAAAAATACATTGTTGTTTATAAAAATGATATAATACATAATTAAAATTCAACATTTTTCGAATCAAACCTCAAATATAAACAATTACTTATTATGTATATTATATACTGGATACTCAAAAACTTTTTTATGAATACCAGTAATGTAAGAAGTAAAAATGTTGATATCCAATTATAATAAAAAATATGAAAAAAATATTTTATTTGTTTACCTGTAGACAAAATGAAACGGGCCTGGCAAGTTACCTAGTAAGTTTATCATAACAGTTGTTTGTGATTGATCAATTTGTTACTTAAGTTATTATTTACGAATCTTAGATCAATCTGTACTTTTGTAATGAACTATTCGATTCAGCCCAGAATTGAATACAACACTTTTTGTTTGCAATATTATTGTTGAAACAATAATTTGGTAATAAACTTTTTTATTGATCTCATTTCTTTTTTATCCGTAATTTCGTTGTCAAATTTTTATTTATTCTTAACATTATTATTTGTAATGAAATTATATCTACGGTTATTACATTTTTATTTGGTAACAATGATTTTGCGATGATTATAACATATAAATGGGTCAGCCAACCATATTATTGAGATGCATAGTAATGTGCGGAAAAGATGAAACTCGCCTAACCTTTTACTTTTGTTAAAATTTTTTTTATAGAGATTATTGTAACACGTATATTGAATAAAATTGTGTATGTAATATATATATATTGTAATAACCCACCCATAGGCTCTAGCAATGCAGCACCGCGAGGGGCATATAAAGAGGCCGGCCGAGACGGCCAGGACACCTCCCCCAACGGTCCTCACCGACCAAAGAAAGCCGAGCCTAGGCAAGTGCGAGTATTAGTCAATCGAGGAATAAACCGTTCTTTTTGTTCTAAATAATTACCATCGTAATTATTTCACCCTTCCCTCACCTTCCACCTCTTCTAATCCCACGTCCATGAGAGAGAGTGAGAGAGAGGCTTACCTAGCCGAGTTGGAGTTGATTCATGGTTACCTGGCCGTAGCCAATCGGCGAAACACCATCTTGGAACGCCGGCAACACCGAGCCAGCCCAGTCGACGCCGCCACCCAGACCGAGTGCCCTCACCAGGACAACAGCAGCCAGACCGACGATCAGCGGACTTCGCCGCTCGTTCCCGCCAGCGCTGCGGATTCGCCTTCGCCGGATGACGGAGCGCTCTGTACAGAGTGGCCAGAGCACCTCAAGCTGATCGACCTCCCGAGCCGCCAGCCCTCGCCGGATCTCCGGGAACTCCTGAAGTCGTCCACACCCCGGCTCGAGATCAACTCGCGGAAGATCGGGGCCAAGAGAGCGGCGAAGCCGACTCCTCCGCTCAAACGCAAATCCACCGCTCCTCCACCACAGAGCAAACCTAAGCTGATTCGCATCGCTCCCGTGGTACCTCCCCTCCTCCTGGCGGTACGGAAGACGGCTCCGAAGCCAGCGGCTGACGAGCAAGTCGACCTGACGCTCGACGACTAAGACGCTTCGCGTCCTCTAGTCATTTTTGTGTGGTCGGTTCCTTCATTGGGGCTGGCCCGCAACAAAAGAAAGATAAATTTCTCTTTCCCCTTTTCCCCATTAGCTGTGGTGAGTTCTCACCGGGTTGGGCGGCCCTCCCTCGTCCAGGCTCTCCCACAGAGCCGACCTAGAGAGGTCCGAGCAGTGTCCGCTCTCTAGGCAACTGGAAGCACCGTCGAGGGATTCAGTCCAGCAGCGACTGCACCGAGGGCGCTTCAGCGGGCGCTCACTGCCCAGACAGAAACGAGCACAGCAGCAGCCGACAAAGGACTCATCCAGGGCGCCTCAACGGGCGCTCCCTGATCAGCGAACCGGCACGAGGGGATCACTTCGCTTCACCTACCCCTTTCCCTGCCCAGGAGCAGGAAGGATTAAGCAGGTCCAACCGGCCTCAGCAGGCTTCCCCGCGCCATCACCTACCCCTTTCCCTGCCCAGGAGCAGGAAGGATTAAGCAGGTCCAACCGGCCTCAGCAGGCTTCCCCGCGCCATCACCTACCCCTTTCCCTGCCCAGGAGCAGGAAGGATTAAGCAGGTCCAACCGGCCTCAGCAGGCTTCCCCGCGCCTTCTCTTCCTTCCATCAGGCCCGCTTATATCAATATATATATTACTGTTAGGTGATAGTGAGTCACCTAGCGATATTTATTTAATTATTATATGAGTTGATCTCGCGCACGCAACTCTACAGCTACTCCACTTCTCGAACCTCTCCTGGCTGTCAGCTTGATCTTTCTCTCTATTGAAACGTGGACTTGTATATGATAAAGTTTCTTACCTTTTACTCTTTTGTTGTGGCTCGATAATTTGTCCCTCTCTCTATTCGCCCTGGACCAAGGAAAAATCCAATCTATTTATGTATGGTTTGAAAACAAGAATGAACACAAATATGAGTTCAAAAATAATTCTAGCTTTATTCGGTCCTTTTTCGTAGACAATTATGATTTCTATTTGTGTACATATATCCGAAATAAAAATGGATCGCCGCCGCAGATTAGTTTGAAATAAAATGAGTGATTTTAATAAACAATTAAAAAATCAGAAATAGAAAATATAACAATCATTTCGAACGAAAAATGAAGAAAACTATTGAAAAACAGGCAGCGTGGCTCGAATCGGAATGCTTGAGGTAGCGTGGCTTGGGGACGCTCGGAAGTGTTTCCGGACCTCCCACGCGTCTCCAAGCTCCACTTCCCCATGCTGACGTCAGTGCGTCTGCACTCGTCGCACTCATTAGGCCTTACGGGACTTGAAAATGGTGCAAGAGTTCAAAACTGCAGCGTGGCTTCGCACGTGCGGTCTTGCGCAGTGGAGGGGAAGTTGTTTAGGTCAGCGAGATTCTTGGCTACCTGATACTTTTGTGGCGTTGAGTCTCGCTATACCTTTTATGTGTAGAACTTTCTCGATTTTATATTCGATATGATTGTTCGAATATAATTATCGTAAAGTTGTCACATAACAATTACAAATCATCACACTGTAAAAATTCATAAAAAATGAAAAAAAGTTTTTGCTCATAATGTAGTTATGATAATGTAAATAGGGGTAGCCAGCCCCTCTAAAATTGAAACACTTAAGTTTATTTATTTTTAATGGTAAACATAAGTCCCAATAGGTATTACAAAAATAAAAATTACAAGAAACATTGTAATTTATTTTTGTTAATCACTAAAAGATAAATAATTAAAGTGGGGGTAGCTCACCCCTTATATCTAACCTCGAAACAAGTCAAATGTAATTTATAATTTTCTTTACAAAATGGCATTTTTCAACAACATTAGGATATTCAAAACATTGTTATTTCGAAACATATGCAAACAAAATTATATTTACCCCATAAAAGTATAGGGTGCAACCCTTTATCATTGAAACTATTCTCAAATACTCATCTTTTTATAATAAACAAAACGGTGTTGGTGTCTACTCATCTGTGAAGTTTCATGAAAATTGGAGGCTGACACTAAGTATGTTTTTCTTGTAAGTTGTGAAAAATCAAAATTTCGAAAAAAGCTACTTTTAATAATTTTACTATTTTAGCGTTGAAATCTTGTTACACCGCTTAGTAACTAATAATGTCCTTTATGTACATCTGATAGCATATAATAGCTTAACATTTTTTAAATATTTAACACCAAACAGAAAAATTTAAGAAATATCATTAAAAGTACTGTAAATACCGTATCTTATTTAATAGATTATGGTACGATTATCATCTATCAATAAATAATATTTTTGCTAAAGATAAATATATAGATGATAAATAAACACTTATATTAAAGAAATATGAACATTATGTGTACATAAACTTGATACACATAAACGTCAATTGATCCTATGGCACTTTTATTTAATATAGTTAACAATACTTGCAGTACGCTAACACAACACTCTTTCATACTGTGAGTAAGAATATTATGCAAAGATAAATAAACATTAATACAAAATATATTGGATCAGATAATTCATAATTTTTAATTATGAGTCACAAACAAAATAAACAATGCAATTATGTAATATACACCCTACTTAAAAATATTGCGCGTGTGACGAGGTTCGCTCGTCAGGCCAAGCACTGACTCCTCGCCTCGCTCTCGTTACTTGCGTCGCAACAACAACGGGAAAATAATTCCTTCTTTGTTGTTTGTAGAGGTAACGAGAGAAGGAAAGAGTCGCGGCCAGAGCCATAGCCGCCTAGCAATAGCTAGAACGTGCAGCAGCGATAGAGTCGGCGGTGCGGAGAGAGGGAAGCCTCGCTGCGAGCAGCAGTTGTAGCCAGCGGATGCGCGTGCACTCGCGGCCTATTCTAGCACATGGTTCCGACACATGTGTGATGCGCTTATGAAAGGTGTGATTGGGTGCCGGTGGAGGCCCACGTGCGACCTGAATGCATATTAGCGTGAAAGGAGGGGCAAAAAAGCCTACTCCACACCGGCATTATTGTTGCGGCCGGACTTAGTTTTGTAATTGTAATTATGTATGAGTGAGGATTGAGGACTGAACGAATCGCGGTTCGAAAGTCGCGCTCTTTGTATGACTAATAGACGCTTGTCGATGACACGTCAGTTAGCGGTAGGCGGACAGGCCCTTCACGACAAAGAAGGATCGCGGCGCGCGACTCGCTCACTTTGTTCTGGACTAGCACCCTAGCAACATCTCTCTCAAGGAGTCAGCACGACCATTAGTCCGTATTAAAACCTGCCACGTGGAGTAAGGAAAGGAGGTGAAGTTGATTGTGAGGCGAAGTTACAAGAAGACGGGAGGACCAGAGTTCAATAGAAGGTTCGTTACATATTAGTATCAGGGATTTCGTGGTGTAGATTGTGGTCGGCTTCTTCGTTGTGGTCCGCTGGTGTGATTACGCGAGTGTGCAGTGCGACGTAGTCGAGGCGTGCGGTAGCTTGTTTTTCGGGTGCGTGGATGTAATAGAGCATCCGTTGTAGCGTATCGGTTCTTATACCTTATTTCGTGTACTTAAACCCGATATCCTCAATTTGAGTACACGGAGTGGAGTACGCCCGAGTACTCCATAGTTTGTGTCGATGACGGAATCTCCTCTGGGAGAAATTGTCTCAGCCGCGGCGCGTTAAGAGTGTTCGAAGCCGAGACTACCTTCCGGCCTGGCGCCCATTATACATAAATTCGGTCGGATTGATAGTTCGTTGATAACATTGGTGCTCGGGAGTTGCTTCCTGGACACATATTCCTGGGAGCAACCGCCACGTTACACGCGATTTATCACCCGATTTCTCTATGAAACTTTTAATTAACAATTTTCAAGAGCGTCCGTGGCTCAGTTGGTTAAGAACTAGTTGGTGCACATTGTAAGTCATGGCAGTAACTTCATAATACGTTTCAAGTTCTGAAACAGAATTGTAATACATAACATTAGCTTCATTTAGTAACATAATAAGTAATATCCAACTTTAATAATATTTGCAATGCATTAACTAAGAAACAGCAATGTTTTAAGAAAGAGATTCTTATTTATTAAAGTAATTCTAAAAATAGGTACACTATAGTACAGGATTCAATTATCCCATTCGCGTGCTTTCCACTATGGTCGGCCTTTTAATGATCTTGTTAAGCGACCTACTTAATGAGGTACTTTTTTGTCTTTACAAGTTAATTTGCTATATCTATTTCAACATTTGATAAAAGATTTAATAGATATTCCGTAAATTACTGCACTACACCAGCTTGCATGCAGTACATATAATCAGGGTTGAAACCTGATATTATATCAAATCATTTAAGAAGAAATAATGCTGAAGCATCTCTAATACCATACATAGGTATTCCTGTTTCTATCGACTGCTTGGCAAAATTAATTGTATTGGTACGAATTCATTCTTCAGCAAAGAGATCTAAAAATGAATATCTCGTGCTGCTAAAGTGATATATGAAGACCCCAGGATGAAGACATCAGTCGCAATCGTGATAAGCATTAAATTGCATAGATCCATTCATGGGTGTACGAGCGACTCTATCCACATACGAATAAGTACAAACAATTCAATGTTCCGTTCTTCCTTTTTAATTTTAGTTTCTTTTGCCCAAACTATAGGCCAATTGTAACTGTACTATTTAATCTATCCTGTACAAATATCTTATTAAGCATACCATAAATTGGCCAAATATAAAAAGATATGAATTTAAACACTGATGCACCATCCGTGATAAATGCTATAGTTGCATATGCATGTCGATCATTTTTATCTAAGCTTTTTACAAACTCTCTATACATTTTCACATATAATCATAATATTCATGATGGTTTTCCAAGTAGTCACGTACAACATCAGACGGATATATTATAGCAAAGTAGCATATATTTGACCTTTTTGAAACATGAATTTCTGCATTACAATATCGACAATGAATATGGCCATTCAAATTTTCAAATGTACCCAAATATTGAACGCACGCGCGCTATGTAATATACATTATTAATATTATTAATAAGCGCTATGTAATAATACATTATTAATATTATTATACAGCTTAACCAATTTATGCCGAGTTTCAGACAAAAATTTTTGACCACATTGAGGTGGCGTACACGTCTCAGCAAGCGCGGAAGCAAACTATGTATCGACGCCGCTGCTTTACCACGCATACAGTATTGGAGAATGTGGCCGCCGCGAGTATAAAAGGAGTATCGTAGCCTGCAATATTGTCTTATGTTGGTCATCTCGACTGCCATCAACAAGTTTTAGCATGCAATAAGTGCAACGGTAAAGTGACATTTAGTGAGTCTGGTGTACAAGGCTTCGGGTTCAAAGTTGATATTGTGTGTGTAAAGTGTAAGCAGATTGCTTCAATCAATTTGAGTGAAAAAGTTGGACCAAGAGTGGCTTGCTGGTTTTCAAGATTGGTGTATATAGACCTGTTTAAATGATGGGCGCACAGGACTTCTGAAAACTAAGAGCAAGTTTGACATCAGTCCAGGATGTGCAGCAGTGGATTGTACCAATACGAGTGATGATGCCAGACTCTTTTATGCAGAAAGAAAAACATTAAGCAGTACCGTAGAGGCCCGGACTATCAGAAGAAGAAAACGAGAAGGAATCTCAGAGGAATCATATACAGCAGGAACCCACTAAGGTATTTATTATAAATGTATTTATTATAAATCTTGATTTTAACTAATGATTATATTTTTATTGCCACTAATTTGTATTTATTATTTAATTTATTTAATAAAATAAATAAATAAATATAATTTAGTTCCTAAATTATATTTATTCCCTCTAAAATGTAAATTTTTTATTTTATTCTTTGCAGAGCTGGCATGAGTCGTCTCTGTCAAAAGTGACAGATGAGGTTATGGATGTGTAGCAGACTCAATAAATGACTACAATGCTTCGTCTATATGACAAAAAAAAGATAAGTATTATTAACTGAGTTAAGTGTGATAAGTGCAGTGTACTTAAATTTCTAATTTTTGTGTTTTTTTCTGATTTCAGCTCATGCAACAATAAAAGAGCGGTTCAACCTAAGCCAACCGTGGAATATTGGTGCCAACTGGAGGATACGCTTATCTAATTAGAAAGAGGAGATAAGATTCTGAACATATTAGATAAGTATTAATTATAGCTAATATAATTGAAATCTTAATTGTTAAATATCTCATAATATTGTTTTTCTGAATTTTAGCTCACTGTCCGTAGGATTCCAAGGGAACGCATCGTTGGATTGGGCTAAAATTTTGTGAAGATACTTTTTAGAGGAGTACTTTCAATATGAGCGGAGGGATTTTGAATTGAACGAGTAGAATTGATTCAACACCAATAAAAGTGATAAAATTATTGCAAAATAGGTGTAATATTGCAATTATTTAAACAAAAACTACTAGCTCAAATAAAAATTCCTCCGTTCATACTGAAAGTACACGTATAAAGAGTATCTCCACAAAATTTTAGCCCAATCCAACCATGCGTACACTTTGAATCTTACGGACAGTGACAAAAGTCATCGAAACTAATCTGCTTTGCCAGGGAGGCATATCAAATCGAAATATAATAACGTAGATATTTAATGTTTATTGTAAGTACTTTTATAGAAAAAGACTCTTTTTCCATTATATTTTAAAATTAAAATCTAATATCGAATTTTTTGTATCAGATTTTAGAGGTGGTTTGTCCCCTTAAGTGGAAGCTCCTTTATCGACGCTGTAGGTAGGGCGTTCGCGACCCCATCTTACCGTCTTCGGTCACGAGGTCTTAGACCACACGTGCGGCAAGAGAGATCGTCGCCTCTAACATTAGCCCAGATACACGTGAAGTGACGTCCCCCTAGTGGTATAGGACTTGCATTCGCCATATCACTAATAGCAAGGGAATACCTGTGAACAGCGAACTCGAGGGCACGCTACACAGTGATACGAAATGGAATTTTTCATTTCAAAAATATTGATTCAACTGGATTTTCGATATAAAAGGGTTGCCCAACGGTAAATTTGTAGGGTTTTGTATGTAGAATATGAATCCAAGTCCCTAGAAAGGATTCACCGAATCAAAAAAATGCAGAAAAATGTAGAACATTATAGTAATGAGTTAATATTCCACAAAAACCATCAAATCTTGTAATTCATGTTGATCACTCATCTTATTGCTGTATATAAAACGAAAAGTAAACATATTAGGTAAAAAAAGCCAAAAATGAATCCCCCGATATGGAAAAAAATCATGAAAACCCCTATTTTATGTTTATTGATATTTATATATTTAGTGAAGTAGGGGTAAGGAATAGAGGAAAAAACGACAAGTTCGCCTTAAACACAAATCGACTTTTATTTCAAGAACTGGGAGGGGTCGTTGCTTGGTCGAGACTCTGTCGATACTACCCTGTTGAGTCGGCCCCGTGGATATTTATTTCTTGAAACGCGCTTGCGCCGAACCAATCGCCGGCTGGCTATGGCGTCTGCGCAGTAACTGTAGAGGCGCCCTCTGGCGGCGTGTGCTCCTACCCTCCGCACGTGTCGGAGTGGCTACACCCGATAATGGCCCTGCACTTCGGACCTACCCGAGCGTTCGAGCGGTGAGCCTTTTTATGGCCCAAAGCCGGGTAAGCGCGGGTGCGTCCCTGGGCCTTTTACGAGGCTCAACGAAAATATTGAGCCGTAACGCATTACTACGCAGATACCAAAGCGTTTTGGTGCGTTCGAGAGTCGAAGTTTTGTATGTGTGTGTATCTGGCAAGAGAGCGTAGCGCGGCTGCCACATATACATATACAGACATATATGTATAAATGTCTATACACACACAGACGCATACACGAGCACACGCACACGCACACATACAGGGTGTCCCATTTTAAAACCACCAACCGAAAATCTCCCAACCAAAGCATTTTAGAGAATTTTTTAACAAAAGTTGTCAAGTTTCAAGGGGGACACACAACGATGACCTTGACCTTGACTTCAACCTTGACCTTCGTCGTTATTTTAAGGTCAAATTGATTTTTTTAAATGGAAACCCACATTTTTTATACCGGAAAAGAAAAGAGCGGAAAATTCTACGTTCGACTATGATCTTGACCTCAACGCTGACCTTGACCTTCAAGGTCAATATGAGGTCAAATCGATTTTTTTATGTTAATCTTTAGTTTCATTTCCTATTCCGATAGTGCAACAAATTCTATGTATCAAATTATATTTAACAATTTCTACCCACTGACTTCTCTAAGTTTGAATAAAAGGGCTTACATCGCATATCAAGGAAGCTTCCTGGAAGCTTCCCTGTGAGAATACGAATCTTGCAGGAAACTTCCAGAAATTTTCCATGATATGTGAGCACCATACTTTTTGCACCATCCAGAGATAACGACGTGGACGTAGTAAGTTCTGTTTCCATTGGCATGCTGAATTATCATGAGTCCCCTTGCCTCTTACCTTCGAGATGCTAGATTAACGTGAATACCTTTGCCCCTCACTACTGTAATTATTAAGATTTTTAATCTCGCAGCGAATGTCTAAAGTGGCTGTCATTTACTGGAAGGCAAAAATTTACTCCACTTTGGGAATGTCGTGTGACCAATAAAAAAAGGGTTTCCATTTCAAAAGATCGTTTTGACCTTATATTGACCCTGAAGATCAAAGTCAGGGTTGAGGTCAAGATCATAGTCGGACGTAGAATTTTCCGCTCTTTCCATTCCCGGTATAAAAATGTGGGTTTCCATTTAAAAAAATCAATTTGGTCTTAAAATAACGACGAAGGTCAAGGTCATCGTTGTGTGTCCCCCTTGAAACTTGACAACTTTTGTTTAAAAAATTTTTCTCTAAAATGCTTTGGTTGGGAGATTTTTGGGTGGTGGTTTTAAAATGGGACACCCTGTATATATAGATACACTTATAAATAATGTACGTATTTATGAGTGTGTCTGCATGTATCTGTGTGTGTGTGTATGTACATGGGTAATTATGTGAGAGAGAGAGCAAGAGAGAGAGTAAGTATAGAAAGAGGAAGAGAGAGAGAGAGAGAGAGAGAGAGAGAGAGAGAGAGAGAGAGAGAGAGAGAGAGAGAGAGAGAGCATTCTATTTGTAAGTGTTGATGCTTATATGATGAAATTTAATCATATTAATTTTTTTTCATAACTATATTTGTCTATATAGGTAGCAACACAAGCCTTTGCTTTTTCCAGTTTCGTGGAAACGTTCCTTCTGTGAGACAAGTGTTGTACAAGTCTATAAACTCTGCTGGGTGAGCCTGGATGGCATGTTTCAATGCAATATTGGGTATGCCATCAAGTCCTGGAGCCTTATTGTTTCCAACCCTCCTGCAGGCTGATAGTAGCTCCTCCTCCGTAATTAAGGGTATATTATCTACATCTATTTCTTCTACCATAGCACATGGAATGTCCGGCTGATTTGGGAAGAGTGTTGTTACCACCCTGCTTAGTACCTCTGGGCACTTTGGTGGGGGTATGTAACTTCCCTTGATCTTCTTCATGACAATTTTATAAGGTCGGCCCCAAGGGTCTTTATTGACCTCATTTTGCAGCTCTCTTAAACATCTTTGTTTACTCTCTCTTATACACCTTTTAAGGTTGCGCTTTGCTTCTTTCATTTTTTCGTTGTAGTTCTCCACCGTATCCATTCCTCTACCGGTTCGGTAGAATTTCTTCCTTGCCCGTTGTTCCAATCTTCTAGCTCGATGGCAAACGCTGCGCGCTTGTTTGATCTTGTCATTCCACCAATATGCTGGTAGCCATCTTTGACTGGACCCTTTTCTCGGCATTACCGCGTCGCACGCTTTGGTGAGCTGGCCCGTCATTTGTGCAGCCTTGTCGTCTGCTGATCCCGTCAATTGAATATTGTCAAACATCGTCAAGAATAACTCTTTGTCATACTCTTTGGTTTTCCATTCAGTTCTTGTACTACTGGGATTTGTACAGAATTTCCTGTTTGGTCCGCCTAGCTCCATTATTATAGCTAGGTGGTCACTATTTGTGTAGTGATCACTCACGATCCATTTGCTTACCTGCCTTACGAGGCAGTTACTGACAAATGTCAAGTCTATGAATGACTCTGCATCTCGTTTTTTGAACGTCGGGGTGTCGCCTTGGTTCAGCAGAACCAAGTCTAGTAGCGTGAATGCCTCCAGTAGCACTCGTCCCCGTTTATTGGATCTGCTACTGCCCCACTCGATCGCCCATGCGTTAAAATCTCCTGCTATTATAGCTGGTTTTTTATTCGTAGCGTCTTGCACCAGCCGGTCCAGTAGTTGTTGAAACTGCTCTATTGATGCGCTAGGCGGGACGTAACAACTGTATACATGTATGCCGCCTATTTTCGCTCTTACGAAGCCATTTTCCTTGTTTACCATCTTGCCCTGGAAGGTAAAGTCTTTGCAAGCCCAGATTGCGGCTTTACCTGAGACGTCAGATTCCCAGGATGGTTCATTCAAATCTTTGTACTGCTCACTGACGAGAGCGACATCGAACTTGTGTTCTCGTACAAACTGACAGAGAAGGTCTTGCGCAGTCTCACAATGGTTGAGATTTAGCTGGACTATTCTCATTACCCTTTCCTGATTTTTTTAACCGCTGCTTGGTAGGCTGGGCACAAGTAGCTACCAGTGACATGGTTCGTCGGCATGTTGTCGCCTTTTTTTCGGCACAGTAAACAACACGGTTCATTACGGCAGATATTTGCTTTATGCCCCGTCTTACCGCATTTGTAGCAGCATTTGCTGCTATCCTGCGGATCAGTACACTTGATAGCGACGTGGCCAAAACCAAGGCATTTATAACACCTAAGCGGCCCCTTACTGCGGTTCGATGTACGGATCCTACAGTTGACCCATCCAATTTTAATTTTCTCTAGCTTTGTGAACTTGGTCGCTATTTCTTTCGACACTTGCACAACAGCTATTTGCGTATCTCCGTACGCTTTTCTCAGCGATTTTACGGCAGTGATCTCAATCACATCTCTTTCTCCTATTTCCCTTTGCAAGGCCTCCAGTACCTCCTCTTTTGAAGTAAGTATGTCGAGATCCCTTATTTCAAAGGTCTCCTCTTGCTGCAGTGTTTTTATTGAGGTTCCTTCCACTAGTACTGCTTTAACCGCTTCTTGGAAGTATGCGGTTTTAACTTCTTTTGTGCGTTTGAGCTCTATGAGGAGATCTCCCGCCACCGTTTTGCGTATTTTGTTTACGCTATCTCCTATGGCATTCAGTGAAGGAGCAGTTCTCAATGTTGACAAAATGTCCACGTAGCTCCTTCCTTCCGGCGCCTTAATGATAAGAGCGTCCGGTCTGGTCGGTCTTGCCCGCTGTGTTTTGTCTCTACTGGTCCTACCCTGGTTGTTAACGCCAGGAGCCTTGTTGTTCTCCTTACTTAACTGTTTCTCCTTTTTTTTTGCCTTTCTTGTAACGACCTCTTGCCAAGTTGCCTCTTTAAGTCTTTTACTCTCTTTCTCCTCTTTGTTACTCCTATCCTGCGGAGTATTTAAGGCCTCCCTTGGTTTATCCGCCTTTTTCGGTTTCAGACTTGGTGTTGTCTGAGTTTCCTTGCCTTCCGTTCCTGGACGTTGGCACTGTAGCAGGTCATCCTCCGCGCTGCACAAACTTTTATACATGACACTAATACTTCGTGCCATGTCCCTGATAGTTTTATGGACGTTATTTTTGTCCCTTATAAATTCTCTTAGTTCCTGGATCTTTTCTCCTAGACGCTCCAGCTGGTCATTTCTTCTTTCAAGGTTGTAGTCCCAGTTTGAGTTACTGCTTCCTTGATTTACCTGCTCTTGTTCCGTCCGTATTGCCCTTTCGGAAATAGTCTTTATTGGACTACACTCCATGGCAATCGTTTCTCTACTGAGACTGCTGTTATCGTCCGATCTCTGGGTAGGGAACCCAGTTTCTAAGACACTTTTTGGGGTATCCGAAGTCCCCAAGTTTAATTTCTTTGATGTACTATGCATTTTATTTTTGTTTATCCTCCTCTTCCAACTTTAGTCACCTACCTTCCACTGAGCTCTCTCCGCGAAGCTATGCTTCACAGGTGTGAATTCTAGCCTCATGCCCCCGCGCAAGTCTTCCTCAGAAAGCCTCCGGGAAAGGGTAACGAGGCCCCCCCTCTGACCACAATAGGGCCCGTTCCGGGCGCCACCGGGCACTATTGAGATCATTGGGATTTTCGCCGGATGATAGGGCAGCTAGGGCGTGTCGGCGAAACATCCCCGGGCCCCTGTACTTTCCGGCAGCCTGGGAGTGTCAGAACCCAGTTTGTCTCGTATCCTTTCCCTTCAGCAGCCGAAGTCGAGTCGGACTGCGGCAATCGGCGAGCGCCTGCTTAGTCATAACCCTAAGATCGAACCTTGTTTCCGGTAGTGACAGATCTTCAATAAGCTGCTTGGTCCGCGGGCGATATTTTATTTCTCTCCTACCCTCTGTTTGCAGCACTACGTACGTAGTACTATGCGCTTACAGCGAGCGTTCCTCTATCCGCCACCCGAGGACGCGCCACATGGGGTACAGCTCCCCCTCGTGGTGTGTGTGTGTGTGTTTTTTTTTTTGTTTTTTTTTTTTTTTTTTTTTATTGGAGAAAGGTTGGAGGGAAAAATCTTAATAGACCATGACATGGCCTGAGCCACCGTGTGTTGGATTCTCACCAACTAAAACCCTTCGTTTTGCGACCGAATATAGAATCCAATTGCAACCCGAATCCTCTTCGCTCTCCTTACCGATTTGTCGGTGAGGAGGGCCAAGCTCCGTCTTCAGTGCCTTTTTCCCCCGCGGTACCACGGTCAAGTATTACTTCGCGGGGGGGCATAGGGACATTGCCCTTGTCTCCTTGATGTGATTGTCATTCCTTATGCGTCCATATCTAGTAGATCTACTATCGTACCTTCTTCATTATAGGCTGCCGTCTACTTCTTACCGCATCGTCCGGTCGTCAGCTTCTTGCAGCATCTCTCGTCTTCTTCTCTCTTCGTCGCCCCTCACTTTCTTGAGGATGACCGCGGCGTAGTTACTAACCACGTGCCAGCCTTCAGCGGTGGCGAACATAGCTACCATAATAGACTCAGGAGTTGCTCTGGTCTGGAGGTAGCGTTCAAACTCTTCACGTTCCTGCTGGTAACGCGAGCAGTAGCAAAAAACGTGCTCAGCGTCCTCGCACATGTCCAAACATGCTGGGCAGTCTGGACAGTCTTCTAAATTAAATCTACACAGGTATGCTCGATAGCATCCATGTCCCGTCAAAAATTGCGTGAGGTAGTAGTTTACTTCCCCGTGTCTTCTTGTGATCCAGTCTTCAATCTTTGGTATAAGTCGGTGCGTCCAGCGCCCTTTCAGGCTACTGTCCCATCTTCTCTGCCACTCAGCTACTGTTTGTTCTCTGGCAGCGTTCCAGATTTCTGCCTTCGTTCTATCGCTGTTCTCCTGTTTTGCCATGTATATGGCCTTCCTCTCTAGTGCTAAGAGGTCGATGGGTGGCATGCTTGCCACGACGCTTATTGCATCGTCCGATACCGTGCGGTAAGCAGACGCTACTCTTAGCGCACTCCGTCTATACACGGATGACAGGTTCCGCGCATAGGCTTTTATTGCCATTGCATCTGCCCAAATTGGTGCCCCGTACAGCATAATCGATGTACTGACACTTGCTAACAGCTTCTTTTTCTTCTGAGTAGCTCCACCGACATTCGGCATGAGCCGAGAAAGAGCAGCAGTCGTTCTTGACGCTTTTTTACCTGCTAAATCAAGGTGCTGTTTAAACGTCAACTTTTCGTCTATAGTAACGCCCAAATACTTGATAGTCGATTTAGAGGTTATCTCATGGCCGTCTATCATTAGGGCGATTGTCTCCATTTTCTTCCTGCTAGATATCAGGATCGCCTCGGTCTTGTGTCCAGCCAGTTCAAGTCCCGTTTCTCTCAGCCACCTCTGGATGGTGGTGATCGCTTCATTGGTGATTTCAGCGACGTCTTCTTTTTCCTTCCCTACTACTACAAGAGCTATGTCGTCTGCGAATCCTACTACCATAGCCTCCCGCGGGAGTTGTAGTCTCAGCACTCCGTAACTGCACAGTACTTCTTTGTTCCGCCCTTCCACCGTTTTCCACTGATGGCTGCTCGGGCTGTGTTTACCACTAGGCCGATCGCGTCCAAAGTAGATCGGCACTTCCGAAAGCCATATTGGTGCTCGGCAAGCCCCTTGGTCTCTTCGATTATGCACTCCATCCTGTTGCTGATAATGCGCTCCAGTATTTTTCCTTGAGTGTCCATCATACATAATGGTCTGTACGATGTCTCCCCTCCGGGCGCTTTGTTACCCTTAGGTAACAACACAAGTCGCTGCTTTTTCCAGTTCGTCGAAAATCTCCCTTCTGCCAGGCATGCATTGTAGAGGCCAACAAATTCTTCAGGTTTAGCCTCGATGGCATGCTTCAGCGCTACATTTGGTATGCCGTCAGGACCGGGAGCCTTATTGTTTCCTACCCTCTTGCTTGCTACAAGTAGCTCCTCAACTGTAATTGGAGGTATATTTTCTTCCCGCACTTCCTCTGCTATAGCATATGGTGCGTCCGGCTGACTTGGAAAAAGTGTTGTCACTACCCTCTTTAGTACCTCTGGGCACTTTGGTGGGGGTATATAGCTTCCTTTGAGTGTCTTCATAACTGTTTTGTAGGGCCTGCCCCATGGATCTTTATTGACCTCTTCTAGCAGCTCCTTATGACATCTCTGCTTGCTTTCACTGATGCACTTCTTGAGGGTGCACTTGGCTTCTTTCATTCTTCTGCTGCATTCTTCTACAGCTTCGCTTCCAATACCGGTTCGGTAAAACTTTTTCCTTGCCCGCTGCTCAAGCCTTCGTGCTCGGTGGCAAGCGGAGCGCGCTGATCTAATCTTCTCGTTCCACCAATATACTGGTGTCCATCTTTGATTGGGCACTTTTCTTGGCATAACTGCGTGACATGCTCGGGTGAGCCATTTTGTCATTTATTCAGCCTTATGTTCTGCTGATCCCGTCAATTGGATATTTCCTAACATCATCAGAAATAGTTCCTTGTCGTACTCCTTGGCTTTCCATTCCATTTTCGTACTTATAGGGTTAGTAGTACAGTGCACCATGTTTTGTGTGCCCAGCTCCATTATAATGGCGAGGTGATCACTATTAGTGAAGTGATCGCTTACGGTCCATTTACTCACCTCTTTTACCAGAGATCTACTAACAAATGTTAAGTCGATCACTGATTCAGCGTCCACCTTTTTATAGGTTGGTACGTTGCCTTCGTTCACCAGCACCATGTCGAGAAGTGTGAATGCCTCTAGTAGGGCCTGTCCTCTTCTATTAGTTTTTCGGCTGCCCCATTCAACCGCCCATGAGTTAAAGTCCCCAGCTATAATAGCTGGTTTTTTAGCCCTGACATCTCGTACTAGCCGGTCCAAGAACTGCTGAAACTGATCTATTGGCGCACTGGGTGGGGCATAACAGCTGTATATCTGTATACCCTCAATCTTTGCGCTGGCAAAACCTGCTTCTTTGACTTTCATCCTACTTTGAAAGGTAAGGTCTCTGCACGCCCAAATAGCTGGTTTACCGGAGCCATCGGATTCCCACCTTGGCTGTTCAAGATCTCTGTACTGCTCACTGATTATAGCAACATCAATCTTCTGCTCACGGACGTACTGACAGAGAAGGTCCTGTGCTATCTCACAGTGGTTCAGGTTTAACTGTACTATTCTCATCTTCTTTGTTTTGTGGCTTTCACTGCCGCTTGGTACGCTGGGCAATTATAGCTACCTGCGGCATGGTCGCTTCTCTCTACGTCGTTCTTTCCTCTGCAGAGAATGCAGCTGGGCTGGTTTGTGCAGTCTTTCGCTACATGTCCCGCTGAGCCACATTTGTAGCAGCAGCGGCTTCTATCGTGCTGCTCAATGCAGCTTGCAGCAGTATGGCCGAAGCCCAAGCATTTATAGCACCTGAGCGGGCGGGTGTCTCGCTTTATTGCCCTTATTCGGCAGATAACCCACCCTATCTTTATCTTCTCACCCTTGATAAACTTCTGGGCTATCTGGGCAGGTAGCTGTACTATTGCTTTCTGCGTATCTCCATAAGCTTTACGAAGCGACTTAACCACCGTAGGTTCGAAATTATGTCCTTCCTCGTTATTTTTGCGTAGTGCGTCCACTATATCCTCCTTAGTGGTCAGCATGTCAAGATCCTTAATCTCGAAGGCCTCTTCATGATGCAGCGCCCTGATTGTAGCAGTTTCCACTAGTACTGCTTTCACCGCTTCCTGGAGCTCAGCTGTTTCCACCTCCTTGGAACGTCGTAGTTCGAGTAGCAGATCTCCTGCTGTTGTTTTGCGTATTCTATGTACGCTGTTTCCTAACTTTTCTAGGCTAGGCTCTGCCTTCATTTTCTTTAGGATTTCGGCGTAGCTTTTTCCACCCTCGGCCTTGATGACTAAGGCGTCAGGTCTAGGAGGTCTTGCTCTTGCCGTCCTACTTTTTCTGGTGCCTTTTTGGTCTTGGCCACGAGCACCAGTGTTGTCCTTCCTGTTCACGCTTTTTTCTTTTTTCTTCTTTGCCTTCCTTGTCACCACCTCTTGCCACGAGTCTTTCTCCCTCTGGTGGACATTGTCGTCGGCTACTCTTCTTGCAGTGCTCGCCCCACTAACGCGGCTAACCTGCTGTGGTTTCCCCTTGCCGACCGGCTTAGGGGTCACTTCATTCGCCTCTGCTATGCTAATTGCCCTTTCCAGAAGGCCAGGGGTTGTTTGGGTCACCTTGCCCTTAGTCCCTGGCCGTTGGCACTGCATAAGGTTATCGTCTGCAGAGCAGAGAGCTCTGTAGCTGGCCCTTATGCTCTGGGCGAGATCCTTGATTTGTTTGTGCACACTGTGTCTGTCCCTGACATAATCGATCAGCTCATCGATTTTGCTGCCAAGGCGATCTAAGTGCACGTTTTTGGAGGTCGCGCTTTCTGCTCGCTTGTCGCCATCTGCGTCTACCTCCATATTCTCTGCCTTCTTTCCTGTAGCATTACCATTGCCTTCCCGTGCCAGGTTACCTACAACGGGGCGGGTTGTGTTGTACATCGAAAGCGTACTTTCGCCTCTCCCAGATCCAAGGGGTTTATCCCCAAGGAGGCGAGCGTCGACCACCGGGGCTGATACCCGATCGGAATCGACGGCAGGATTAGTAATGCCTGCCTGGGTACTCATATGTTTGAGAACGCTTCTTGATTGATTGTCCTTACCACCCTAAATACCTGATGTTTCGGTAATTCTAAGCAGTGCTGGGTTGCCGAGGACTTTCGTGGCAGCACCGTTAGCTCCTGTACCCTAGGAAGGGGCCCTTTAACAAAGTGCTAGCATCCGGGCCAGATGCACCTTGGTTTTTTAAGCGAGGTTGTTACTCCTCCCCCTCCTCCTTCCCCACCTCTTGGGTAGTGGGGCCCCGGGCTTGGGACCGGTGTAGCGGAGTTTGTGTGTGTGTGTGTGTGTGTGTGTGTGCGTGTGTGTGTGTTTTTATTGGAGAGAGAGGTTAAAGGGATCAATCTTAATAGACCATAACACGGCTCGTTGATAGGACCATCGAGACAATCCTAGCCCAGAGCCGCCGTGTGTTGGATTCTCACCAACTAAAACCCCTTCGGTTTGCGACTAGATATGGCACCCATTCGCAACCCGAAATCCTCTCTGCCCTTCTTACTGATTGATCCTGCTGCCGCTGCTTGCCTCTACCTGCACATCAACTTCCATTTCACTTGTAGCTTCCCCTGCGAAAGAGGCTATATATATATATATATATATATATATATATATATATATATATATATATATATATCTGTGTGAGTGTTTTTTTTATAGAGTGAGAGGTTTAGGGCAAATCTATTATGGACACAATATGGCACCGTCTGGTACCACCTGTGTGGGACTCTCATTCACTAAACCCTTCGCTACTGTTAGCTTTTGAATTCCAACGGCAACAGAATCCTCTCCGTCCTCCTTACCGATTCTAAGTAAGTTGGACCTGGCTCTTTCTCCAATAAGTCACCCCCGCGGTAACAGTATTTGAGTATTGCTTCGCGGGGGGACTTTGGGCTGCCGCCCTCGTCTGTTGATGTGGTCGTCATTACGTTTTTCTCTGTTTCTGTCACTTGAACAGCCATTCGTCATAAATCTTCTTTGTCGTCTGCCGTCTATTTCTTACCGCATCATCCGGGCGTCTGTTTCTTGCAACATCTCACGTCCCCTTCTTCTTCGTCCTTCCCGACCTTCTTAAGGATGTCTGTAGCCAAATTGTTTATTGCGCTCCATCTGTTGGCCGACATCATTATAGCTACCATAATAGACTCAGGCGTTACTCTGGTCTGCAGGTAGCACTCAAGTCCTTCTTGTTCCTGTTTATAGCGTGGGTATTCACTGAATACATGCTCGGCGTCATCGATTGCATTCAAGCACCTCGGGCAACGCGGGCAATCCTCCAATTTAAATCGGTACAGATACGCTTGGTAGCATTCATGTCCACTCAGAAACTGTGTTAGGTAGAAATTTGCTTCCCCATGTCTTCTTTTTGTCCAGTCTTCTACATTTGGTATGAGGCGGTCTGTCCACCGCCCTTTACTACTAGAGTCCCATCGCTTTTGCCACTCCGTCATTGTTACTTTCCTAGCGGCATCTCAAATTTCTATCTTGGTTTTGTCGCTGTCTCGTCCTTTTTCTTCTTCGATTGATTTTCTCTCCCTTGATAATAGATCTATTGGCGGGAGACCTGCAATATCGCAGACCGCCTCGTCCGATACCGTACGGTAAGCAGACGCGACCCTAAGTGCATTTCGCCTGTGCACTGAGGAGAGTTTTCGTCCATATGCCTTTATCAGCATAGCGTCTGCCCATATCGGGGCTCCGTACAACATGATGTACACATGATGTACTAACGCTTGATTCCAATCAACGTTCATTGTGATCGATTTGAAAAAGTCGTCTTCATTAAATAGATCTCTTATACTAGACGATTATTTATTTTCTTTCAATAGGAGTATATATTTCATATATATTTCCAACTTATCAGTATGAGAGCTATTTATTGTTGATGCCCGGATCTGTCATTATCATGCTATTTGCATTGTAACGAAGTTTAATGCATGATTTATTATATAGATACTTGTTAAATTGATTAAAAACTGACGACTATAACAATTTTTACTTAATTGTTTTGGTTCAGTTATTCACCTTGAACCATATGGCTTTGCCATTAAAATTTAGACAGAAGTATCCATGTGAAAATAAAATTCATATAAGTTACCTTGAATCCAATGTAATATATTATTGAACAGTCCAAAAGAAATTAACATATCAAATTAAAATTTAATCAGGTTGTAATTCGACTATATTATCATTTGTTCATTATTCAAGTTGGTATAGTTTAGTGTGTTATAGTCCTATGAATTTAAAAAAATTGAAAATTGTTATCATTTGGAAACACTACAATATATGGATTATAAACAAACCTTCTTCATCTTTACTAATTTGTAATTTTAGTTTTAGTAAACTTCACAAAAGCAACATTTTTGTCAAAAAAAATTTTTTTTCTTTTAGCTAGTAACATTATAATAATTTATGACTTAAAACAGTATCATACATTTTATTTATGTTTTTGTATTTTACCTATTTTTTTGTTTTCTTTCAAGAGTAACATCTCCAAGCTATGTACTCTATATATAATGTATTTATCTATGTATGTACTGATGTACTATATCGTTATCTAGCCGATATATATATATATATATATATATATAAAATTATTTAATAATAAGGATTCAACTTACTCATTGACATAACGGAAGACTCCTCTTATATCTAATTCTTTAATAAGAGCATCACATAATGGTATATTCATTTCCGGGTTACCCATTCCAACTAAGATTACTTTTCCGCCAGCTTTAGTGATCTAAAAATATATAATTTAGTTAAATAAATAAATATGTATAAATGAATTTGTATATGAAGAGCGATCGTAGCTCAAATGGTTAAGGAGTGCGCTTGAAATATTGGATTAATGTTCACTCAAAAAGAATGCATTGGTATTGTTTTTATATGTTTTCGACTGAATAAGGATCCTGGACATCAGCTGTATTAGTTAGAAGCTAGTAAGAGCATTGTATAGGACGTAACACGATTCCACAACAAAACATGACGTGCTGCAGCCGGTGCTACTGATGCTGCTTTTCACCACGTTGACACTCTATCCAGTACTACATCAATTCCGCGCTAGGAGAGTTAAGTTTTGTTTCCGTCTACATAGACAGCAATTCCATCGCCTCTAAGTCATAGGAAAGGCACCAAAAGCACTATGACGTAGTGCTTAATTACTTGAACATGTTCGAACTACAAATTAATTTAGAGAAATGCATTTTCGCAGTCTCAGAACTTATTTTCCTGGGTCATCTCATCTTGCAGAACGTTTTCAAGGCATACCAAAAAAAGTCAAGGCACTTCAAAAATTTCCATTACAACAGACCATCGAAGAACTGCGCAGAATCCTAGGCCTCGTCAATAGCTATATGCGTTTACTAGCCCACGCGGCAGACATGGAACGGCCTCTCCGCGAGTTCTTGAAAGGTGCAAAAAAGAAGGGCAAGCGTCTAATCTAGCTGAATTTGTTTTCGACAATACGATGAGAATTCCAGGTGATTTTTCACCCTTTATTGACAAAAAACCCAACGTTCGGTCGTTCTATAACGAATTCCGAGATTGCATAGAACAACTCGCGTTTGGTTACAACGAAAATCGTTTAAACCGCCAGTCACAGGGTCACACAAAGTCATCTCACGCAATTTGGAGAATCGTACCTTCAACATCGACGTTAATGGCACACAGAAAACGGTATGACTACAACATTTGAAAGTGTGTCTAGTAGACGTAGCCTTATTCAAAGAGAACCTTCAAAAAGTGGCTCGTTGACACCAGTACTTATGATCCGTAAACCAAATAATACTTATAGGTTGACCATAACCAGAGCCACGTAGACTTCCTAGGAAACTACAGGATCACCGAGGAGGACTTTGCTGTAGTCGGAAAAAACTCCAGAGTGCCTGTCGCACCAACTGGCCCCGAGGAGGAACATACGCCAAGAGAAAATGGTAGAGGTCTCGTAGAGGACATCGCTACAGGAAAAAAATACCAGAGAGCCAGTCGTGTCAGCAACCCTGACGAAATATCGATACACGCGTATCAAGTCGAGCGTAATCAGCGTCAAGAGCCATGCGTCAAGAGCGGCGATCCACTCCATATGAGCCAGACAACACCTCACTAATTGGATGGAAATAAATGACCGCCGAGACTTCCAGGGTGTTTCATCTGCAGCAGATGCCATGATTACAGCAACTCCCAACATCCAGGTACCCTGTTATTCTGCTACTGTATGTGAATAATTTTTTATTGGATCAACGGAAGTTATAGAAATTTAGATATCGTAGCGTGGCATATAGAAGGTCAGTGACCGCTTAAGCATCGTCCTTTCCACTCGATAAATTTACTGTTTGACAATTTTTCATTTATATAAATTTCATTTAATATCCATTCGATCAATACTTTGTGTCATCAAATTTCTTTTGTACTAGAAGTATTTGATCAATATTTTGTTATTTCACGCTAATATATTTCATTAAATTGTTGTAAAGCATCGTTTAGATATGCTTATAATTTCTAATATTTAAATTATATTGAATACTTACACGAATTGCTAGTCGTATTGAAGATTCAGCACCGGAAGCATCTATTGTTATGTCAGGTTGGCAATCAATAAGTTTACAAATATTATCTACATTTTCCTGCTCTGCAGTAATATTAATAATCCGATATACAGCATCTGCCTCTAACTTACGCGCTAGAGTCAGTCTATATTCCATTAAATCTATAATTAAAAAGAATAATTATTAAATAATTATAATTATTATATATATAGTATTGAAAAAGTGACGTATAGTCAATTGCGATGCGAGAACGTGTGAGTTAGAGTGGTTCAGCTAAAATCCGCCAGGGTCGTGTAAACGGTGCAAGTTCCCAATACGTCATGAATAATAACATAAATCTATTATCAAAATGAAATATATATATATATTGTAACGGGGTGGAACCTTAAGTGAGCGACGAAAAACACAAAAGGAGCGCCGGGACCGAGGATCGATCCGGCGTCCCCGAGATCTCTAAGCAAGCATGCTATCCTTATAGCCAATGCTGCCTGTGTCGTCGCTCGCACAACCTGCCTCGAATATCGCGTGGGTACAGGTAGCAACCCGTTATAACCCCCCGCTAGAGTTGGAGTACCGTCCCGGCTTCAACTCTACAACTGTCTTTGCAGCGCGGTAATGCAGGGAGCCTCTTCGCCGACTAACTCTTCGACGATGTCTCCAGGCCTCGTACATCCCCACACCTCTTTACACTCTTTGATCCGCTCCATCCCTCTTCCCTCGAGGAAGGCGAGCCTAGGGAGAGCCTCGTAGATCGTAGGTGGGGGTTCTTCTTTTCCTCGTCTTCTCCTCTGGCGCAGAAGATCGGGAGACCGCCAGGAATCTTCTTTCTCCACTCTCTGTGGGTATTTCAGTTGGGCGCCATGTAACGGGGTGGGACCTTAGGTGAGCGACGAAAAACACAAAAGGAGCGCCGGGACCGAGAATCGATCCGGCGTCTCCGAGATCTCTAAGCAAGCATGCTATCCTTATAGCCAATGCTGCTTGTGTCGTCGCTCGCTCAACCTGCCCCGAATATCGCGTGGGTACGGGTAGCAACCCGTTATAACCCCCCGCTAGAGTTGGAGTACCGTCCCGGCTTCAACTCTACAACTCTCTGTGCACTGCGGTAATGCAGGGAGCCTCTTCGCCGACTAGCTCTTCGACGATGTCTCCAGGCCTCGTACATCCCCACATTTCTAGAGGTATAATATATATATATATATATTATAACGGGATGAACGCGATGTTAATTATGCGGCGGTCGCGCAGTCATCAGCTGCGTGCAATGCGACCGGTGATCCTCGTTAGAATCGAGTAACGGACGGGCGTACTCGTTTGCTCGCGGAGGCGAGCGGTTTGGGGTTTCTGCACCTGGTTCCGCAGAGGCGACGGCTAGTCAGTTCACACGCACTTCGAGAAGCCAAATGTGTGCCCGCGCAGGCAGCTGGGTCGCTGAAATACGCGAAGCGGCAAGTGAGGCGATAATGCATGCAAAATACGTAAAATAAGTAAAGGCGATAGTTGACGTTACAACAAACAATTTATTCAGTGAAAGAAGGAGATTTACAGCAGCGTGGCAAGCGTATAAGCTACGTGAAAAGCGTGTAACCCGCGGAAAAACCGTATGCTCGTGAAGAGCTCGAGCGAGGTCAGCGAGAGCGCGAAAGCACTGGTGAGTGAGCAAGCGAGAGAAAGAGAGCAGGTACTTACAAATAGTAGCCGCAATAAAAGACAAAAACTGGCACGTGCAGCAGGCGGGAAACGCTGGCTGCAGCTGTCGAGTCAGTCTCACAAAGCCCTCACAAAGTCGCACAACACTACTCAAATCGCTCTTGACAAAATAATAGATATTCAAAAAGGTTTTAACTGTAAGCTAGTCGAAACGTATCTGTTTCGCTAGTCGCGTATCGCGTTGCTCTCTTTCTCCCTACCCTGCTCACCTCTGGCTCGTCTCCGCTGCCTCTCCTGTAAACACATATATATATAACTTAGCCTACAGGAGCTATCGCTCTCGTCACAATATATATATATATATATATATATTGTAACGGGCGGCGAGACGCGCACGTCGGCGCGGGGAGCCAAAGCGCGGGAAGGCCGGTAGAGATCTCGCAATTCGAGGGAAATTCAAGCCAGTTAACTTTTGACCGCACTCGCGAGTAGTACTGACGACGCGCGCCAAAAGTTATAGCTACAGCAGCAGCCCTAGCAGCAACCGCAGCACAGCAGCCCTAGCAGCAACAGCAGCCCTAGAAGCAACAGCAGCATCTCGAGCAGCAACAGCAGCAACGGCAGCAACCGCAGCAACCAAGGCTACCACAGCCCAGGAAGACGGCAAGGTCGAGCAGAGGACTCCCTGGCCAGCGTAAAACAAGGATCATCGAGATCGACTGGCGAGGCATTTGGCCCCAGTCGTTGTTCCGGTATATTTTGTGGCCTTCTCGCGACGCGAATACGCGCAATACGGACGCCGGATTGTTTAACTGAATAAACGCCTTTTTATTAGAATCGGTAGTGTGTTCATTCGATCGTCGTCCCGATCCCTCTTCCTATCTAAACCGCCGCCTCCGCGGGCACTACACAGAAGTGTAGTGCATACTGAGCACCGGGACATCGTCGCAGGTAGACGACCACGCGAGCGAGTACAGCATCTCGCAAAAGCAAAGTGCAAGAGGACTTTGCATTTGTACGGGGTACATAGGCAGATAGCCGCCTAAAAACCACCCCGTTACAATATATATATATATATATATATATATATATATATATATATATTTATAATGACATCATTATAATTCTACAATATAATCATAAACACAAAACAAATATTACACTTTCTTGAAATCTTACTGTTTCATTGGTATCTTGTGACAGTGCACACGCTCACTTGCTGAGCATGCGCTCAGCACACATACGCACGCACGCAGCGCGCCTGTGTATATACAAACATACATACGTAACACTCACAATCACACATGACGCCCGGCAAAGCGAATATCGAGGCGGCAAGAGACGCACACGAAGCATAAACAAGGTAAGAGAGAGAGAATCCTCCCTTTCTCCCTCTCTCCCCCTCTCCCTCTCTCCCTCTCTCTCTCTCTTTCTCTTTCTCTCTCTCTCTCTCTCTCTCTCCCTCCCTCCCTCCCTCCCTCCCTCCCTCCCAAAAGTGATTAATTAAATATCGTTGTGACATCATAAAATTCTATCTTCAATTTCCGTTTACGTCATAAAATGGCCGTGTTGCAAAAGTCAGTACTGGAATCACATATAGTAAGATATTAAAACGCGAGAAAATTACCGCAAGGGAAGCCAAACCCGCGTATATTACAAAGTACATTTTATCCTATGTATTTCTTGCAATTACTTCGATAGCTCGTTCATCAAACATATTTGTTATTGCAATTCGTTTCTGGTTTACATTTTTACCAGCCATGCCCAATGCTACTTTGTTTAATATGGTTGGTTTTTCGATCAGAAATAATATCATGTCACGAAGTCTATTTAAATCTTTTTGTCCGTAAATTTCTCCTATTGCTAATGTTTCCGGACTCATATATTTCCATGCCTATTTTGTATGTGGCTTAAGTGTTTCTGGTTCCTCTCCAATTATTGTCATAGGCAACATTTTATACCAGTTGTTATCTATTTTAAACATCGTTGGGATTCTGGTATCGCACGTAATTTGTGTACCGGTTCTTACAAGTATCCGAGTTATAGGAGTTAGGAAGAGCTCTTCCTCCCCGTGTTGGACTGGGAGCTGCTCGTAGCATTTAGTTGTGTTTCATATTTTTACTTCTAGCGCAGACATTTCAACAGATGTACCGCCTCTCCGGTTACCACGCCTATATATTCCTTTTATTCCATAAGTCTGTACCCGAGCTCTTCTGAAGATATAGTCGCGATTGAGATTGCATTTTTGAGTACTTTTCATTCGAGTTGCATATTTGTTGTCAAATTTTATAATACATTTCTTGGAATTGTCCTCTAATGTGTTTTTCGATATACACAAATTTTGAGTTTACGTAGGCAAAAATATCTAGGTTAGTGGTGCGAATAGTTTTGAATGCTCGATACCAAAGAATTTATATCCGCAATTGTATAATTCAATTGTTTTCCACAGAGCAAAAGTTGTATCTTCCAATTCTAATGAGTACATAACTTTCTGGGCTTCTTCGTCATATACTTTATTCAAGTATCCTTCGTAAAGTACTGAGTACTTATTGAGTCCGCAAAAGTCGTCCGGGACATTCAGCCGAAATACATGTGCACCGTCATGGTCTATGCATTGTTGATCCGAAAAAATACAGCGTACTCCTGTTCTTAATATTATTTTGTTTGAATTTGATACATCGTATACATCGTCCCATCGACCATATGGGTCAGAATACGATCCTCCTGTGCATTTCCCGGTGCCGTCACATCTGCCTGCGGAAATCACCTGCTTGTAATGAGTATTGTTCCCGCGAAGTCCTAACATCCTAGTCTCCCCGATTTGAAAATATCCGGTTTGTTGCATTACATCACATTCTCGCGAAGATAAATCTTTATAATAGCTAATTTCGCCTACTGTTACCCTTGTCGCGTCGAGTGCATTCCGCAGTGTGTGATAATACGCGTTATTTTTATGAACATTTATATACATGCGCCGATGAATATTCATTGAGTTGTAATAATTGAGCGTAGGTTCGCGTAACGTTAACCGTGGGTCTTTTGATATCGCAATCTCCGATGTTTAGCAAGGATATAGTTGTTAGGTTTGAAAGGTGATCTCCACAATAAAATCTATATAATCCATTCACGGTATGAAGGGTGCTTCAAAGGAGTAGGGGCAGTCAGGATATAGCCATCTGTAAAGAAATGAAAATACTAGCGTTCATTTTGCATCCCCTTTCTCTTTATTAAATATAATATAGTGGATATACAGTTTTTTGTTTTCTTTTTATATACACATATACATACTTATACATTTTCGCATATAAATCTTGCACATAACATAATTTTTTTTTTTATTTTTTTTTAAGCGCTTCCATTGACATGTAACAAAAACCCCCTTTTCTTTTATTTTTCTATACCATTTCGATCCTCTCCCCTTCTACGTAGCTGCTGTTGAAGATGTCTTCACTTCACTTCACTTAACAATACCATTATAAGTATGATTACGATAATTACAGAATAGGATATTAAAGCGATCTGATATATGGATTGCAAATGTTGTTCTTTTGCCATTTCTCGAGCTTCTCGTTGGAGTTCCCAGAAATATTGGTTGCCCTCTTCTCGGCTTAATCCTTTGAATGTCTCACTGGTCGTTTCTTCCTTGAAAATATGCGTAAGTTCTCGGATGTTTAGTGTTTTCCTTGGTAGGATCAGTTTGTTATTTCGATCAGTTTCAACAAATGATCCTTGTATACTCATTCCTTTTAATTGAATATTTTATTGCATATGTCACGAATTTTCGACAGTCCTATTCCATCCAGTGTAATATTCCCTTGATTGTCCTGACATTGGTATTGAAATATGTTTGGCTTGCTGAAGGCGTACAAAACGATACCTGTTGATTTGAGTAGTTCCATATAATCTAGGTGTTCTTGTTTGTAAACGATTCGGCACGTATGGTAATCTGTTTCTTCAGGATGCGTTAGTAATGCGCTTTCACAACTATTCTGATCGTTGAAAATATACCATTGTGCGGGACAAATAACTAACTTTTCTCCGTGTCTGTAGTCCTGAATTTCCTCGTAGCTTGCATGGTAATGTAAATCTCCGCTCATTAATAGGTAACGGCTCTGTGGTTCAATATACACACTCTGTATTTTATTGGCGATTTTTTCATGGAATTAGCATTGGTTTTACTCCGTAGAGCTGCACTCTTTTTTCGTTTACACACGGAATTTGTATCTCCAGGTACACCTGGTTCTGATCTGTTCCATAGCTTGCCACAATTCATTGGTTTAAACCCGCTGCATTAGTGATATTCATCACAGGGAATTTGCACGTGTGGTAATGTATATTGAACCTTCTTTCTATTTTGCGGAGTACTTCCGTGTCGATTATGCCGGCCCCAAGTTTGTGCTCCTTCATACTTAGTAAGCTTATTTTTATAGCTTTGAAATTTGCCAGGTGTTCATCTAATTTCTCCTGCATTTGTATAATGGTGGTGTATAAGTGAGTGATGTATTGATCTTTGGCCATTTTGAACGAGTTGCTTCTAGCTTTTGGCAAATCGTGTAGGTTACAATACATTTCTTCTTTATCCTGGATTAGATCATTCATTTTTCTGCTGAGGGCACTTCCCAAAAATACGCTACCTTCTTTTTCGAACGTTTGTGATTTTGAAAAGTTGTAATTCTTTTTCTTCATACGGTTCTGTATTAATTTTCCTTCGCTCATGGTGTTTGGCATTCCTTTGAGCGATTTTACGGCCAGAAATGCTATTTTCACATCTTGGAATTTATCGTACAGAACTTGGAAATGGAGTCCAAATGTTGAAAAATTTTCAGGTACGATATGTCCGGACGTAACTCGGAGTTGGCGGAAGGCAAATTCGAGATTATCGATTGATTTTTCTCTTATCACAAGGTCGGTCATAATTGTGACGTTACGAATTAGTCTTGACTGTATGTTACATTTTGTAATTTGTCAAAGATTATTCCGGATTTCTGGATTGGCTCTATATCCTGTGGGAGCCAGATGAACTTGTCGTATTGTGCTATGACGAAATTTGCCAACAGCAGGGAAAAGTCGAATATGATGGTTGGTTTGATTGCCATTTTCTTTTTATCTTGCTTTTCCTATTTTCTTCCAGCTGAAACATTCGTAAAGAAAAATTTGTTTATTACTGGCAATTGTCGTCTCTTATCTACTTTCTTGGTTTATTTTCACAATTTAATTCATTCTGCCCGTCTAGGCATGCATTGCTTCTACAAGAAGAACACACGGAACACATTGGTAAATCATGTTGGTGAGATTGGAGAGGGCAAGCCATACAAATAGCGTATATATTATGTGAAAGTTTTTTGTTTCTGCAAAGTTGACATCTTTGCCATCGTGATAATGGTTATTTACAGGCTGTACTTTTTCACGAATTTGAGTTCAATATTCCAGATATGCGTAACGCCTGGTTGTAAGTAGAAGGGATTATCTAAATCTATATTTGGGTATAAACTTTCGGTAGTGTAGCGATATAGACCGTGAATCCCGGTTGTTAATGTGAGATTTATATTTATGTGTCGCCTCCGCATGACCCCTGACCGTACAGGTATGTTAGTACTCGGAAGTCCCCCCAAAAACGTGCACATCTGGCACCAATGATGATGCTCCGCCCTTGGATTGATCCTGCCTCCTTTTCCCCAACTGCTGATTTCAATGCCACAGGAAAAACAACGAACAATATCTCGCCGCTGCGTGTTGTTGTAACGCCAGTTGTAACGGGGTGGTTTCTAGGCGGCTATCTGCCTATGTACCTCGTACAAATGCAAAGTTCTCCTGCACTTTGCTTTTGCGAGATGCTGAACTCGCTCGTGTGGTCGCCTACCTGCGACAATGCCCCGGTGCTCAGACTCCTGTGTAGTGCCCGCGGAGGCAGCGGTATTCGGCGGTTTGAATAGGAAGAGGGATCGGGACGACAATCAAATGAACACACTACCGATTCTAATAAAAAGGCGTTTATTCAAGTAAGCAATCCGTCGTCCGTATTGCGCGTATTCGCGTCGCGAGAAGGCCACAAAATATACCGGCTCAATGACTGGGGCCGATTGCCTCGCCAGCCGATCGCGCATAAATAAAAGGAAAATGAGATCCTACTTTATATTATCGCGACGATACTTGCTGTACTTTGGCCAGGGAGTCTCCTGCTCGAGGTTGCTGTATTCCTGAGCCGTGGTAGCGTTGGTTGCTGCGGTTGCTGCCGTTGCTGCTGTGCTGCACTCGTTGCTGCTCTTGCTGCTCACGATGCTGCTGTTGCTGCTAGGGCTGCTGTCTTTGCTGCTGCTGTAGCTATAACTTTTGGCGCGCGTCGTCAGTACTACTCGCGAGTGCGGTCAAAAGTTAACTGTCTCGAATTTCCCTCAAATTACGAGATCTCTACCGGCGTGTAGTAAAACCCTTCAACTGCCAATAATTTCGGAGATATTTCCTTTACTGGCCAATTCGCAAAACTTTCTTTGCAATATCTCAAATCGGAAGGTTTTTCTTTATATATGGTTTTAGTTATATATTTCTTTTTGCAAGGGTAGTTTTTGTTTTTTCTTTCTTTATTGCAAAAGTCTGGGTGTTGCATGAGTTTGCACGATTTCTTATTTAGTTTCCGGTGGATTAGTCTTTGTCGATTATGCCAGTGTAAATAGCGCAAGTTTTTATATACTGATTCTATGGCTTTACAAAAGTGTTTACTATTTTGATACATGATTAATGTTACAAAATCTAGATGGTTAACTGACGGACGGTGGTAGGAGGGAGAGACCCATTGTTTGGATTCTCACCTCATTTTTAATCCATAAATCATTATTTTTTTAAGACTTCGTCTTGTGTTGTGAGCTTGGTTTTATTTTCCGTCTTCATTGTTTTCTCGTGTTCGTTCATCAGATAATTAGCTGTGCCCCACCTTGATTTGTGCTATGCCCTAAGAGAGGATTTTGCTTTTTACTTATACATTATGTGCATTTTATTTGTTACTGATTTAATAATTTTCTCATTTATACAAGACGTTGCGAATAAATATGATATATATATATATTTTATTTTTGTCCTAAAACCGAGACTTATTTTTAGATCTCCTCAGGCTCTATGTACGAGACTCTAAGTCTATTTGCATTTACCGTCTTAATTCTCCCATTTTTCATTCTGATTTTAACGTTTCGTTGATGATTAAAAACATCGACAACAGTATACGGCCCTTCGTATTGGTCTGCCAATTTATATTGCTTACCGCTTTTTAATAACCAAACCATATCTCCGATTTTAAATTCTTTCAGATTAATTTTTTTATCATAATAATACTTCGATCGAATTTTTTATTCAATTAAATCGCGCGCAATTTTCTGGAGCTCATTTAATCGTTTACTAAGGTTAATGACATAATCGTTATATGTGGGGATCAGATCTTGGGGCTCAAGTGACTCGTTTGAAGGAACACGTGCTAGGCGTCCAAAAACTCATATGATGTAAACTGATGCCCCTCATATGGCACAGTGTTGTAACAAAATGTAACTAATTCCGAACATTCGTCCCAAGTTTCGTTGTCTACAACCGTTTTAATATATTCGGTTAGCGAATGATGTGATCTTTCTAAAGAACCGTTAGATTGCGGATGATAAGCAGTATTCTTTACTTGTTTGATGCGAAATTTCTTGGCCACTAAACTTGAAATAAAATTGCTACCTTGGTCTGTGAGAATTGTAAGAGGTGCACCAAAGTTACAAATAAAGCGTTTTATTAACGCGTTTGCTAATGACTCTGCTGTGGCATCTTTTAAAGGTATTGCTAAGCAATAATTCGAAAAATTAGATTAAATTGTTAGTATATTATTATAACCGTTTTTAAATAGAGGAAAGGGTCCAACTATATGGAGACTAATCTTTTCCATGGGTAACTGAGGTGTGTCAGTAATTTGCATAGGTTGTTTGGTCTTGACTCTTGCTCAGGTCGAGAAGGAGACTCCCTAGCCCAAGGACGACGAAGATAACCGCAACGATAAAGTACGATTCAATTTCTATTTATTTATGCGCGATTGGCTGGCGAGGCATTTAGTCCCAATCGCTGATCAGGTCATGTATTTTGTGGCCTTCTCGCGACGCGAAATCGCGAAACACGCGGCAGCACTTTTACTGAATAAACACTATTCTACATCTGAATCGGTCGACTACTTATTTGATTAGCTTCCTGATTCCTTTTCCTATTCAAACCGCCGAATACCGCCGCCTCCTCGGGCACTACACAGGAGTGTAGTGCAGGTAAGCGACCACACGAGCCAGTTCAGCATCTCGTAAAAGCAAAGTGCAGGAGAACTTTGCATTTGTACGGGGTACATAGGCAGTTAGCCGTCTAGAAACCACCCCATTACAACTGGCGCCCAATTCGTGTGGATTCGTGGGAATTCCCGATCCGGAAAAATAAGTGAATGTCGAGGAAAGACGGTTGAATTTACGCAAGTTCGAAAAGGTCTAGGCGGGATATACAGCATTATATTAGCGCCGAGCCGATCAAAACAAACATCGGTTCGTTGGTCGGCTGAGCAGCAGCGCGCGAGAGTAGGAGGGTCCGTACGCGCTATAGTAGTATGCGAGCGCCGAGTACGAAGCAGCTGGCGCGTATGAGTACGCTGCGTAGCGGGAGTATACGTCAGCAAGCGGAGAGCGTGTGCGCTAGCCGCTCGGTGGGAGCGTCTGTGAGCGCGCGGAGAGTGTGTGCGTGAACTGCTCGTCGGGAGAGTACATACGAGTGCTACAAGTGCGTGTTGCCTCTACAGTACGTAGCGCAGGCACAGTGCAAGCGTCGTATCGCAAGAGAAGCGATATAGTACGCATAGCCGAGCGTATGTGAATGTGCGTGCGTATAGGATAGCACAGCTGGCTGGTGATAGAGCCTATCTGTGTATACGCAGCATAACGCGAATTACGTGACGACGAAAGAGTGCGAGAGCAGAAATTCGGTGCAAAACACGCTGTATTGTACTTAGAATTCGCGAGATAGAATCACGCCACAGTTATTAGAATAGAGGCGTTAGATTTTTCTATTTTTACAAAGCACACTGTTTTGCACTTGTGGATCGCGAGATAAAATCACGCCATAGCTATTACAGTAGAGGCGTTAGATTTTTATTTTTTTTAGATAGGCTAGCTAAATCTAGATAGACAAGCGGAGGTTTTTGTGTATTAGAAATACATAGAAGCATGCTCATAAATTATCAGGTTAGTTAGCTGCTGCTGCTGCGCAAACTAGTTTTAGAACCTTAATAAAACTCAGCTACGCGTGAAACATGGCTCAAGAAACTGAAAAGAGCGTAGGAGCCTGGTGCTTCGCTCTGGACGACGCCGATTTAAAGAAGCACTGACCTCGTTGAAGCTTCGAGCCGATGGCTTCAAGTTAGCCAAAGTCGCCAGACATCACCGATGGTTAATGGGCGACTACGCTGAAGAGGATTTTATGCCAATGGGAGAAGTGTTGCCATCGGAAGCTCGCGTTGAAAGAGAGCTACTCCGGCAAACATTTATAGACGAAACAAAGTTGGAAACGACAGGTGATACAATGGCGGATGAATTGTATGATCCTACATAACACACCCGCTAGAAAGATTGGCGCACGACCAGACCGTAGCAGAACGGTTAAGGTGGTCGAGTGAGACACGGGTCCCATGCGGGCAAGGCGATATAAAGAAAGTAGCGCGAGCCTCAGCCAGTACACCGTGGGTAATCCTATCGATGCAACTTTCTGATGAGGAGGAGGATGCAAGAAATATTGCAGACAGACGTAGGAAGGACGATGAGCAGCTGGATCCCAGGTCCTTTCCGACTCACCGTAGAGGAACGGCTTAAGTAAGCGTACAGTGAGTGCGAGGTCAGGCTGCGATACAGATGGCAAACCGGAAAGAAACAGCGGAATCTGGGAAGGATGAGCCAGATGACGGTGTAAAAATTCTAACACGCCGAATAGAGGCAACAGACGCCGACATGGACCATTTAACGAAGAATATGGAAACGTTAATGGCGATGATGATGGGTAACGCCGCTTCGAGCACAAAAGTGGAGCAAACTCCAGCCCCTCCGAAGCCAACGCGGAAGACGCAAGGTGGTTTACCCCCGCCAAGGGTCGATATCCAAGATACGTACAGTAGGTTTGGAAATGAGGACATGGCCAGCCCAGTAGCACGGCCGCGTAACATGACGACGTTGCCGGCAAGGGGCGGTAAACGTCAACCGCTGGCAGGTGCTGGGGGGAGTAGAAATACTACAGGTGAGACGAGTAGCGTACCCGGTAGTAGAAGCACTACCAGTGGTATGACGTCAAGAGGTATTCACCGGTTATGCCTGCGAGTGGTTGTTAAACCGGGTTGATGAAACGGGAGGGTGGAATAGCTGTCAAGAGTTTGCCAAGACGTGACGCGGCAAAACTCAAGGATACCAGCAGAGGCTTCAAGCAGAGGCACAAGCACGCACACAGGGACCAGATGAGTCTATACGCGTGTATATCACGAGTCTGCAAGGGATTATGCTAATAAGGAATTGGCTTATAAGCCAGATCTCTGTCCCCATAGCTCCAAGTCCAAGGTAGCGGCTTTGGGACCAGAGGTAATGAAGGAAGAGCCGCTGAACCTAGCAGCGATAAATCGCCTGCTCAACGAGCGATTTAAGAAAGCTTTTCGAAATAAGTCCCCGACAAGGTCACCACATCGGCGAAAGACTTACCGTACGCCAGCAGACGGCGTAATAGAAGTCCAAAGAAAAAGGACAAGGAGACTAGCCCACCACGGAAGGAAAGTGCGAGGTCGGGAAATAAGTCGAGAAGCTTCAACAAAAGAAAGTCAAACACCTACAAAGATGTAGAGTGTTTTAAGTGCGGTAAAAAGGGCCATATCGCCAGGATGTATAGACATCAGTTGGAAAACGCCAAGAAGGAGGCCTAGGTGAGGCCCCTACATCTCTAAGGAGGGCGCAGCATGAGACTGGGACTAGTTCAGCGCGCCAGGCCTCGCCTAGTGATTTCGATCTGATGATCGAAAAGCTAGCCAAGGTTAGCAATGAGACGCAACCCAACCTAAATGGCGATAAGTCAAGATATTGGGTAAAAGTTGGGATTGGAGAATTCCAAGTGCAAGCGCTCTATGATCCGGGAGCGGCGTTGACGGTAATGGGCACGCTAGGTTTACAAATAGCCAGCGCGTGTGGGCGCAAGATACACCTGTGCCAAGGTTGACAAGCACAATGCGCCAATGGACAGACTTCAACGATTGTGGGTACAGTAGACCTGCCATTTGAGGTCCTGGAAGCCCAGAGAGAAGTAACTGTAGCAATAATGCCAGATGCAGTCGAGAGCTGCCTAGTCGGAGCAAACTTCGGCAGACTTTTCGATGCAGTACACGACCCAAACGAGGGAGTGTTATATTTGAAGCGCGAAAAGAAAATAGTACAGCTTCAACTGGCAACGCTTGGAGTTACGGGTGTGCTCAACATAGCCGCAGTAGGTTTAGCGAGGATTACGGAGGAAGAACGCGCTAAGCTGAACAGACTTTTGGCTAGGATGAAACCAGCCCAGCCGAATGAGCTAGGTCGCACTCAGCTGATTGAGCATGACATCGACATTGGTACTGCTAGACCCATAAAGCAGAAATATTATCCAGTGTCGAGGGTGATGGAAGAAGAAATGCACCGCCAGGTACATGAGATGCTGGAGGCGGGCATTATTGAACGAGCGACAAGTGGTTGGTCTAGCCCCGTGGTTTTGGTACGCAAAGCGAATGGGAAGTTTTGTTTTTGAGTTGACTTTTGGAAAGTTAATGCGCTATCAAAAGCTGATGCTTATCCTTTTTCGAACATGGACGATATACTGCGTGAACTGCAGAAAGCGAAGTATATTTCGACACTGGATCTCAGTAATGCGTATCATCAGATACCGCTCAAGAAGGAAGCGAGACCAATCACAGCGTTTACGGTGCCAGGTCTGGGATTGTTCCAATTGAAGCGCATGCCTTTTGGTTTAGCCTACGCAGGAGCATCATTCCAGAGGCTAATCGATAAAGTTATCGGACCAGAACTTCAGCTATACGCTTATTCATACCTCGACGACATAATTGTGGTCACAGAGACGTTCGACGAACATATCAAGTACCTAGGAAAGGTCTTGACAAGGGTGAAAGAGGCAGGCCTAATAATCAACCAAGAGAAAAGTGTGTTTTGCCAAGGTGAGGTCAAGTACCTAGGCGTCCTAGTCAATCATGACGGGTTTCGGCCTGATCCAGGTAAGATAGCCCCGGTAGTGGACTATCCAGCACCGAAAAACTTGAAACAGCTAAGGCGATTCTTAGGAATGGCGTCATGGTATCGCAAGTTTTTAAAAGATTTTGCGAGTATGAGTGGAGTGAAACACAACAAGATGCTTTCACAAAGATTGAAGCGATGGCGTCAGCGATAGTCATACAAATCATAGACAGCGAAGAAAGAGTATTAGAGTTGGCTAGCCGTACCCTCTCCCCGGCTGAACGTAACTACTCTGTAACTGAGCGGGAATGCCTAGCTGTGATATGGGCGATAAGGAAGTTTAGACCTTATATCGAAGAATATGAGTTTAAAGTCATAACTGACCATAGCAGTTTGCGCTGGCTATGTAACTTTCGAAATCCAACTGGGAGACTAGCCCGTTGGGCTTTGGAAATGCAAGGACATAGTTATACAGTGGAGCATAGGAAGGGCTCACTGAACGCCGTAATAGATGCCTTATCAAGGATGTACGAGGACAGCGCGGCACCAATTTCTGTGGTCAAATGGGCCAATGAAACTCAGGATGAATGGTATCAGGAAAGGGTCAGGAAGGTACAAACCAGACCGCAAGACGTACCTCGATTCAAAGTTCATGCGGGACAATTGTATACTTATTGCCCAGACAAACTCTCCACCCTCGATTGAAGACGACGAGGCATGGAAAATCGTCGTACTGTGCGAAAAGCGTGAAGAGGTGTTACAGGAGTGCCATGATGAACCATCAGCTGGTCACCAGGGACGTGAGAAGACGTACGCTCGAGTAGCTATGTATTATTACTGGCTAAAAATGTATAGCGACGTCGAGCAATATGTACGACAGTACATAGTCTGCCAACAGACTAATGTTGAACAGCGTCCTCCAGCTGGACTTATGGGACGTAGGATCATTACGAGGTCATGACAAATTGTGGCTAGTGATATGATGGGTACGAAACCATAAACGGCGCATGGAAACGAATATATCCTCGTGTTCGAAGATCTGATTACTCGATGGGTTGAGTGTATTCCCGTAAAGCGAGCAAACAGTCCTACCATAGTAAAACACCTAGAGGAAAGGATAGTTTTGAGGTATGGCGCTCCAGAAGTGTTTCTTTCAGATAACGGCAAGGAGTTTAAAAACCGTGTCGTAGACAGATATCTGGAGTCGATAGGTGTCAAACATGAAACAACGCCGATGACCATCCTCAAGCTAATCCAGTGGAGTGAGTCAATAAGACGGTAACCAGTAGGATACGAGCGCTCATAGACGAAAACCATTCCAAATGGGATGAGCACTTGAGCGATATCATCTTCGAATATAACACAGTTCCGCATTCAGCAACTCGGGTTAGTCCAGCGATGATCTTATATGGCAGGCAACCACCAAACCCGTCGTCTGCCAGGCGCAGCCAAGATATAGCGGCTGCAGAGGAGTTGCAAAATAGTGCATACGCCGACTGGTTGAACCGCATGAAAGGGCTGAGCCGAGTGCATAAGAATGCAGCTGAACGAGCCAAGCGTGAGCAAGAGCGACAAGCTGGATACTATGACGTTCGACGCAGAGAGGCGGAGTTCAAAGTCAACTACTTGGTGTGGAAACGCAATTATGTGCTTTCTTCCGCAGCAGATAAACGGTCAGCCAAGTTCGCTCCACCATATGTTGGACCATACAGGATTATACAAGTCTCGGGCACCAACATGTATCGTTTGAAGGACGAAGAAGGACAGGTAATAGACTTGGTCCATGCCAATCAACTCAAAGGATTTTATCCGGCGAGGGCATTATCTCGAGAAGAGGAGACTGTAGCAGGTAATACAGACTGCCCTAGGTGACAACGTAGGAGACTCGACCCCGTCCCCTCGTAGGTTCCGCGGGCAAGGCAACACTACGCAGCAGATGGGAGATCCAGTTACAGTGCGGTTAGGAGCCAGGCCGCGGGGTAGGCCTCGGAAGGCCCAGTTCGCGACTCTACCGGTGCCCGCAGAGCCGCTGCCCAAGGCTAGCGAGACAGGCACGGATAAGAGAAAGTCTGGTCGGTCTAAGGGCTCACGCAACCGTCCGAGGTAGGCAGAATAATCTGTATTTCTGGTTCAGGATGGATTCTGGGGATTGGGACGGTGTCCTCAGCAGGATGTTCGAGGAGGCCCGCCTAGCGGCGGACTCCATCACGGACGAGGAGGTCCTCATAAACCTCGACCACCTGTCGGAGGAGGAAGGCTAACAGAGGAGGGACTGGGTGGAGGAGGTTCGGGAAGATGAGCTCCTGGTGACGTTCCCGAACGTCATAGATAACCAGCCGCCGGAGGAAGATGGTGAGGCTCCGCCGCGGTCCGATGCGTGTTCGGAGAACACACCACAACCAGAGAGGCCTATGCGCTCTGCAGGTGGTGGCTCTACTCAGCGTGGCCGGTCTGGGAATCGGGAGCACGTGCGGCGCGGCAGGTCTCAAACTGGGACGCGGGGACCATCGGTGGAGCAACGAGAGGAGCGTCCCAGAGGCACTAAGAGACGACGATCCAGCCGGTCCCTTTCCAGGTCCAGGAGAAGGCGCCAGAGATCTAGCAGCAGGGGGATCGCCCCACCATCACCAGCCCGTCCGCATGGAGTGCGGACAACGAAACGAAGCTGCTTCGTCTGTGGCCACGAGAGGGTCAACAGAGCCTCACGATGCCCCAACTACCCCCATTCTGTCGGCGCCCAGGGCGCCCGATTATAAAAAGAAATTGTATTTTGTTTATTTTTGCAGATGAGCAGTTTGTTATTTGGCACCACCCTATTTCTATTCGATCGTAGAACCAAACTCGGGGCGATGTTTTGATTCTAGGGGGGGGGGGGGGGGTTATAACCGGCGGTGAAACGCGCACGTCGGCGCGGATAGCCAAAACTCGAGTCAGTTAGCTTTTGACGGCATACGCAGTTAGTTACGCGCGCGAGTGGAAGAGCAACCACGAAAGCAGCAACAGCAGGAGAGGTAGCAACAGCAGCAACTTCAGAACAGCAGCAACCGCAGCAACCACTGCTCCTCATATATCACCGCAACAGCAACACGGCGAGGTCGAGAAGGAGACTCCCTAGCCCGAGGACGACGAAGATAACCGCAACGATAAAGTAGGATTCAATTTCTATTTATTTATGCGCGATCGACTGGCGAGGCATTTGGCCCCAGTCGCTGATCAGGTCGTGTATTTTGTGGTCTTCTCGCGACGCGAAATTGCGAAACACGCGGCAGCTCTTTTACTGAATAAACACTATTCTACATCTGAATCGGTCGACTACTTATTTGATTAGCGTCTTGATTCCTTTTCCTATTCAAACCGCCGAATACCGCCGCTTCCGCGGGCACTACACAGGAGTGTAGTGCATACTGAGCACCGGAGCATCGTCGCAGGTAAGCGACCACACGGGCGAGTTTAGCATCTCGCAAAAGCAAAGTGCAGGAGAACTTTGCATTTGTACGAGGTACATAGGCAGTTAGCCGCCTAGAAACCACCCCGTTAAATCATTTATTGAGTTATTGAGTCTGCTACACATCCATAACCTCACCTGTCACTTTTGACAGAGACGGCTCATGCCAGCTCTGCAAAGAATAAAATAAAAAATTTACATTTTAGAGGGAATAAATATAATTCAGTAACTAAATTATATTTATTTATTTATTTGATTAAATAAATTAAATAATAAATACAAATTAGTGGCAATAAAAATATAATCATTAGCTAATTAAAATTTAACTAATTAAAATCAAGATTTATAATAAATACCTTAGTGAGCTCCTGCTGCATATGATTCCTCTGAGATTCCTTCTCGTTTTCTTCTTCTGATAGTCCGGGCCTCTACGGTACTGCTTAATGTTTTTCTTTCTGCATAAAAGAGTCTGGCATCATCACTCGTATTGGTACAATCCACTGCTGCACATCCTGGACTGATGCCAAACTTCCTCATAATGTTCAGAAATCCTGTGCGTCCATCATTGAAACAGGTCACAGCTATATATACACCAATCTTGAGAACCAGCAAGCCACTCTTTGTCCAACTTTTTCACTTGAATTGATTGAAGCAATCTGTTTACACTTTACACACACAATATCAACTTTGAACCCGAAGCCTTGTACACCAGACTCACTATATGTCACTTTGCCGTTGCACTGATTGCATACTAAAATTTTCTGAAGTGCAGGGAATAGAATATTTATGTCAATAATTCCACTTCTTGTGTCACTAATAGAGTCTTTGACCACTGTTGCACTTTTAAGTTTTTTTGCACTGGCAGAGGGTCTTGGTCTTTTTGACTGATTTTCCTTCTTCGTCAAAAATTCTCTTGGCCTCTACTTGTCAGGATGTGTATTTTCAAGTCTTCCCTTCTTAATCCTCGAAGACATTTTACACAAAATTCTGCTACACTACACACACATACACACACAAATTGTCAAGAAAAAAAAAGATAACAAACAAATTAATTTTAAAAACTAATTTGTTTAACATTGTCACCTTTAAAACAAACGAATATCGTATAATTCAAAATTATACGATATTCGTTTTTATTATAACATAATATGTTTTAAAATCGAATAAAATTATGTATAAACAACTGTGTTATAAATCATTATAAACAATAACATATATCTATATAATGGTAAAAATTGCTACTTTTTATATTATTTGACAAAATTTATTTCACACTTGGTCTTAAAAAAGAAAAAATATAACAGAAATATAAAATCGAATAAAAACAAATTTTATTGAAATTCAGTAAAAAAGGTGGTATACAAATTTTGCTTAAAACTTTACCAACAAATTTTTTTTTGAAAAATTTGACTTCAGATTTGTATTTTACGGAAAATTTCCTATAAAAATAATCGTCCCATAATACGTTTTCAATATCTTGACTCTTAGCCATGCTAATAGAGCATATATTTTCTTTTATGATAAGCGATTTCAGAACTTTAAATGCGACAATCATATTATTTAGAATTTCAGTAGTACTTAAAAATTGTGTCCCACTTGTAACAATGGCAAAGTGTAAATTATTGCTTTGATTCGTGATTTTAATTTGTTCTGCTTCTAATCCAGAGAATCTAGGCAATTCGTTGCGCGTATATAGTTGTCGAGCCCCTTTGTCACATGGCGTAGTACCGTCCGAAGTTATAAAATATATATAATTATCTTTTTGCAAAAATAACTGTTCTTTACATTGAACAAATAATTTTCCAAATTTTCTTTCTTTATTTATAATAGGCTCAAGATTGTTTTCCTCCTTTGACTCTACGTGTATTTCTAATTGATTATTACGCAAATTTGTTAAATCATCGTTTCGTTCTTCGGTAATCTCGACATTTTCTGCGTTATCACTTTCAGGTCGATTGTGGTTTAGGTTTTTATCACGTGAATTATTTGCGCGTTTTGGTCTTTTCTCTCGATAATTGGGAATTTGTATTTTTCCGGCTCTTGCACGTGTCTCTATTGCTAGTACAGGTTCTTCCGTCTGACTCTCTCCAGACCGCTCGAGGGGCTTTCTCGAGAGTGCATCTGTGTTCACGTTAGCTTTTCCGCATTTATAAACGATATCGTAATCGTATGCATTTAATTTAATCCTCTATCTACTTACTTTCGACGATAGTGCAATTTGTAAAACCGGTTTGCTACAAAGTTTTTCTATTAATACGTCGAATGCTTCTTGTGTCTGCTCATTCCATATAAATTGCACGTCTTTCTTTAATAAGTTACTTAATTGTTCCGCGATTCCTGAAAAATTTTGTACAAATCGACGATAATATCCGGCTAACCCCAAAAATTCACGAATATTTTACTGAGTTCAAGGTAATGGAAAATTTCATACGGCTTCTAATTTGTTTGGATCCAGTTTAACTCCTTCTTTACTTAACAAATGCCCCAGATAAATAAATAACTTCTTTCTTTAAAAATTCACATTTATCCGGCTGTAATTTTAAATTAGCTTCGCGTAAACGTTTCAGAAATTTCTCGAATTTAATATTACACGGAGAAAAATTTCGAAGTTCAGCGTTCCTATATTATTCCGGCCGTACACATCTCTATCGATCGAATGTTTTGGCGTCTATTTTCGCCATTCTCCGATTCCGAAGTTTTGGAATTCTGGCAGTACGAACATAAGCGTCTACCGCCTCGACTTTCGAGCTCTGAGAAGTCGTCCAGTCCAACTTCGCAGAACGCGAAGGACTAAAAAGAGGGGAGGGGTATATATAGATAGCTTCAATGCTCGAGCGCAATTTCGACAGTCGGCACGCTAGCATTCCAAGTTTCGAGATCTCAAACTGCGAAGCGTCGAGTCCCTCGGTACGGAGAGTTTCGAAGTCCCCACTCTCCCAATTCGACCCCTAATACTACCATTCTCGCATCCATCCATGCACGAAAATCATTGAGTCTCTGCACTTCGAATTTGAAGCCTAATTATTCGAAATTCGATGTATCGAACGCTGGCAGTTCGAAATTTTTCTTCGTGTATGTTCCTCAATAGTTTTTCCATAAATAACCGCATCATCCAAAAATAGAAATATTTCTTTGCCTTGCATATCTTTAAAAATCTTATCAACACAACGTTGAAAGGTAGCAGGTGAGTTTGAAAGACCCATTGGCATTTTACTGAATTCGTATTAACCGTTCGAAGAACAAGCTGTTTTATGTCTGTCGGCTTCGTGTAAGGGAATTTGAAAGAACCCTTGAGCAAAATCAAATACGGAAAAAGATCAATAATATCTAATATATTTGGCAATGAATATTTATCTTTTATGGTTATGTCATTAAGTTTGCAAAAATCAACTACTACTTGGTATCGCTTGTTACCTTGACTGTCCGAAGATTTAGCTACTAAAAATACAGGTGAAGAATAATTAGAATTAGAAGGCTGGCTTGATGAGCCACCACCAGCTGATGTCCAGTTGAAAATCTTATACGACAATGTTACCAGAAATAAAGATGATCATGCCACTGCAAATCTCGAGCTTTTTTAGTTTTAACAGCACTCGTGGGACCAATTAATAATTTTATGTATTCCATGTTTAATCAAGTGGAAGTACTTTTCAATCAAAACCTGTATTACCACCTACTAATGCTTACGCCTACAGAATGTATATTGAGATGCTGCTAAACTACGGGCCTGCCACCAAATCCTCGCCTTTGTCAATAGTATTGTGGTGTGACGACACTGCTACAAAAATGAACGATACAAGATATCAAAACCTAGGGATTGTGGAGAGATGAAAATTACTTGCTTCGGATAAATCTGTCGATATGATTGATCATCTTCACATTGATCTGTTTAATCAAGAAAAACTGCTGATCAACGGTGTCGAAGTAAGAGTGCGTTTTGTGAGATCGCGAGATAACTTTTGTTTAATAGATCCTTCGGGCTACTTCTCCGTACAATAATAATAAATACCGTAATATTACTCGTGCATACTCAATCACTCTACAAGACAACGGCAAAATATCGATTAACACGTGTGGAGGTTAAAGCAATTACTATGCATAGCGGTATACACGGTGAAACAATGAACAATATCATAGTGGATCAACTGCCAAAGAGACTTATCATTGGTTTCATCAACAATAGGGCTTTTAATGGCGATTGAATGCTCAACTCTTTCAATTTTGAACATTTCAATATTAATTTTATATACTTGTACGTGGATGAAGTGCAGGTACCTTGGAAACCACTGCAACTGGACTTTAGATCGAGAAATCTCTATGTGGATGCGTATCATACTTTATTCTCCGGTACTGTTATACACTTTCTCAATGAGCGCAATCAAATAACGTGCGAATCCTATCTCCACGGATACTGCTTGTTTGCAATCGATCTAACTCCAGACTTATCGGCAAACGAATGCACTTATTGGAATTTGATCAAATAGCGAGGCACTAAAAGAAACTGTGAACTTTATTCTATACGCAGAGTATGACAATATTTTGGAAGTCAATGATTTACGTTAAGTGATTGTAGACTTTAGCAGTTAAAAGTTTATCACAGATGTCGCCATTCTTTGTCAGAGTATATAGAGACGGCTCCGGCGGGAGACTCCTCACACTGAGTTTTTAATCTTTGTCTTCTCATCACCCATATTGCCATATTGCCTTCATAGAAAACTTCATCAAGCATGGACGTGATAAATGATATACAGTAATTCCAAGGTACGAGACATTGAAATATTCCAAAAGAGGTAGCCCTCGTTGCTAATAATGACGACTTTGTCGGTCATTGGATGATATCGCCGACAATCGAGCTTGAACATGTGGGTGAAGATATTCGAAAGCAGAACGACTGGTTAACCCGGTTCCATCACGGACTCGATTACTTTGATGGTGAAGTGTCTCTCAAGGCAGTCGAAAAAATTTTAAGAGAACTTTCGAAAAGTGTCCGAAAAATATACGTAGAGGTCGTGATAAATGGTGTGGCATAAGATTTGTCCTCATCAAATTATTAATCTTGAATACAATTAAGATTGTCCGTATCCTAGTAAAATATCATCCGATGTATAGTGCATAAATCACGCTGTCAAAACTGATTATAAAAATTAACGCTTTGCATTAAATAACGCTTACAGGCTAAAATCGTGGCTATAAACGCTAGTTACCAAAATATCAAACAGTATTGTAAACGAAATTTGCAATGGAGTCTTCAAATATTGAAAAATCTATCAAAAATCCGCTCGCATACTGTCGGTGTATTCCCAGCCGATCAGATACCGAAGGTGTGGTTGAAACCGACATCGATTATTCTAAATACGGATGAACATATAAAATCGGATATGCATTGAGTCGCCGTGTATACAGACAAATCTTGTAACGCTTTTTATTTTGATAGTTTTGGACTACCTCCATGTATTTCTGATCATATGAATCGATTACGAAAAAATTGTAAACGATTCCGTTGGAATAATATTTGGTTACAGACTTCCAATTTTTGTAAACAGTATCGTGTCATGTTTTTGCTTTATATGAGCAGTGGTCTCGGTTTTAATAAATTTCTCTGACGATCTGCGAAAAAATTATGAAGTGGTCTACAAATTCTACAAATTATTTAATTAATAATTTGGAGAATTTGTAGGCCACCTCATAATTTTTAATTACGCTTTTTATCATCATTAATTACGCTGTCTATGGAAAATGTATCGAGCGAGAGCGGTCTGGTCTCGTAATGTGCGTTTAGTTAATAGATCTACCTAATTTTCATAGTTGTATAATTTGTGATGAAAAGTTAGTTGCTATTGCTGAAGAGAACAAGTATCATAATCAAGACACCAATATACGTTAGTCTCTCTATTCTCAATTTACCAAAAACATTAGTATATGATTTTCATTATTCATATATGAAGCAGTGAGTTGGAGAAAAATGAAAACTTTATAAGGACACAAATAGTTCAATATATGAAGTTGTGGACTTAGATATGTATCAAATAATGAAAGAACACATACACAAATTAGAGAGTTTGGATAATAATGATGTGAACAACCAGTTTGTAACCTCGCGCGTATTAAAAAAGTTCCTGGACTGACGTGAAGAATATTCGAGCGATCGAAGACCTCGAAAACAATCAACCTTGTGCAAAGAAACCAAGATTCTTTAAATTTTCTAAGTAAGTTTCATTGTTAACAGTACATTGTTAGCAAAATGATTTCTCTGTCAAAATATATTTCTCTAACAAAAAATTCTTATTTACTTTTTTCAGAATGGATATATCTGGTCTCAACAAGATTGCTGAGCAAGAATTCTCACCCAGGACGAAAGCTACGAACTTGGAAGCTGGTTACTGAGCTCGATGAGAGCTTCTAGATCTTCTTAACGAATGAGATTTCATCAGCGAACCTTAAAGAATTTTTCCACCAACTTTCCAAGACTGCAAATAAGCTATATTTATTTATGGTACATCAGAGTGGAACTTCTTTTAAGTTCGATACTATTAGTTAAAGCCAAGGAAAATGATGTAATACACACAAATTGCTTTTTACAATTTATTTATTATTTTTGTATTAAAACTTGTACATAATAATAGCAATAAATGCATAATTAAACATAATACAATTTCTTTATACTTTATTTACGATCACTACCTATATTACCAACGTGAATTAACGTGTATTAATTGGAATTGCGACTTCTAAAGGCGAGCGTCTCAACGTAGAGGTTTTGGAATCGCTGCGTTGGCTATGTACGATCGATTCGATTCGATCGGGCTGTTTTACTCGTCTCCATCCTAAGAAGGTTGACGAAACGTCGAGTTCGGAACAGATAGGGAAACAATGAATTTCCTCTCTGTCCAGTTGCCACGTAGAAACGTGTCGCCTGGTAAGTAAGTCCCTTCATGAAAGGAGTCTCTATTGCATTTCCGGGAACAGTTAATACACGTAGTTTTTTTATCGTAGTATAATAAATTTGGTCGACTATACTTGCGTAGAATAAGAAACTGAAGTATATTTGGCAGATGTGTTAGTCTTTCCTAGCGTGGGTTTTCTCTCGAGTTTTTCCCACGTCACAAGCGTTAATTTGGGCGAATAGTTTTAGGCAAGTACATATTATTTTAACGATACATATTATTTTGTGCGAGAGCAGATCTCAAGTAGGCAAGCAGTGTTGGGAGTGTATTGTTTTTATGAGTTTATGGCCTGCGCGGAGCGCAGGGTCAAGTCATTGAGAGCAAGCGGCGATATTCGAGTTCGCAGTATTGGGCCTTTTTTTATGACTGCGCGCGGATTATCGCTGGGCCCAGCGTTGAGAGCTGTGAAAGGGTCTTTGTAGACTGGATGCGTGTACATGATACTTGTTGACATCAAGAGTAGGGATTTTTCCTGCGATCGGCGACGATGGCCGTATCGATGGGCTGAGGGCCGGCCATATAGGTGACAGTTTCGAGTCAGGAATCGGTGGAATAAGTTCGTAGTAGCTACGGATTAGTTTACTACGTACTTGTTGTAATCAGCCGATAGATATCGAATATACGCATGTAATGTCGAAAGTGAGAGGGTGTCGAAAGTATTACATCCCGATCTCTACGGAAAAAGACGAATAGCCTATCTACTTTTGTAACGCGTAGTGGATGTTAAAGCAATCCATTCCTATCATATTTGGAGAAGTCAAGTGTTGCCCTTGCCTAACGAACGACAATTCTTAAGCAATAAATTTAGTAGTAGACCGCAGTTGTTAATTAAATTTCCTTATAGCCACGATACAATCGTGTAGAGCATAATTAACTTCAACATCGCCATCTGACCAAAGAAGGAGTTGTATTAGATCAAGATTGTGCATAAACGAACGTTGTAAGTTATACAAATATTATATAAATTTAGTATATTTATTGCTTAACTCGTTGCTTAGAAACCAACAATTTAGAGTAAAAACCGGAAATCATTTATCATAGACTGATGCTTAGAAACCAATAGTTTATTATACCAAAATAAAATATATATATCCATTCCAAGGATTGTTACCTAGAAGCCAACAATCTAATGTAAATGTATTACTTGTATTTTGAATTACTAAAAAACATTGTGTAGAAAATAACGGCTTTATTGTAGTAATCCAATTCGAATTCTTTATATTTCGACTAGTAATAAAAATAACGAATTATAAAACCAGAATAACTTATTTATACAAGAAACCTACATCAAATACCAATCATCAATGCATCAAAATAACATCCTATAAAGAATCGGAAGAAATTATTTAAAGTTAATAATAAGTAAAAGTAGATCAGACAGAAAAATCACGTCACCAGACATATACGGAAGAGATTCTACAACGCGAGACGTCCGCATACGATACAGAGACGATAGCGTGTCGCGCAAAGTCAGCTCATTCCGCGCATCATTCTACTCGCGATAATAAAGGTAGATAACCTCGACTCCTGAGCATTATACGATAAAAACATTAACATAATATCGGGCACGTCAGCTGATGAGAACGTAAGTCTGCAGACAAATAACTAGGTCACGAACAAAATAACAAGGTCACAAACTATTATTTTGCTAATCATATTAACGTAAATTCAGTAACTAAAGGTTTTTCCACCAACGGCTAGTTTCCTAAATAATTAAATAATTATTTGTTTAGAACTCGCGCAGCCCGTCCTTATTAACAAGCAAGGTCTTTACACGCATATTGTTAAAAGTGGATTTTGTCTATTTTCTTTTAACCTTGTCCACATTATTCAAATCCTGAGAAAAAAACAACTTATGATTCTTACAATTACATTTGGAAAAGACATTGTTAATTTTGTTCATATAGATTTAGTTAATTTAAAGAATCTTATTTTTATCAATCCATCTATTATGCTCGTTACTGAAACCTAACCATTTAACATGCATACGTTTACCACTTTTCTCCAAATCTTTTTCTACTAGATAAATTTCAGGATACAAAGTTTTATGAATTTCCGTTTCATAAAAACCGCCCGAGACCGGTTTATCATAATAATCTTTAAGCTAGTAAATTATCTAGTTAACTTCCTAAAAAAAGTTTTTTATTTTTCTTATACGCACTTTGTCTCCGTCTTTGAATTTTGTTTTTTTCACAATTAACTTTTCATTTGTAAATCGCTTCTTTATTTGTCTTGGCGTGCATAATATTTTTAGGCTAATCCCTATAGTACGATGTTTTCTTGAATTGTAAGCTTTGACCAACTCATGCAAAATATGCGTCCATTTACAGCTTCCCTGCTTGCTGAACTCTATCCACATCGCATCTTTTTATGTTCTCTTAAAACGCGCAACTCTGCTTGCATGAAGATTACTATGTAAAGAGTATAATTTAATCTTGTGCTTGTTCATGAGTTGCTGAAAGTTTGAATTGTAAAACTCTTTTCCTTGGTCAGTTTGTAGATTCGACGGTACTCTGCCTTGTTTTAATATCGATTCCATAGCTGTAGTAACATCATTGCCACTCTTTGACTTGACTGGGACAACCCATGCATACTTTGAAAATACATCTATGACAGTCGATAAGTAGTGTAAACCTTTATTATCCTTAGAGTAAGGAATTATTTCTACAAGATCTGCTTGCCAAGTCTCATCTATTTCACGAATCTCATATTTTCTTCGCTTGTATCTACGGCGTGTAGGTTAGTGGAGTTCTATAATTCTTTAACCATGTATTCTATACTAGCGAAATTATGTTAAGATACATCATAAAGTTATTTTAATTTTTTCTCCGCTTCTAATTGAACTTTTTCAACGTTCTCCTTATATTCTATAACTTTACTAATGCCAACAAGTTTAGAAGGGACTCACTTGCTAACTCTCAAGTTTTCTTCCGAACAGATCACGACTCATGTTACTACTGTACAATTAAATGATTATATGTTAATATATATGCCCAGCTTCACGCAATTTCTTAATAATCAATTGGATTTCGTTGGTATGATTTTTATTTCCAGCAGTACCTTCCGCAATCAATAGTTAGTGTTGCTCGACAAACTCCTTTGGATCATCCCAGTAGACGAGATCTATAGAAGTATTTTTCTTAGCTATTTTGTATTTTGGGAATAGTGCTCCGATGGTTTTATTTTTTTTACGAGGAGTGCTACGAAACATTAGAGCTAAAACATTTTTAAATTTATTACTTCTTGATATGCGAATGGATTCATCTTTGCTGTTTTTTCTTATGAGCATTTGTTAGTTCCAGAATCATGCGATAATTTTCACGATCTGCTGAACTTAAGAGAGGCTCATCCGGATATTTTTTGAATAGTTATTCCATTAATCCATCTGTTTTAAGATAATTTTTATTTCCAACTTTTAGGTCTTCATCAAAAAATACAATTTCTGAATTGCCAATCATATAAACTCCATTTACTTTCCGCACACCGTATATATTAACGATTTTCCTGCGTTATCTAGCAGTGAGAAGAAGTCGCGCGATGAATCATTTTGCATTATTATCAAGATCGTTTGGTAATTAAACATTAATCGTTTCTTTTTCTTTCAATGTTTTGTTGATGCTCGTATACAATATTTTCTTAGAAGGATGCAAGCTTTCACTATTCAAAGCAGCGAGTTTCTAGAGTGGTATGATGACTGATCTCATTGTATCACCGAAGATTTTTTCAAAATCATCCTTCTCCTGTTTTAATAAAGTGTTTTTTTTTCAAGCGCCTCACGAGCCCGCAAGAGCTCGCGGAGAATATTCTTCTCTTTCTTAAAGTAGGACGTGCTTAAGAGATACTATAACTGTACTGTAAGTTTGAGACTCATAATTTCTTTTTTATTGCAAACAGAAAAATCCTTTTCCGTATATATATGCCCTTATTCATCGCTCTATCTTTGACAATAACAATGAATCCATACTTATCATTCTTCCAACATTCAGAATAAAGATTTCGAAATTGAATAAAAGTTATATCGTTGTTCATATGATCTACATAGACATGTTTAAGATTCACATCGTCTTGACGATAAATTACTAACGAATTAACATTATCCCTAACAACAACTATGTACACATTTATGTCTTCCCATCATTCACAATTCTACAGCATATATAGGCGTGATATACAGCATTATATTAGCGCCGAGCCGATCAAAACAAACATCGGTTCGTTGGTCGGCTGACCAGCAGCGCGCGAGAGTAGAAGAGTCCGTGCGCGCTATAGTAGTGTGCGAGCGCCGAGTACGAAGCAGCCGGCGCGTGTGAGTACGTTGCGTAGCGGGAGTATACGTGAGCGCGTGGAGAGTGTGTGCGCGAGCCGCTCAGTGGGAGCGTTTGTGAGTGCGCGGAGAGTGTGTGCGTGTGTTACTCGGTGGGAGAGTACGCGCGAGTGCTACAAGTGCGTGTATTCGCTACAGTACGTAGCGTAGGCATAGTGCAAGCGCCGTAGCGCAATAGAAGCGATATAGTACGTGTATCTCAGCGTGTGTGAGTGTGCGTATGTATAGGATAGCACAGCTGGATAGTAATAGAGCATACCTGTGTATACGAAGCATAACGCGAATTATGCAACAGCGAAAGCGTGGGAGAGCAGAAATTCGGTGCAACGCACGCCGTCTCGCACTTAGAATCCGCGAAATAAAATGACACCATAATTATTGGAGTAGAGGCGTTAGATTTTTTGTTTTTTTTTAGGCTAGCTTAATCCAGATAGGAAAGCGGAGGTTTTTCGTGTATTACAAATACATAAAAGCTCGTTAATAAATATCAGATTAGGTAGCCGCGGCTGCTGCGTGATGGCTCAAAAAACTGAAAAGAGTGTAGGAGACTGGTGCTATGCACTAGATGACGCGGATTTAGTAGAAGCACTGACTTCACTGAAGCTTCGAGCTGATGGCTTCAAATTAGCCAAAGTCGCCAGACTGCCCCCATGGTTAATGGGCGACTACGCTGAAGAAGATTTTATGCCAATGGGAGAGGGGTTGCCGTCGGAAGCTCGCGTCGAAAGAGAGCAACTCAAGACATTTATCGACGAAGCCAGGCTGGAAACGACAGGTGATACGATTGCAGATGAATCGTATGACCCTACGGCAACACACCCGCGGGAAAGATTGGCGCACGACCAGACCGTAGCCGAACGGTTAAGGTGGTCGAGTGAGACACGGGTCCCATGCGGGCAAGGCGCTATAAAGAAGGTAGCGCGAGCCTCAGCCAGTACACCGTGGGTAATCCCATCGATGCAACATTCCGATGAGGAGGAGGATGCAAGAAATGTTGCAGTCAGACGTAGGAAGGACGATGAGCAGCTGGATCCCAGGTCCTTTCCGACTCACCGTAGAGGAACGGCTTAAGTAAGCGTACAGTGAGTGCGAGGTCAGGCTGCGATACAGATGGCAAAAAGGAAAGAGATAGCTGAATCTGGCAAGGATGAGCCAGAGGATGCTGTAAAAATTCTGGCACGCCCAGTGGAGGCAACAGACGCCGACATGGACCAGTTAACGAAGAATATGGATACGTTAATGGCGATGATGATGGGTAACGCCGCTTCGAGCACAAGAGTGGAGCAAACTCCATTTTCAAGACACGTACAGTATATTTGGAAACGAGGACATGTCCAGTCCAGTAGCGCCGCCGCGTAACACGTCGACATTGCCGGCAAGGAGCGCTAGACGTGAACCCCTGGCAGGTGGGAGTAGAATCGCTACTGGTGAAACGAGCACCGTACCTGGTAGTAGAAGCACTACCAATGGTATGACGTCCTCTCACAATTCGCCCAGAGCGGCTGGTAGTGCATTCAGAAAATGGAGGGAGTGCAGAGGTTGAACGACCTCACAGAAGAACAGATGTTAGCTGCACTACAAGAGGTATTCACCGGTTACGCCTACGAGTGGTTGTTAAACCAAGTTGATGAAACGGGAGGGTGGAATAGCTGGCAAGAGTTTTGCACGTGTGCCAAGACGCGGTTCGGCAAAACTCAGGGATACCAGCCGAGGCTTCAAGCAGAGGCACAGGCACGCACACAAGGGTCAAATGAGTCTATAAGCGTGTATGTCACAAGTCTACAAGGGATTATGCGCAGGATAGTGCCGAAGCCTAGCGTATCACAGCAGTTGGATGTGATCTACCACAACATGCTGCCTGCAATAAAGAGAACGTCGCAGCAAAAGAACTACAGCACTGTGGAGCAGATTTTAGAAGCAGCTGCTGAGATAGAAGCTACCATCGAGAGGAAACAACATGAAACAACGCCGGTGTACCATCCTCAGGCTAATCCATTTGAGCGAGTCAATAAGACGGTAACCAGTATGATACGAGCGCTCATAGACGAGAACCATTCCAAATGGGATGACCACTTGAGCGAAATCATCTTTGGGTACAACACTGTCCCACATTCTGCGACAGGGATTGGTCCAGCGATGATGCTATAGGGTAGACAACTGTCAAACCCAACGTCTGCCAGGCGTAGCCAAGATATAGCGGCTGCAGAAGAATTGCAGAATAGCGCATACGCCGACTGGTTAAACCACATGAAAGGTCTGAGCCAAGTGCATGAGAATGCAGCTGAACGAGCCATGTGCGAACAAGAGCGCCAAGCTGGATATTATGACGCCCGACGCAGAGAGGCTGACTTAAAAGTCAACGACTTGGTGTGAAAACGCAATTATGTGTCGACATATAATCGACCATATAGGATTACAGATGTCCTGGGTACCAACACGTATCGTTTGAAGGACGAAGAAGTGCATGTGGTAGACTTGGTCCATGCCAGTCAACTCAAACGATTTTATCCGGCGAGGACAATATCTTGAGAAGAGGAGACCGTAACAGGTAATAGAGACCGCCCTAGGGAAGCGGATACTAGAGCAAGTACGCGACAGGAACGGCGAGCGAGCGAAGACCGCTCTGGAGGCGATCAGAGTGTCAATGGGCGTAACAATAGATCGCAGCACAGCGGTGCTCGAAGTGTAAGTCCCCCTCAGCGTACCATGAAGCTTCAAGGGGACGACGCAGGCGACTCGACCCCGTCCCCTCGCAGGGTACGGGAGCAACGCAACACTGCGCAGCGGACAGATGGGTCAGTCTCAGGGTGGCCAGAGACCAAACTACGCGGTAGGCCTCGGAAGGCCCAATGCGCGACTCCCGGTGCCTGCAAAACCGTCGACAGAGGCTCGTGCGACAGACATGGTTAAGAGAATACCTGGTCGGCCTAAGGGCTCACGTAACCGTGCGAGGTAGGCAGAATAATCTGTATTTTTGTTTCAGGGTGGATTCGGCTGACTGGGATGGTGTCCTCAGCAGGCTTTTTGAGGAGGCCCGCTTACCGGAGAATTCGGTCGCAGATGAGGATGACCTCATAGACCACGATCACCCGTCCGAGGAGGATGACCCACCGAGAAGGGACTGGGCATAGGAGACTCGGGAGGACGAGCTACTACTGACGCCCCCGAGCATCAACAGCAACCCACCGCTGGAAGAAGACGGCGAGGCTCCGCCACGTTGCCTGCGCTTCGCAGGCTTGCCCATCTCGGTGCGGTTAAAGTCCGCCCAGCCCGTGGTCCCAGTACCATCAGCACCTGCTCTGGATACTGCCTCAGACGAGGTAGAGAAGGAATGGGCTGAACTACGGCCAATGATCGAGGAGGCGATCGAGGCGAACCTAAAGGCTCGCAAGCTGGCGCGGGAGGCCTTTAGGCGCTATGATAGCGCCGTATGCCAGCACGGGACGGCCGTCCGAAAGCCTGGGCGTAGCTGATCCAGGAGGAGAAGGCCGCGGTCAAGGCCATCGATCAGTCGCGCCGCCATAGGATACCCGAGGGCCAAAGAGTGAGCCTGTGGGTAGTGCCCATTTAGTAGCAATCGCGCGGGCGCGCGAGGAAGCTAGACGGCGGCGTGCTCAAGAGGAGCAGAGCCGCGCAACCCAGGCCCTTAAAGAAGCCGAGGCGGCTTTGGAGAAGGTCCGGGCATGGAAAGTGCTCGCCGACAAGAACGCGGCCAGAAGAAACGCGGTTAAAATAACGATGAAGGTCAATTCTTTTTTTACCTTCAAGTAAATACATAATTTGCTTATTTCAGAAGTTTGAATAATACTATAATCATCTTGTATTCGTATAACTTTTTGTACACTAGTACATACACCGTTAAAACTGTTTTCAACTTGTAATTTTTACACAGAGTATATTCTATATTGTCTGCATTATCAACAATAAATTGAATGATTTGAATATATTCTCCATCGAAAGTTTGTGCAAACGAATTACAGGACCGATACAGAACTTTTTTATACGATTTAAATACACATTGATTTTGTACCATTTTTATTTACCCTTTGTTACGACCGGTTTCTCGGACATTCATGTTTACTATATAGCTATTTTCTGGCTCGCGCGCTTTTCCAAAATATCTATTTGTACTAAGTTTTAACGTTCTTACAGTACATTTGTTTTGTAGATAGAAACAGTATTCTTTCACAGGCGATTCCTCTCCTTGAAAAACCTGTCTTTCCATCATTATGATACTTTCTTTGATAGAGAGGTTTCTGCATATTTGACTAAGGACACCTTTAGCAGCGTGCACGGTTCTTATAATTTGTCCATTCCCTGATACAAAAGCATATCCTGAATGAGCCCATAATGGTCCCCAATCAGCTACACTTTGTGGAATATGGATAAGTTGGTGTATGTTAAAAGTCATTGCATTAGCACCATAATAAAACTCGGTTTCTGCAACAAATTTCTGTAGTAACCGGTTTGTCATTAATAATTTATTTGTAGTTATTGAACGTTGTTGACTTACATATGTAAAATGATTCAACAAGAAGTGCCCAGTGCTTTAAGTATTGTTCAAAACCTTCTATCCTGTAAAACTGGTAGGCTATAATATAGAAGCCAATTTTTCCATTCACGGGCTTTCCAGAATTTACGATCCATTATTGATCGTGAAAGGTGATCAAGTTGTGTTGAAACTTTAAACGATTTTATGTATTCATCTATACGTTTGATACTAGCTTTCGAAATACTGTACAATTTATTAGCACTGTTAAACCAATAATCTGAGAACTGCTTTACAACACCGAGATCGATGCAATGCATTGGATCTGGTACAAAACCATCTATAATGTTGAAATTGTTTAGTGAAACTCTATCAGTGGGGTTGCTTTTTTAACACCGTACACTGGAGCATCTGCATTGATGGCTTCATGCATATGATGCAATGTTTCATATTCTGATCTTCGTTCGGGTACATAGTTTAATAATATGTACTTCATAGCTCTTCCAGTTTTATTGGTAACCAACTTCCCAGGATGTAAGCACCATTTGCAACCGTAATATCCATTGAACTGAAAAATACCCTACATCGGCACTCGTGGAACGAAATCGACACAGCAACATAATGCGTATACTTTTATGTTTTTAACTTTATTATTGATTGTGCAATTAATTCCAGTATTCGAAAGTCTATTAATACCATTTACAAATGGAACAAGAAAAATGTTCATTTCTGGTTTGTCTCGGCCAAACCACAAAGCGTAAGTTAATGGTCTTTTATTCCTGATTGATGGTGGAATCTTGTTCGGAATAATTTGAATAGGCCATATTAAACACTTAGAACTTTTAAATATTGGCGATCCGTCGCTATTGAATGTTATAGATAAATAAGATTTTCTTCTATCTTATCGCAACGACGAAACAAAATCCTTGTATTTTTGCCCATCGTGTACATCTTTAAAGTCGTAAGCTTCTGATTATCTTGATCTTGATTATTTTCAATCAAATGTTGCAATTCATTTTCTATAATCAAAACAACCAAGAAATCACGATATGATGGATCTTTCAAGTTTATATTTTGTTCTAAATTAAAATGGTCAACATCATCTGTAAAATAAATATTCGTAAAATAACTGGATGTTGTATTTATATATTTTAAGTTGAATATAACCTATGTGATGTGCTTTTATAATTTCTCCTTTTACACCCATGTGAGTGTTTGTCAGTGAAAATAATATTTATATGGGTGTCTGAAGAAAAATTAACAGTACATCATAAGAGTCATAATAAGTATGTGTACAATAAGTGTAGTATCTTAGGGGTTATATGGCTTACAGCTAATAACCCTACAAGAAAGATAAAAATTCAAGGGCTATTTCAAAAAGCAGAGCAGTAAAATTATTTTGTTATATTATATTTTGACAGTTTTATAAAAAGTGTTGTGCTATAAGTGATATTAAAAAATGTGTCTATGTGGAGATATGAAGGATCGATATCTGAGTATGCACATTGAGAAATAGTACTCTCGAGGAAGATGCAAGGAGAGCATGAAGAGATTCTTTTCAAAAAATTATTATTAGTATAAACCCAGTAAAAATTAAAATTGTTCATATCTAATTTGTGCTCTAATTTGAAAACTAACATATATAAATGCCTGCATTTTTTAATGTACATTTCTTTTATTATGATGAAACGAAATTTGAAACTGAATTCATCTCAAGTGATGTACTTTTAATTTTGAACCGAACACCCATGTTAATATTTTAGCAATGAACCGTAATATTAGCATGGGTGTTTCATTGAAAATTAAAATTACATCACTAGAGATGAATTCAACTTCAAATATTGTTTCGCGATTATAAAAGAAATGTACATGCACAAATTCAGGCATTAATATCTATTAGTTTTCTAATGAGATGAAAAACAGAAATTATAAAACAGACTTTGAATATTAAGGATTTCTTCTCTAGCTCTTAAAAGTGAAATTTGTTCTAAATACATGGGGAGAAGAGACAAAGTAATTCTGAGTTTTCTCATGTAAAAATACAGTAGAAACTAAAAATATTACTCCCTAGGGTTAATACATCCCCTGTAATAACCCTTCTGAGAAATATCACTCCCCAAATGTAAAAATGTGCATATAAGGCTCGAAGCGAATACTTAATTAAAATCATAATGTATGTAAAACAGTAGCTAAAAAATCGATAAGAGCTGCTGTGATAGAAGATAAAGCAACTACAGAGACGGCTATTCGCGAATAAACATTTTAGCGCACACTGGTAAAGCTAACCAGCTACATGACATTGGGTAGTCTTTGAAGTTACACTGATAAATTTTTTTTTTACTTAACTTGCAAGACTCAAAACACTGACAAAAAAAAGTTAAATGCACTGATTTAACATCAGCGAGGACGTATCAACCTTTTTTTACATTGTGTGTGTAAAATACATGAAATACCTTTTCTTGTTAACAAACTTAACGAAAATGATCGATCAGAAATAATACTCATTAAGAACTACTTATTAAGTGTTGCGTATCCCAACGCAAATAAATTCCGAGTATTTTGGTATTATTTTATCGAATGTTATTCACTATTTTAAGATGGTACATTAAGCTTTAATAAATATACTTGGTCAACGATAGATGGCGTGTAGCCAGAACACACCGTTTATGTTTTAATTGCCTCTCGCAAGGACATTCACAAAATGATTGTAAAAAATCATCTTGTGAAAGATGCGGTCGCACACATCACCCTCTATTGCATCCTTTCAAAGAAGTACCCGATCGAAACAAGCATTTAAACGAGCGTGACTCAATTAATAATTCTCGGAATATGGTCGCGTCAGCGGCACATGTAGACAATCAAAAATGACTACATGATAAGTCTCTTTGGAAGTTTATTCCTATCGAGATTTTAGGACCTAAAGGGTCAAAAATAATTTACGCATTATTAGATGACGGGTCTACAGTTTCCATCATAGATTCGAAAATCGTAAATGAGTTGGAAGTTAAAAGCACGCGTGTGAATATATATTTGAAAGGTGTAGGAGGTGATAGTGCGATTACATCATGTAACAGTAAAATTAATGTAGAAATAAGGTGTGAGAATGCGAGTTATTTGTTAAGAAATTTGTTAGTTATAAAAGATTTGGAACTTCCTTCTCAGTGCGTGACAGATGAAGTTGTCTATTTCTGTGCGGTAACAACTGGTATTAGGACAGATCCTTACAAAGCGAGACCGGATATGCTTATCGGTCAAGATAACGTGAAGCTTATTTGAACGCGTGAATATAAGGAATTAGGAAAGTATAACTTAATAGTGTCACGATGTTTACTCGATTGGGTAATTCACGGTGGTTCGTTTAAGAATTATTCTTAAAATGTAGCTTTTTTATCGGAAAAACTAAAGTCTAGCGATAAAGTGCGCCAGGATGAAATTTCAGATGCATTAATTAAACAATATTTTGATATTGGTGGGTTGGGAATAAGCACTCGTGTAAAAGCAAATCGTGAAGATGGGCGCGCGTTAGAAATCTTAGATAAAACTAGTTTTCATAACGGAAAAGAATGGCAAGTCAGTTTGTTATGGAAAGACGACGATGCTATACTTGACGACGGTCGTCCACTAGCTTTTCACCGTTTAGTTTTACAAGGAAAACGAATAGATCGCGATATTGAGTACGGTAATTTATATTATAAAGAAATGGAAAGAGCTTTTGAGAAAGGTTTTGCTAAAAAGGTAGCCGGTAAGCCAACTGGACGACGCATTAGATATTTACCTCATTTTGGGATTCGGAACATAAACAAATCTAATAAAGTGCGAGTAGTTTACGATTTAAAAGCAAAATATAAAAATAAAAGCTTCAATGAATATTTATTATCGGGCCCGGATCTCTTAAAATCATTATTAGCAGTGTTGATGCGTTTTAGACAGTTCAGATATGCGATTAAAGCCGATATTCGTGACATGTTTTTAAAAATTAAAATCCGCGAAGAAGACCAAGATGCACAACGTTTTTTATGGAGAGGCGCGAATCGATCAGACGAACCAGAAGAATGCATTTTCACGTCACTTTTATTTGGTGCTAAATTGTCTCCGTGCACAGCTATCTATATAAAAAATAAAAATGCAGCTCAGTACCTATCGTGTTTCCTCGCAACCGCCAATAGCTTAATAGAGAATTGCTATATGGACGATTTTTTAGATAGTTGTGAAACATTAGAAGAAGCATCAGAGTGAGTCGAGCAAGCAATAGTTATAAATGAATTTGCAAACTGGGAAATGCACGGTTAGGCTTGTAACGCGCCGGAAGTTTTGAAAAATTTAAAGGTGGATAATAATTCGAATCATTTAGTAAAAGAAAACGTAAATGAGCCTAGCAGTGAAAAAATTCTCGGTCTGAAATGGTCAAATTCTTCAGACGAATTAATGTTTAATTTTAATAATGCGGAAATAAATGACGACTTATATAGCGGAAAGCAAAAACCGACAAAACGTGAATTTTTAGGAATAATAATATCAATATTCCATCCCCTTGGTTTTTTAACTCCATTTACTATTCAATCGCGAATTTTAATGCAGGAAATCTGGATTAGTAAAATAAAATGGGATGAAGTTTTGAAAGATGCAGAATTTATACACTGGCGGCAGTGGTTACATGAGTTAGAAAAGGTAAAGTTGCGTAGTATACTACGGTGCTATCAAAATTTAGATTTTCAAGTTAGAGCGGCTGAGTTGCATATTTTTTGTGACGCGAGTGTAAAAGCATACGCGTCGGTAGCATATTGGCGATTTTTATTAAATAATGACTCATTTCATGTTTCGATTATAATAGCAAAGAGTCGTGTAGCCCCTTTAAAACCATCGACAATCCCGAGATTAGAATTACAAGCAGCCCTTATGGCGACAAGATTAGCAAATACAATTATAAAAGAGCACGATTTTAAGATCATGCGTAAAATATTTTGGTCAGATTCGCAAACAGTATTGCATTGGATTAGAAAAGACCCACGAGAATTCAAAGTTTTTGTGGTAAACCGTTTAGATGATATTCGCGAAAATTCGGAAGCTAGTGAATGGAGATGGATCCCAACAAAAGATAACCCGGCGGATGACGGAACGAGAGTCGCTTCGAATGCTTTAGGTAAAAATAGTAGATGGCTGTCGGGGTCACCTTTTTTACGTGATGTAGAATCTTCCTGGCCGTTAGATAAAGTTCAACTCAAAGTTAATCCGGAAGATTTAGAATATAAAAAGAAAGAACAACCGGTGTTAATTACTACGGCAAAACGAATGACAGTGATTGATTTCTCGCGATTTTCCTTATTATCTCGGCTTATATTAACAGTGACCTTTGTGTTAAAGTTTATCGATATGAGATTGAAACGTAATAGAACTCCGATTGAGAGAAAAATCAACGCGGAAAATATTTGTTACAGAATTAGTCAATCAAATTCATTTTTAGAGGAATTGCGCGTCATTAAGCAGTCTAAAGATATTTCAAAAGATAGTAGAATTGCACCATTAAACCCTTTTTTAGATAATTCAGGAATTTTACGCGCAGAAGGTCGCTTAAAGAACTTTTCGGGCGATTTTTTATCAATTCATCCGATTATTTTAGACGCGAAAGAGACATTCACTAAATTATTAATTAAAGAATATCATGAGAAATTTTATCATGCGAGCCATGAAACGGTAATTAACGAATTGCGACAAAAATATTGGATCGTAAGTTTGCGGACAGGCTTAAAGAGTTTAACATCGAAGTGCATTATTTGCAAATTACGTCGTGCTCGTCCAGCTAATCCGAAAATAGCAGATTTACCTCGGCGCGCGCGAGTCCACATCTCGCTCAGTTACTGTCGGTAGCGAATAAGTCGGGGAAGAGCGAGCATCGCCTTCCCCGCGGTAGCTGCTCTCTCACGAGCACGAGGCCCGGCCTCGTGCCTCTGTCCTAGCGCGGCGATACGAGTCGAGTTCGAACAAAAAAAAACGCGATAACGAAACTCGCGACTCTCCGGCGCACGCACTGACCAACCTTAATAATACGCCGCTTTAGCACCTCTTGGCGTGGTTTCGTCGGGCTCGGTTGTCGACCTCCTTGACTTGGGCCCGTAGAAGAAGACCTCCTTCCTGGTGGCGAAGTCCGATTCGGGAATCAAAAAGGCAGCGTGGTCGAAATCCTTCTTCCTTCCTAGCCCTTTTCGGAACCTGTTGTCGCTTCAACAGCTCAAGCGTGACTCTCGGCACGCGCGCTCGCCGACAGCGCCACACGATCGGCAGCCGAGCAGAGCCGAACCGTTCCGGCGGTAGCCAAACATCTCTCGCGACGTTGCCGTCTCGAGGCTTGTATCGTGCGGCACAGCCGTCACGTTACAATATATATATATATATATATATATATATATATATATATATATATATATATATATATATATGGGCTATTTCACGTCAACCCGTGGAAATTATTTTTAATTTCGCCCAAAACTTTTTTCCTAGTTCAGTATGCCCCCAAAAGAACGTAAAAAATTTCAGGCCTCTAGGTGCCTTCGTTGCAAAGTTATAGCAATATCAAAATTTGAGATTTAAGATTTTTTCAGATATTTGTGCTTTTATCGCAAAATTTTTAAGACTTTTTAAGGCACGAAAGAAGCATTCTAGATATACAAACATATACACATATTTGTTGCAATTTGTCTGCAGAATACTGTAAGATTTTTTTATATATTTCTAGATTTTTGTATCAATATCTATAGATATACAAAATACACAGAGATTTTCTTTATATTGCTGTAACTGAAATGCGCCACTCGCAGTTTCTTTGAAAAACATGTCAAAATTTCTTTATAACAATAGCTCCAAAATCAGCCTAGTTCGATGATGGGGCGACCACTTTTATGTGATATATATATATATATATATATATATATATCTTCCTATATTATATAGTTGTAAGCGTGATTTGAACTTAAAATCCCCTCCACCCCCCTCCGCCCCCTCCACCCCCCTCCACACTCCCTCCACCCTTCCATAAAATAACGTTAAATCGTTTCAAAATTTACGTTATTTTGAGCCTCAAAATCCCCTCCACTCCCCTCCGCCCCCCTCCACCCCCCTCCACACTCCCTCCACATGCCCCTCCACATGCCCCTCCACATCCCCTCCACACTCCCTCCACATTCCCTCCACAAAATATCGTAAAATCATTTTAAAATTTACGTTATTTTTTTATGATTTGCCCCTCCACATCCCCTCCACTCCCCTCCACCCCCCTCCACACTCCCTCCACACTCCCTCCACCCGCCTCCACCTCCCTCCACCACCCTCCACTTCCCTCCACACTCCCTCCACATGCCCCTCCACATGCCCCTCCACATGTCCCTCCACACTCCCTCCACACTCCCTCCACACTCCCTCCACACTCCCTCCACGTGCCCCTCCACACTCCCTCCATATTCCCTCTATACTCTCTCCACACTCTTTCTATACTCTCTTCATAGAGAAAAATAATTAAAATCTCTGATGTGTGATATTTTATGCTTTATATATTGAAAAATTTTGCTTGATTTAAATCGAGGATTTCTGGGTAATGCATACTACTTAGTACTTAAATTTAAGAATGACAGTTTTTCACACCACCTAGGAGGTACTGTCAAAAGCACATTTTATTAAAGTCATATAATGTACATCAGGCGCGTTGATTTTTTTGTTTTTTATTTTATTGTACAAAAATCACCAATAATTTCATATAATTTTATGACATGATCAAATTATATAAAATTATGATCATTGTCAAAAATGAATTTTGTTCTAAAGTTAAACGCAATGAAATTCATACTAATTCATTTTTAGCAACTAGAATTTGTATACAATAATCTAAAAAAAAAACGTGGAATCATTGCCTAGAGCCATATAACCACGGTAGTTTTAGATAATTTAACATTTTGCACAAGAAGAAAACGGATGACTATGACAGGTGGCTATGGTTTCAGCATTGACTGTTGACCTGATTGACCTATGTAATCTGAAATAAACAATTCTGTAAATTAATACCTTAATAAATAATTTGGATTGTTTCCTGTATCTGAAAAAAATTCTTGAGCAGTAAAAAAAAGTTATGAAAAAAATTAATCACGTTTTGTTGTTAATTAAATATGATTTATGATGTTGCTTATATTTAAAATATATTTAACATATACATCATTATCATTATCTTTGAGTTCACTTGGCAAAAAATCGTTTTTTACAAAATTTTAGAATCTTTTGAATAGTTAAAGTAGTATCAGTTGGAATTTCATCTAAATTGGAAAATTTTGAAGCTACATCAATTTCTTCGCTAAATATTTCATAAAATTCTGTTTGAGAATTCAATTCTTTCAATTTATTTTCATCATGATCTTTTACTAAATCATTCAAGTAAAGTTCATAATTCACTTGTTCGATGAAGTGTTGATCTATTTGATTATTCAATTCAACTAAATAATTTCTATCTTCAATATTTTCTACACGAACTAATAAATTTTGAACCGGATCCCATTCCATTGTTGAATATCTATAATTATTAAATATTCATAAATGTACCTAAAAATTTCTAAAAATGTTATACAAAATATAAAAAATATTTTAAAGATAAAATAGACTATATACTAACTTTTTTAATCATTTGATAAAAATGGGAAAAAATAAAAAAATAAAAACTGAAACCAAAAAATTATATTTTTTCTGAAATAAAATTAGTATAATTTGTTGGTTTGAAAAACAGCATAATCAATTTTGGCTTCTATATTGTATCTTATGTATACAAAAATGTAATAATTTACAATAAATTTGTATATGTTTTAAATTGGATCTTTAAAAATCTCACTCCATACAATATTCTCGATTATTGAGGGATCTTCCAATTCATTTTGAATAAATATTTTATTAGGATTTTTGCATCTAGATAAAGCTACATACAATTGACCATGAGAAAATAGTGGGCGTCTAAGAAAAATTCCTATAGAGTCAAAACTTTGTCCTTGTGATTTATCTATTGTTATTGCGAAAGCTAACATAATTGGAAATTGTTTTCTATAAAGAGTAAAAGGAAATAAAGAAGATTCTCCAGTATTTAAAGTGATTCCTCCAAAAGGTATATTATTATAGCATACATCTTGTAAGGTTTGATCTATTATTTCTAAAGCTTTTTTAGGAATCATAGATGCTTCATCCCAAATAAGTAAATCAGCCAACCTTAATTTTTTTTATCTGATTCTAATTTTAAAAAAGCAGTATTTATATTGTCCAAATCCAAAGATAATCTAAAAGTTCTATGACTTGTCATTCCTTTTGGTAATAATATAGAAGCAATACCGGTCCAATCCATTGATAAAACTTGTTTGTTCAGTGAAATATAATAGTGTATCAAAGTTTTGTATAAGAAAGTTTTTCCTGAACCTCCAGGACCATCAATAAAATAAATGTTGGTTTTACTATTAACAAGTTCTGCAAAGAATATGTTGATCTTCACTTACAATTATTACAATTACTCTTGTATATTTTGTCTTAATGATATATTTATTTAATTTAAAAATAAGCTTGGGGGTTGGCGAGCGGAGCGAGCAGGGGCATACCCCCCTAGTATATATATATATATATATATATGTATATATACATATATATCTACGGAACCATGGTATAAGATCCAATCTAAAATCAGCTGATTAGGTTCCGAAAAAAATCTTACAGTATTCTGCACACAAATGCTTCTTTCATACCTTATATGCTCCAGGCTAATAAGAAAAATGTGCTAAACAATTGTATATCTTATCTTTTCCTGAATGACCAGCTGATGGTTCGGAGTGCATTTCCTCGAATACTTTCATGCGTCTAGGTCTGTCATTATATCGTCTTTTCCGGTTTGTACCTGTAAATATTTTCGTTGACTACCTTTCAGTCTCTGTATCCGCGCGGGTGTTTTAATATCTGGTATAATCGTTTTTTGTACCATTTGTTAATTGTAGCTTCTTTAATTTCGATCGCGCTGATTTTAAATGATTCGTCGTCTTCGAACATTCGCGAGAGGACGTCGGGTACTACATTGCTTGTGCCATTTCTGCACGATTTTAAAGTCATAACTCATTAATTCTTGTGGCCACCATACCAACCTTCTTACTGGGTTTTTCTTTTCAAATAACCATTGCAAAGCACTGTGATATGATATAAATGTAAAAGCGCCGCCTTCGATGTACGGGCTGAATGTCTCTATCGCGAATTTTATCGCTAAGCACTCGTGTTTCATCGGGCTATAATTTAATTCTTTTTTTCTAATGCTCTAGCGTTGCCACTAGTGTCTGCTAGTACTCTTTCTACTCCATCGACTACTTGCATTATTACACTTCCCAATCCTGTGTTCGGTGCATCGCAATGCAAAATGAATTCTGCGTTGGGATCCGGTCTGTGCAAAAGAGGGGCTTCTCTAAGAATTTTCTTAATAATCTCAAAAGCTTTATCGCGTTCCTCTTTCCATATAAATTTAAAGTCCTTTCGGGTTAGCTTTGTGAGCGGATCCGCTATTGACGCGTAATTTTTGATAAATGTTCTATACTACGAGCCGTTTCCATTTACTAGAAAACCTAAAACTGTTGCTTCTTTCCTACAGAATTTACTCTCGTCGCGATTTATCGTTAATCCGGCACCGTTTATACGATTAATTAATTTTCGAAGCATTGCCAAATGCACTTCGAATGATTATGTCGTGAGTACAATATCATAGATAATTGTACGCGTATGGTTTTGTTAAGTCACGAACTCGATCTGTGTATATATATAATTATTAAGAATTCATACTTACTTTGTCGTGGAGGAGATTCTCTGCTCTGCAGCTGGTGTTGGATCAAGATCGGCCAGTCGTAGGTGCAGGATAGAGTGAATAATTGTTTCAATAATAGAATGTATTCTGATGGTCGTTTATTCAAATGTAAAATTCAATTTATATACCGATCGCGTCGCGACTTACTTCTGGTAGCTCTGTCGACTGCCCGGAGTGTCGTAGTGTTACGTCCAGATTATAAATTTAAATTTACAAAATCTAACTCATTAATACATTTACATGAATTCCTACCTTAATAGTCGAACTCCACGATACGTGAAAGTGATAATAATTTAAATGATTATATGAATGAATGATAGGAAATCCCTTTTGGCTACCGCGGACGCGGTCATTGCCTACCGGGGAAGGGAGCCGGATACGAAGTCACTTAAACTATACATTATTTCTTTTTAAATCGACACACGTTTATTTCTAAAAAGAGAAAAGTACCTTAATGTGTGAGTGTGCGTGGCTGTTTGTGTATGTGGGTAAAGATGTTCCTGGGTGGCTGCAGCTGTCAATCCTCGGCGCCTTCCAGCCTAGGCTCGGTGGTTCAGGTTACAGCGGTGGCTAGCTGCACTTGGATGTGACGGCTCGTCCTTTCGAGGTGCGTAGAGTAGACTGCAGGGACTCCACTGCCTCTGTTTCTTCAGCAGGGGGTGATCTTCGGAAAAGATGCCGATGGATACACTTCCTCGACCGTGCGACTAAGTCCGATACTCTTTATTTCGAAATGCACAAGTAGCGTATACTGTGTGATGCTAGTTTTTTTTATATGAGTGGTCTGGCGACGAGCAGAGTAACGTTCCGCGCGAGATTTCGGATATTACTGACTGATGATTGCCCTTTTCTCCCGGGCTTTATATACTCGCATATCTCCTTGTTTTTCTCGGGCTAGTGATTTCCATATTGGGTCACCTTACTATTTGTATTTTGCTCTCTCAATTTTAAGGGAATCGTGGCAGGTCAAGTCATAAACATCATAGTTTATGACTACCACTTAAGAATTTGTCTCTTTTAGAACTCTTCCGCGGTCTCTTTTTTTTACTGGAGATCGCACACGTGTTTCCAATGGATTTCCAGATCGTCGAATATTGCGCTTCGGTTTCTTTCTCTCCTCGCTAGTTTTTTTCTCATAGTTGTGCTCATTTTTCCGCGGTGGTTTGTCGTCGCATTGCGTGGAAACAGCTCCGTTGTTCTCGTGTTTAAAAATACGAATACGCGGTTCTTATGAAGCTATCATTGAATCTAAAATATCTCCTAGCGTTTTTATGACATTTTGAATTTATTGCTTGGTTCGTTGGAATATAGTCTATTTTCGTGAAGGTGCCGCTCGCACGTATGAGCAAATCTCTCTCTCTCTCTCCCGTTTTTTTCTTCTTAGGTGCCGCTTGTACGTATGAGTAAATTTTTCTCTCTCCTGGTTTTTCAGATCTACTTCTTATGTGCCGCTTGCACTTATAAGTGAATCTCTCTCTCTCTCCTGGTTTTTTTTTGTCAGCTCCACTTCTTGAGTGCTGCGATGACGTGCTAGTAAGTAAGTGTGTGCGTGTGTGTGTGTGTAGATATGATGTGTATAGCAATAGTAGTGTTTTGGATGCGTAATGGAATCGGTGATTACATTACAGTAGCAGAGTCCAGATTCTAAGCGAGACTGAAGTGCAACGGATTCAAGGTACACTTATTTACTCGGCTGATCTACTTTATTGGCCATACTCATCATTTTCGAGTTTTCGGCTTCGCAACGCTGATATTGCTTAACTACAATACGTCGCAGGACTTCGCAATGCTGATATTGCTTAACTACAATACGTCGCAGGACGTAACATCCCCCAACAAGCTAATTGCCTATTGGTACAATAGCAACTTAATTAGACAATATATTGACAAACAATTTGAATTATTAAGTCCTCAGCACACTCTTTACTCTTCATAGTATTCTAGATTTTGAAATAGTTGTTTTATTTATCATCTGATTTGTTATAAACTTAAACGAATACTCTAGAATTCTATTTACATTATTATTATTAAATCTACTATTTTTAGTGGTTATATGTATCCTAAATTAAAAATGATTTCAGTTTGTTTTATTTCTAAATGAAGTTTATATTATATACTCTTTGATTACTTACGATTGCAGCAATATAAATATATCAAACATTAGTATAAATATCATATTGTTTACGTAGAATAACAGTAAAGAGTTTGAATATTTATCAATTATAATTACTGCTGCATAGTTTAAAGTGGCTTTAACGAGAATAATGATATTTTCGTTTCTGGTTTAGACTCTACTTTTGATTCAACTTTTGATTCTATTGGTTGATTTATATAGGTCTTTGAATTAGGTGGATGTATAGGAATGGGTGGTGATATTTCTTTCTTGGAGCTACCAGGATTTTTCACCACTATTTCTTGCAGCTGTATATCTTGAGAATTCATCATTGGTGTTTGCATTTTGTCATCGTCTATTATCGTATCGTTCCTTTTCATTACGATTAATAAATGTGTAATAGAGCTGAATATAGCTCCAAGTAGATGAAGCGTCCATCCGTACATTGCATGTAGCGTATATCCTCTTATTAGAATATCGATTGCCAATTTGCCGATATGAATAATGATAAATATCATTATTAATGCTGAGCTGATTGAACCAAATTTGACCAGTTTATCCATAAATCGATTCCAAGTGCTCTCAGCGATGTTCATCAATGTATTTTCGGTTAATAGATTAGCTATTACACCTCCTTGCAAGGTTTCTTCACCTTGCATTCCTCTAGCTATCGTGTTGAGTAAAGATGCTCTCTCCATCGGAAACATGATATGTTGTTGTAATTTTTGAAGATCCTCTTGTGAATAAATCCCACTGGTTGCCAGTTAATTCAATTTTTCCGGTTGCCATGCAATTTTAGTTGACGGTTTCAAAGTCTTGATAATGTTATTACTTCTTCTTGGCGCAGGCATTAGGTTTATCCAGTTATCGCCAATTTTAAAATATTGAGGTACGATAGAGTTACAGTTTATCTGTGTACCTTTCTTTAATAGTATATGGGTTTTTGGCGTAAGAAACATTGTTTTGTTTCCTGATGAGACTGTCAGTTGTGTATAGCAATAATCTGTATGATGAATCTTTACTTCTACAGGCGTGCACTTAATTATGTGTATAGCCTCCCCCGCTAGTCTGGCAATATACCCAGGTTTTTGCATTATGTTGTAGGCAAATTCGTCGGGTGAAATGGATGCAAGAGACAAGGAATTTTGGATAACTTTTCTTTCTAATTCACATTCTTCTTTTAGCATATTTAAATACAAATTTTTAAACTGACCCCTAAAATGTTTTTCTACGTATACAAATTTCGAGTTTACATATGTAAAAAGATCAAAACTAACTACCGGCCTTTTGTTAAGCATGTCTTCTTGAAATAACAATTGATTATCAATTTCTTCGCAAATGAACAATTTTGGATGTTCCGTTTTATATAAAATCCTACCGCAAATATTTATCTCTTCTCTACTAGTTAACGCAAACGATATTTCATTAGTACTTATTGTATAAACTGTCTCGCGATTTTGTGAGATTATTTTTGTCGATACTCCTCCATATAATATATCATACTTTTTTGTAAAACAACTATCAGTATTTATTACTGACCAAAATGTATGGCTAGCTTGTATATCAATACAATGCTGCTCCGAGAATTTACATACTGTCCCTGAGCTTAATCTTATTTTATCGTTGTCTAAACTTACATCTGCATATTCTTCTAAAAGTGTAATTTTTATAAGTCCCTGTACTAAAACATCACTCCATGAACTAAAACTATCCGAATATGCTGCACCTGTGCATTTCTTTTCTTTAATACTTCCCGCAAGTTCAATTCCTGTTGATTTAGTTGAGTTGATTTTTAAATCAGCTATAGTGTGAAAATTGTCATATTTGAATAATCCTGTTTCATGGATTGATCTACAATTTTCGTGGCTTATATCATAAATATATTCTTGTACGCCCTGCTCTACGGCACCTATATGACTAAACATTCCGCAATGATATACCGTACGCTTAATTTCTATTTTACATTGTATCACTCTTACTTTTCTAAATTCTGCAAATTGTAGTAGTTGTATGGTCGCGTTGGTCGCGTTTACATCTTCTTGGTGGAAATCGCACTCCCCCGAATCCAGTAGAGAGTACGTGGTGATGATTGGATCATATGCCCCACAATCGAATCCTACTATGGCTTGACTTGTTTTAAAAATTGCAACAATTAAAATAATTTCAGGAATTATTCTGTCCAAATTTCCTAGAAAAAAAAAATTTTAGAATCATGTATGGCAACGGCTTAATTTATTCATATGAACAGTTCTTGGTTTTCCATTATAATTTATAGTTACGTTACTATTTTCATTTACTTTTATTATTCCATATGGCCCCAGGTTGTGATTCTTTTCGAATTTACCTGGTTTTGGTTCTTTAATTAACCATACTTTATCGCCAATTTTTAGTTCTATTGGATTTACGTAACGATCATAATATTCTTTTGATTTCATTTTTGAATAGATCAAATTTTCTGTAGCAATCGCTGTGATTTCTTGTAATTTAGCTACTAAATTTTCCAAATAACCATTAAAAGTAGGCAATTGTTCATTTTTCTTTAATGGTTCACTATATGGAAGCCTAGCTGGATAACCAAAAACTAGTTCATGCGGCGTAAATTTATGGCTAGTATGGATACCAGTATTATAATTAAATTGTGCGAATTCTATTAATTCGTCCCACTCAATTTTCTTTGAAGAAAAGTTCTTTAGATATTCGCACAGCGGATGATGTGCTCTTTCCAATGAGCCATTTGACTGAGGTGAAAATGCCGTGGTTTCTATTTTTTTAAATTTAAATCTTCGTGCTATTTGTTTTATTAGTTTACTGGTGAAGTTTGCTCCCCTATCCGTGAGTACAAGTTTAGGTGATCCAAAAACGCATATAAATTTTTTTATTAGAGCATCTGCTACTGATTCCGCCGTTTGATCAGGCAGAGATATAATTACTATAAACTTTGTTAATTGATCTTGTATCGATAAAATATATTTATTGTTATTTTTAGTAACATTTACTGGTCCGACTATGTCCATAGAAATTTTATCGAATGTTTTTAAGGGTGTATCCGTAATAATCATAGGTTGTTTAGTTTTTATTCATTTCAGCTTATTTCTTTGACATTCTTCACATCTTTGTATCCGTTTTTGGATATCTATTTTTAAATTTTCCCAATAATATTTATCCTTGATTCTATTGTACGTTCTATTAATACCAGAGTGTCCCCCTATTCTAGTCGCGTGTAACATTTCAAATATTTTATCTCTTTTATCCATTTCTATACAAATTATATTATTTAAACAAATTATCACCTTAATATTCGTCTCGTTAAATATATCTTTGAGGATTTCTTTAACTTCATCCCAACTAATATTTGTTATTTTTATATCTTTCGACATACTAAATATTGTATAGTTCTTTTGCAAACAAATAGTCTTTAACAACTGAAATAAATTAATAAGCTTTGTTTTAACTGCTATTGCTGATTCAGCTGTATTTAAACATAGTACAAAAATTTTGTTCTTTCCTTTATCTATTATTTCAATTTCATTACTGTCTAGATTTTTGTCCCAATCAATATTTTTATTTTTCAATAATTTTGCTGTATGTTCATCTAGTGACTCACCATTATTGTTGATTAAATGTATCACATTATCATTCCGGAATTGAATTGCATTTTTGGAATATACTATATTTTTTTGTTTGCTTTCCTGACTTCCCACGTCACACGCAATTCTATTCTTTGTGCTTTTAGTTTTTCCTCGTTTACGGTTTTTTATCTTCAACTTTTTCTTATTAATTTTTGTCTTTTGTTGATTTACGATTTTAATTTTTTCTTCGTTGGTTAATTCTGGGCGAATTTTATTCTCTTCTCGCTTTTTCTGAGCTCTAGTTATCACATATATTCCAACTTTTGCCACTGGATTTCGTGACAAGGCATCTGCATTCGTATTTTGCTTTCCAGCTTTATATATGATTTCATACTCATAGTCTAACAATTTTAATCTCCATCTTTGTACTCTTTCATTATTATCTGCTGATTTTAACCATACCAATGGCTTGTGATGCGTTACAATCACAAATTTATTACCATAGATATAACCTTTGAAAGTTTTTATGGCATACATAATCACCAAAGCCTCTTTCTCATACGTCGCATATTTCATTTCAGCTGGTTGCAATACTCTAGATGCATAAGCTATGGGTCTGTCTTTACCTATTTCACCTTGAGAAATAACACATCCTAGAGCATATTGACTTGCGTCGCTTGTTATTATGAATGGTTTGTCGAATTGTGGGTATTGTAAGACTGGTACAGAACATAACATCTTTACCAGTTTATCAAAAGCTGTTTGTTGTTCTTCTGTCCACATAAATGGTCTATCTTTTTGCAATAATATTGTTAATGGTTTTGTTATATCGGCAAGATTTTTTATGAATCTTCTATAATAATTAGCAAATCCTAAAAATTGTCTCACTCCCTTTACATTTTTAGGTATAGGAAAATTTTTGACGGCCTCTATTTTCTTCTCGTCCGGCCTTATCCCGGCTTCGCTAATTATATGCCCTAGGAAACAAACTTCTGTTTTACCAAATTCACATTTTTCTGGTTCTAATTTTAATCCTGCTGCTATTAATGCTTCTGCTATTAGATTAAAATTTTCATCCAATTCCTTCATTGAATCTCCAAAAATAATAATGTCGTCAATATAAGTGTAGCATATTTTATTAATGTATTCGGCTAGGACTGTATTTATCACTCGCTGAAATGTTCTAGCAGAGTTCTTGAGACCGACTGGTAAAACAAGAAATTCAAATCTTCCCAATGGCTGTACACTGAACGCAGTTTTTTCTATATCCGAAGGTCTCATTTTTACTTGATGAAACCCTGATTTTAAGTCTAAAACATCAAAATATTTTTTGTTTCCTATGAGATCCAAAATTTCGTTAATATTTGGCAGTAAATACGGGTCCGCTATAGTGACCTCATTTATTGCCCTGTAGTCAATCACTAATCTGAATCTCTTTTCTCCTGTAACAAGTTCTTTCTTCGGCACGACTAATGCGGGTGCATTGAATGGGCTTTTTGTATTTCGTATCGCTTTATTTACGATTAATTTTTTTGTTTCATTGATAGCAATCTCTTTCTTTTTGTGTTCTAATGGGAACTACTTTACATGAATAGGTTTATCTGTCGTTAAATTTATTTCATGTTGTTCTACAGTACACGTTCCTAATTCATCACCTTCGATCCAGAAAACATCCGGGTACTTATTTATGATCCGCTCGATTCTTTCTTGATTCTTTTTACCACCATTTTTCATTTGTAATTTCTTTCGTAATACTTCTTGTTTGCTAGGTTTCTTGAGTTGGCCGTGTTGAGTTTTCTTTAATGTATCGATTGCTTCTATATTTAAAATTAAACTCTCATCTATGCCTAGTTCGTCCACTAACTGAGCTCCTTCAGGAACATAGTCAATATCGAATGATATATATTGATATTCTTTTTCATCAAACAACAATTTTTCTTCAGCTTTTGACAATTTTTCTCTAGTTTCTTTCATTGTTGTTAATATGTCCTTAAAATCGCATTCTTTTACTTCAGCATTGATTTCTTGCGAGTTTTGCTCCTCTTGCAATGCTACGTTAATATTATATATGAATTTTTCTATATTCTTACTATCGATTTCCAAAAATTCTCTAAAATTTTCTGGCTCGTTTTCATTTTTACTACTTTTATTTATTACTTCTGTTTTAGTATCCTTACTCACTTTATATTCTTTAGTTATTGTATTCAAGACTGTTTTCATATCCTCATAAAATGTATTTTCTATCACCATCTCATTTTTTTTTAAATCTTTTGTATTGTCGGAATTTTCTGCCTCTCGCTCTATGTTCATATTTATAGTGCTTTGCTTATTATCTTGTTGAATTATATTTTCTTTATCTTTATTTACCTCTTTACTCTCGCTACATTTGTTTCCTTTTAGACCTTCATATATTTCATTTTCTTTAATGATTTCTTTTAACATTTTATTGAGAACTTTTTTTTGATCAATATTTACTCCCTCTCTTTCCTTCTGACCCTTGTTTTGTATATTTTCTGCATAAGTGTATATCTTCTTAATTGGTCCACTTTGTAGTTTTAATTTTACGTCGTTTATCTCTAAATATCCTTCATCTAGACGTAATTTACTTTCCCTGAGTAATTTAATACCTAAAATGCCATCATACGGAATGTCAAATTCCTTTGGTGCTACATGAAAATCACAATATTTATTATTTATTGGTAGTCTAACTATCCCTAAAGTTTTTATTTGCTTGCTTGCTATTCCTGTCAGCAATATTTTTTTATGTTGTAATAGCGCCCCTGGAGAAATTTGGCCTACTTTTATTATATTTATCTGTGCACCACTATCGACGAGCAAGCTGCATGATTTACTTGTATATGGATTTATAATCTCAATATATTCTAATCGATCTTTGATACATTTTGTTCATAGATATCTCTTGTTTTTATTAAATTTGCTGTGCCATCGTTTGTTGCGAGTGTATTGGCCTTATTATTTCTCGTCCACTCGCTCCGAGAAGGCTTTACTCGTTTCCCGCACGATTCACTTGCTGGTTCTGCAATTTAAAGCATTCCTCGGTCATATGGTTCGGATTTTTGCAATAGCTACAAAATTTATTTGCTCTTGATTCTAGTGCCTTGATTTCCTGGTAATTTTCTACTGTGTGTCCGTCTTCTTTATAATAACTGCAATTTTCCCTCTTTTGAGCCATATTTTCCAAATTTTTTAATTTTCTGCACTCTTGTATTGGATGTCCTTTTATTTTACAATATTCACAACTTATTTGTTTCCAATTAGGATTATTTGTATTTTTGTTCTGATTATTAAAATTGTTGCTTTTTCTGTAGTTATTATTATAGTTATTATAATTGTGATTTTTATATGAGGCATTGGAATTATTCGTATCTTGCTGCTGAGCCATCCATTTGGGGCAGTATTTTCCCGAATGACCTTTTTCGTTGCAAATGTGGCATTGGATATCCTGTTGACATGTTTTTGCTCTATTCTGTGCTACTAATATTTTAGCTTCTTCACACTGTTCAGCTTCATGATAATTTTTATTGCAAATTGCACACATTAGAAATTTTCTATCTATTAATATTGGACAGTATTTCAATACATGTCCCCGTTGGTTACATCTTTTGCACATTACATCTGGGCAATCTTTTATTGTATGAGTTGTGCCATTGCAGAATTCGCACATTTCACTTTGTTTTTCTTGATTTTTACAATTATTAGGATCGTGTCCGCTTTCTTTATATTTCTAGCATAATTCGTACTCTATTATAAATGGGCATTGAGTTACAGTATGACCCATTATTTGGCAATACTGGCAATGGTTGCCTTTGATTCTATTCATTTTGCAGGCATCGATTGAATGCCCGTGATTATTGCAGAATTTACAAATTAATTGTATCTTTTTTTTTACTATTCTGCAGCTATCTGACAAATGGTCTTTATTTTTGCAGTAAACACACGCCACTTTATGACAAAACAATGCCTCATGTCCATAGTCTTGACAAATCTGACACGAGTATATGGCAACGCTTGTGTCTCCTGATATAGCTGCTTGATTGCTTAAACTGCAAAATACTTTATTTGTTTTACCAAATGTTAAATTTCTTCTATTTAATCTCGTCTCTATTTCTATTGCCTTTTGTATAGCATCGCCCAAATCTTTCGTTGTTCCTAATTCTAAACGTATTTCTTGCCGTAATCCTTCTACAAAGGCTGATAGAGTTTCAGCATCTATTTTAGTTTCGAATCTTTGTCTTTCCTCTTCTGTATATGCTGCTACTTCTTTACTGTCTTTAACTTGCAATACTAATTCTTGCAATCTGTTAGCAAAACTGAGTACCGTCTCGTCTGGATTCTGCAGACTTTCCGCTATTTTTCCATAAAGTGTTGCCATTTTATCCGTTGATGGATAAATCTGGCGGATTCCTTTGATAAAATCTTGAATATTACTAATTTGTGCATTTAGCATCGCCCTGTAAACATCGCCTTTTAGTTTCATTTTTAATATTGGAATTAAATTTGCTTGATCGGTTTCTGACAACATGTTTTTTGCATGCTTTAATTTTTCTACATATTCATTAACTGATATGCATTTTCCGTCGAACTCTGGTATTAGGTTCGCTACGTATTTTAGCGATAAACGCAGCTGCGGTGGTACTTGCTGTTGTTGATCACCTAGCCCCGGACCGACCATGGTGTTGTCTAATAAGCTGTCTAAATTAAAATTGAAGTTAAATTTACTCTGTGAGTTGTTTAGATTGCCTATTAGGCTTGGTTGCTCGTTAAAACCTTCGATGTCTATCAATGATATGTCCTGTTTCAAACTATTATCGAATTTCCAATCTTCTGTTTTTCTAATCACTGTCAATGGTGTTACTGGGGTTACTGCTGCTCTCCTTTGATCTTCTTCAGATGTTTCAGCTGATTCTTGTTTATTAGACGTAGTTGGTATATTAATAGTTAAATGGGCTTTGTTCAGTCTTGAAATCGCCTTTTTTATTGCCCCCGTTGATTTTTGTTTGTTTGTCTGTTCTAAATTTGCTTCTTGCTCTATTTCTACTGTATTTTTAACTCTTGTTTTATTATATTTTTCAGTGTTGGTTACTGATTCTTCATCTTTTCTTTGCGGAGTTATACTGTTCTCTGGCGGTGATCGACTTATTTTTTTACTTCTCGTAAATGGTGTTTTATCATTAGGAATTATTATTTGATCCTGTAATGTAGGATTATTACGAACAACGCTCCTAGTTAATTTTTGCTCTAATAGATTTTCCTGATTGTCACTCATTTGGTGCTCTCATTTTAATTAACTTTTTATTTATTAGATCACATTCACATATTTCGGATGTAATATTGCTGTCTTACTTGTTTTGCAATACTTGACCTACTTTCCGCGTTTTTGCGGACTACACAAATTTCGGTCAGTTCATTTATTGCAGCTATATGCGTGACACAGTAATTTGCCTTTACTCAGCTATATCAGTATTCTTTGAACAATTTTAGACTTTTACCTGATTTTCGTGATTCTACAATTTAAAATCTATTTATTTTTATTCAATTCAGTCATAGCAAAATTAAATAATTCATCAAATTTGTTGCCGATTTCAATTTGAAATTCTGATCGTTCTATTTGGTTGTTTACTGCTTTTGGCTGCCTAACTTCTTGCAATTGGAAAAATAAACCTATTTTCTTGTTTAATTGTCTTAATTCTTCTATTAATTTAGATCTTTCCTTAAATAGTTTCCGTAAAAATATTCTCTTACCACCTCTCTTGTGATTATTCTTTTTTACTATATTTACTACACTAGTATTATTGTTCATGGAATGAAATACGTGCTTTTATAATGTTAAATAAATCACTATTTACACGGCAGATTGGAAACTGCACGAGATTATTTGTTATACTTATGTTTTTACTATTTTACATTGACCTGGTTTTTAAACTGACATAAGCGCGGCAGATTTGAAGCGCTGCGTTCGATCACCTTGCTGACGCTGCAAGGTAAGGCAAGCAGGTCACTCGGCCCGAATTTTCTGTGGACTCGCGATTTTATTTTTCTACTTTGTTGATTGCTTTTTTTTTGCACTTTTTATATTTTATTTATTTACGCTCCTTTACGTTTAAACCGTATTCTTAAGGTTAAAAAAATACGGTAAGCCTACCGAGTGTATGTGCTTTTTAGGAAAAGAGTGATCGCTATTTAAGCAAATAAAGGATAAGTCGCTTTTCAGCGTCTTTAGGATAAAAAGATTGACCGCTATTTAGCAGGTGTAGGGAAAAGTTGCTACTAAGCAGACTTAAGGAAAGTCTAGACTTAAACGTCTAGCGTTTGATTTGTACCGGAACCACTGTTAAGTCACGAACTCGATCTGTGTATATATATAATTATTAAGAATTCGTACTTACTTTGTCGTGGAGGAGATTTTCTGCTCTGCAGCTGGTGTTGGATCAAGATCGGCCAGTCGTAGGTGCAGGATAGAGTGAATAATTGTTTCAATAATAGAATGTATTCTGATGGTCGTTTATTCAAATGTAAAATTCAATTTATATACCGATCGCGTCGCGACTTACTTCTGGTAGCTCTGTCGACTGCCCGGAGCGTCGTAGCAGAGTCCAGATTCTAAGCGAGACTGAAGTGCAACGGATTCAACGTACACTTATTTACTCGGCTGATCTACTTTATTGGCCATACTCATCATTTTCGAGTTTTCGGCTTCGCAACGCTGATATTGCTTAACTACAATACGTCGCAGGACTTCGCAATGCTGATATTGCTTAACTACAATACGTCGCAGGACGTAACAGTTTATGGTCGCCGCTTAACTCCTCGAGCAGTCTTTGGAATGTCGCTCGGCTGCCGCCCAGTCCCATAGGCAAACGCGTGTACTACTATAGTCCGCAATCCGGAATTGTGAATGCCGTTATTTCTTTCGACGCTTCTGTTAGTCGTATTTGGTGGTATGCGTTACTTAAATCGATCGTAGTTATGTATTTGGCGCGTTTTAATCTATTTAAAATTACGTCCATATATGGTAGGGGATACGCGTCTTTCTTCGATACATTCTTCACGACTTGCATTGGGTTGTTCCAGGCGCTGTGCGACTTCTCGACTATTCCTGCTTCGATTAAACTATCCAATTTATATGACATAATTTTTTGCATCTCTTCTGATACAGGGCGGTATCGCCGTTTGACTAGTATCCCACTATGCATAAGCCTAATTTCATGCTCCTCGAGATCTGTCGATTTTAGGACTTTAATTTGTCGGCCGTCGTGCGATCTATCTATCCGAGATCTAATAATTCTTCAATCAGAATATCCAATAATCCACAGCTCGCAATGTTTATTAAATTGTATATGTCGTCTGATCAGACATCCAACACAATTTCTTTCTTATCTTTTCGGTCTGGCAGTTTAAATGTATCACGGTGTGCGTCAATTTTCATAGCGAACAAACGCACTAAGTCTAATCGAAGGATAAAATCGGTCAGGATTCCATGGCTCGCGAGAATTTGCACTCTTTTGATTATCCCCGCTATCTCCAACGGTACGGTAATTTCCCCTTCGATTGGCTCCGGAGAACCGTTTGCCATTACAGCATTTTTTTAAATCGTTCGTTCTATTTCCGCGTCTAACCTTCGCGCTATTTCTTTTTCTTGTTTCCCTATAATCGTGCGTGCCGCCCCCGAGATCGACCAAAGCTTTGAGCTCTGTGTTGTCGATCCTTAATTTAAGCCAGTATATCGCGGATGTTTTATTGGATTTCCCGCGTCGTATTGACCAGCGAGTATTGCTCGATACCGACATTCTAATTGATTCTCTGATTTTTGTCAATTCGTTATTTAAAATTTTGCTAAACTCGTCCATTGTCGGTACTTCTACTAAATTTACGCTCGTTTCGTTTTTATACGGTTTGTTAATTATATTTCTCGCGTTATCTTGTGGCGACGTATTCATCTGCGTATTGCCAATCGAGCTTTTCCCGGTCTCATAATGGTCCTAGCTTGTTTAACATAATTGTTTGAAGTTCCGGTTTTCAAAGGTTGTAATAGCGCAAAAAATTCTCCGCGCATATTACGGTATATCCGGTTCATCTTTTTCGTGTCGAACCACGGTTCTGGTAATTTTCTAAACATCGCAACCATCTCGTATAAATAATTTATCATTGCTTCGTTCGGTTTTGGCTTTCTTACCCGGATTTCGGCCTTCAATTCTTCCAGATAACTATCGGACCTGTATTGGTTTCTCATGTCTTTTTCGAAATCTTCCCATGTATGCCATTCTTAAGCTTCGTAAAAATTCCGTGTCTGTTAGTGCTGCTGATTCACGGCATTCTTCGACTCGACGTAAAAATTGGTTGATTGTTCCGTCGCCGCTAAATTTAAGGTTCCATACTGGTATGGTTTTTGCAACATCGCGTGGTTTATCCTCGCTGTCATTTATCAGCGGTTGTGTTCGCCTCGTTATTTCTCTTCCCGTTGCCTCTAATTGCGGGTTGCGAATATTTAACAATTCGTTTTGGTGGCGGAGCTCTTCGTATTTCTTGCTTAATTCTTGCTGACGCGTCGCTTTTAATCTTCTGACCCGTTTGTAGTGTTACTAGTGTGAATTGACTCGAATTGGCGGTCTGTTCGGTCGTGCTAGGTGCGGAGTTATTACCTAGTAATGAATTTTTCAGGTTTGCTATCATGCGGGGCATGGTTCGTTTTGTTACGTTTCTTACTTATTGATCCCAATAATCTCCTAATTCGTCTGAATCAAACTATTCGAATTTACTTAGAAAAGTCTGTAATGCTTTATAGCGATCCGCGCGCGCTTCTTCGTTAGTTGTTAGAAACATTGTAAAATCTTCCGGTATATATTCACCTTGCAACCATTTACGTAATCTGTCCTTTGTCTGTCCATATGTGTCAAGTTTAAGTTCTTTTAATGTCTGTTCTAGTACAACTTCGTTAAATGATGTAATTAAGTCGTCAAGCTTATGCTTGGCCATCATGTCTAATTCTGACATTTTATGTCGATGTATGTTCGTAAATAAGTTTATTTATTTAATTTCTCGCGTTGGCTGGAGTACGCGAAATTTAGCTTATGTGCTCATGCATGCATCCATATATATATATGTATACTTTCACGACGCTTCGTGGAGAAAAATTTCGACGAAGTATTTCGGAATAATATTTTACTCAAGCTGTACGACGCTATAGACTTGACGAGTTTGGCTATTAGGTATCGAAGCTCGTCGGCCTGTTTGTTTATACACTCGGATTAGCGCGCTGACTCTCCGGTGTCGCTATACCGTATGTGTTGTGTTTCTAGGAATGCTCGAGTCTAACTCGGCTTTTACTTATTCGACTGTTATGTAGTCGTGAAATAAAACTTTCCATTGTGGAATATTATTTCTAGAATTTTCTAGCAAGTGTTTACAGGTGTATTCCATTGGGAATAAATTCTAACACCTATTTATCTGTTCTCTTTGTTTCAACCATAATTATGATTTTTTTTTGAATCAGTTAAATTTTCTCCACGCTTCCAAACATTCCATAGTTTTGCATTGTATTTTTATATTGAATCGCGTTATTTCTCAAAAAAGGACTTTATTAAAAAATGAATTTAGTCACGGAAATATTTCTCGTCAACGCGAATGGGTGCCACTTTGTAATATATACACGTATGGCTTCCCCTTCGATAATTTTCTCGCAGTTTAATATCTTACAATACGTGATTTTACTGTTGACTTTTGCAACTCGGTCAATTTATGACCTAAACGGGCATAGAAAATAGAATTTTATGATGTCGGGACAATATTCAATTAAATCACTTTGGGTGCAATTAAATCCAATCAATTTTCGTATTTGGTTTTAAAACATTTGGTGCTTTTGTTTTAGTAGGTGTTAGTGAAAACTTTATCTATTCATCAGATATTTTATAATATGTCGGTATTATAAAGTTCCAATCAACTTGCATTCCTTTATTTATTAAAATATAAGTCTTTGGCATTAAAAATCAAGTTTCGTTGCCTGTTGATAAGGATAATTGATTATATTATAGCATTCTTCTAGGCGCAAAATTTTTACTGTTTTTGGAATACATTTTATGAGGTGTACTACCTCTCCTGCAATCCTTGCAATGTATCCAGGTTTCTTCATTATATTACATGCAAATTCATCTGGGGAAATTGTGGCTATGGAGAGGGAGTTTTGAATTACTTTTCTTTCAATTTCACATTTTTCTGTGATTAAATTGAAATATAAATCATTAATCTGCTTCTTAAATTCTCGCAATATATACAAACTTTGAATTTATATTAGTAAATAAATCTAGATTTACAGCATTTAATTTATTTCTTTGGCAGTCTTCACAGTTTTTAATCCGATTTTCAATATCTGCCTTTATGTTTTCCCAGTAATATTTACTCCTAATTCTATTAAAAGTCCGATTTACTCCGGATTGACCGCCTATTGCCGTAGAGTGATTTAATTCAACTTTTTTATCACGATCTTTTAATTTTACATATTCTATATAATTTAAACAAACTATTATTTTTATACCCGAATTCTCAAAAGTTCCTACCAATTTTTCCTCTACTTTTTGCCAATCTATATTTCTTAATTCTATATTTTTAGCTATACTTATATTTTCTATTTTATTACGTGTTAATAATCTTCTTAATAACTTAAGATTTTCTAATAACTTATTTTTTATAGTTAATGCAGATTTGCTAATACCCATACGGATAGCAAATAATAATTTTTTTATATCTAATTTTATTATTTCAATCTTATTTGATTTAAGATTTTATCAATCACAATATTTCGAGTTTTCAGTAGTACATCTGTATTTTTATCCAACTCTTGATCTTGAGTGTTTACAAAATGAACTATATTATCCTTTCTTAGTGTAATTGGATCTTTTGTGTAGACAATTATATCATTTTTATATGTTTTTTGTTCTTCTAAATCTAGAGGTTTTTGGTTTTCCCCCTCTTTTATTTTGCTATTATTTTTTTTTTTACTCTATGTTTCCTCTCATTATTTTCTCTAGTTTTCATTTTTATTCTGTTTTCATTTAATTTCTGAATTTTTAATTCATTCAATGGAATTACAGCATTTTTCCTTGACTTATTTGTTCTTTCGCTTTTTGTGCTCTAGTAACCACTGCTATTTGCGTATATTCTACTGGGTTTCGCGACAATGCGTCAGCGTTTGTGTTTGCTTTTCCTGGCTTATGGATGATATCATAATCATAATCTAATAATTTGAGCCTCCACCTTAGCACCCTACTGTTTTTATCTGCTGATTTGAAAGCCAATAATAGTTTATAATCAGTGACAATAAAAAATTTATTTCCATAAATATAATTCCTAAATGTTTTTACTGCAAACATTATTGCCAATGCTTCTCGTTCATACGCATGGTAATTTTTTCAGCTTTTTTTAATACTCTTGATGCCAATGCTACTGGTCTATCTTCTCCAATTTTTCCTTGAGATAAAACTGCGCCTAGTGCGACGTTTGATGCATCGACTGATATTGTAAAAGGTTTAAACATATCTGGGAATTGTAAAACTAGTGCCTTACATAGCTTGTCTTTTAATATTTCAAATTCTTTCTGTTGTGTTTCACTCCAGTTAAATTTTGTATCTTTTTGTAGTAGATTTGTAATTGGTTTAACTATATCGGAAAATTGCTTCCTTCTAGACGAAGCTTTGTAATATTAATATTTTCAGTTTTTTTGGCCATTTTTTGATATATGAAAATTTTTTGTTTCGTTTTTTAAAGGATATAATTTATACAAAAAATTCAGCAATAATGTTTTTGAAAGAGTATAAAATATCCTACTTTTTCCCGCAAGTTTTTCTAAATTGTGTTTTTTTTTTAAATTTATATCTTTCAAATTAAACAGTCTAATGTTTCGAAAAAATTCATGATAACAAAGAATAATAATGTCTACATGTTGTAAAAATTTTAAGTCATTTTGGTGATTATCTTTTGAAAAAAAAATCGAAAACCTAAAAAATCGGTTTTCTATGTCGTACGGTTACGGGAGTAAAAAAGCTTTGATTAACTTGAACTTTTGGGAAAAGATAGATTTTTTGATTACCTCGGCTAAGTTTTTTTCGCAGCTTATGAAAACGATTAGTTGAAAAGATATTAAAATATAAATTCTTTGTCTCTCACTCTGTATACCCTTTATAACTAAAAATTATTATTTTTGTTAAGGTGACAAACAACCTTGTCAACGTGTCAAACTCAAAAAAACAATTATTTTTAATTTCACACAGATAAGTTGGATTGGTTTAAAATTATGTATACATACGTAACACAACTTTATCTTTATTTGACAATTTTGTTGGCCTATTTAGCCCTAATATACCCTAATCAAACACCGAAAAGCACTGTCCACACGATTCCAGGACAATGTACGGCCCAATCGGCCTGAACATTTTTTGACGTACTCTTAAAAGCACTAGTTTTGGTATGAATGGAGGAAATTAAATTTAAATGAATAGAAAACTTTTTGAAAATAGAACAACTCATAAATAATGAAAAATAAGCTAAAAGAACTAAATTTTTGGTTTGTTTTATTTTTAAAAAGTTTTCTATTCATGTGAATTAAATTTCCTCCATTCATACCAAAAGTAGTGCTTTCAAGAGTACGTCCAAAAATGTTCAGCTCTATTGGGCCGTACATTATCCTGGAATCGTGTGGACAGTGCTTTTCGGTGTTTGATTATTTATTAGGGTACATTAGGACTAAATACGCCAACAAAATTGTCAAATAAAGATAAAGTTGTGTTACGTATGTATACATAATTTTAAACCAATCCAACTTATCTGTGTGAAATTAAAAATAATTGTTTTTCCGAGTTTTAAAGGTGGTGTGTCCCCTTAAACCTTATAACTCGCTAACGAAAACTCAGAATGTTTTGACAAAATTCATAGTATTATGAGGTTATGAGGTCTATTTGTGATATAAATTGCTATTCATTTTATTAAGAAAATCCGGAGAAAAAAAATTCATTATTAAATTAATGTACTTAAACGATACATACAAACAAGGAACAATAGATTTATTTGGAGGAAGCTACGTGCCAGTAAATTGGTAGCGGTTTCTATAAATCGCCTATAATATCCTGCTAGCCCTAAAAATTCTCTAATATTTTTTATATTTCTTGGTTTTAGGACTTTACTTATGACTTCAATTTTTTTAGGATCTCATCTTAATCCTTGTTCCTTTATAATATGTCCCAAAAATTCAACTTCTTTTTGGCAGAATTTACATTTGGTTGTTTCTAACTTAAGTCCTGCTTCTCTGAGTTTTTGTGCTATTAAATTAAATCTCTCATTATGCTCTTCCACTGTATTGGCTACAATAATTATATCGTCTATATAGACGTAACAAAATCCTTTTTCTAATAAGTCTCCTAAAGCTTTTGTAAAGATTCTCTGGAATACTCTTGGCGAATTAATTAATCCAAACGGTAATACTTTAAACTTAAAACGTCCCAGTGGATGTATACTATATGCTGTTTTGTGTAATTAAATTCTTTCATTTTTACTTGATGAAAACCGGATACCATATCAATTGTTATAAAATATTTATTTTTACCTATTGAATCAAATATTTCAGTTATATTAGGTAATAAACATGGGTCTGGTATAGTTTTAGAATTTAATTAACGGTAATCAATGACTAATCTCGACTTTTTTTCCGTCTTTTGTTAGCCCTTTTTTGGTACCACCCATGCTGGTGCATTATATGCACTTGTTGATGACCTAACTAATTCATTTATTATTAATTTCTTCGTCTCACTTATAGCAATTTGCTTTAATGTGTATTCTAATGGGAATTGTTTTACATAAACAGGTATATCATCTATTAAATTTATTTCGTGCTCCTCTATATTACATACACCAATTTTTTCCCCCTCTAACCAACAAATATCGGCATTCATTAAAATTAAATCTTCAATAAATTTTCTCTTTTTCCGTAATAAATGATTTAAGTTAATTGTATTCGTTAAGAAAAGTTTTCTCTCACTCTTACTTAGTTTCTCAATTTCCTCCATACTTTTTCCTCCCGCAGTAGCTAAAAATATTGATCCACAATGTAAAGTTTCTTCTTCTCTTGGTAATTCTAACCCTGATATTTCTGTGTATGTCTCTGGCATATCTTCTATATCGAAGGTTAAATAATTTGTTTTATTTGTATGTTGTACATATTTTTTCTCACCTTCATAATTGACGTTGTTTTTGAGTGTGTTAATTAGCGTAGGGTAATCTCGAATGCTAAAGTCTGTTTCTACAGTTGTTTCATTATTTTCTAGAGTCTCGTTAATGTATCCAATAAATAGTTGAATTTAAATTTTGGAATCGTTAAGAATTTCAGTAAGTTTAACTTTGTCTCAGCTACTTGATTTTGCTTCTTCTGTATTTTCATTATTCTAACGAAGTATTATCCGATCCATCATGTTCCATGAAACCCTTGTTTAAATAATCTTGGATTTTTTCTACCGTGTTTAATATTGTCTGTATATCATTTTCAATTAAATTTTCTGTTTTTTCCTCTATATTTTCCTTCTTTTTATACATATTTGTTTCAGATATTATATCAATTATTCTATTAGTATTGATTTTTTATTCACTTATTACTTACTTTAAAATAATTTTTTTATTATTTATTTCCAAGTATCCTTTGTCTTATCTTAATTTTTGTTCCAGTAACACTTTTATTCCAATAATTCCATCGTACGGAATTGAGAAACTTTTCGGTCCCACGTGAAAATCAAAATATAGCCCATTTATGAATATTTTAATGGAACCCAGCGTTTTAATAGCTTTTTGTGTGATTCCCGATATTAAGATTTGCTCATCATTATTTATATGATTCATAGAAATATTATTTTTCTTAATAATGTACAATTATGCCCCACTATGTACCAGTAATTTCTAATTAGTTCGTACATCTTTATTTTCGTTTTTTCGTATCTTTATTTGAGTTTAAAACATGCATCGACTACATGACCTTTTCTCTTGCAGAACGTACCGAAATCTTCTTGTTTTCTCTCTAGTGCTTTAATCACCTCACAATTCTGGACTTTATGTGCTGTTTTATTACAATAATCACATATCATATGTTGACTATTCTTGCGACGTTGTGTGTCGCAGCAGTATTGAGTCGGGAAATTTCCGACCGATTCGGCAAGTCTAAGCATGCACGTAAACGGTGCAAAAGGCAGACGGCTTTCCGCGAAGCGGCGCCGGGCTGGCTTGCTGTTGTTACCTGCCGCGCGATTTCTGAGAAATCGGCGCAGCAAGGAGAGGGACGAGCGCGGGATAGCGCGCGTAGCCAGAGCCAGCGTCTCGCAGCTTCAGCCTATTGGCTGGCTGCAACACGAGGCTCAACGGCTGGCGCAGACCGCGAGCGAATCAGCGCGGCTCTTACATGAGCGGGCCTGCGAGATTATTTTTGAGCATGTGGCGCGACAGTTCGCGAGATCGCGCGATTTTAGTCAGTTCTCGTGCTGACATCGTCGACGCCACGTCGGCGATATTAAAGTGCCCTCACACGCGTATGGCGTGAGTGAGAGAGAGAGAGAGAGAGAGAGAGAGAGAGAGAGAGAGAGAGAGAGAGAGAGAGAGAGAGAGAGAGAGAGCGAGAGGACGACCAGGGCTAGCCGGGATCAACGAGAAGCAGGTGCTTCTGTATCACCGCGAGCCCAGGCGCCAGAGAGAGAGAGAGAGAGAGAGAGCGAGAGACCCAGAGCATCTGAGAAGCCAACGAGCCTGACGGCAGCGTGGCTTCCTGAGCTTCGTGGGAGAAGAGAGAACCTGGGTCTCACCCCCCCCCCCCCCCCCCCTCGTGAGGTAAGAGTTTGTTTTTATTCACGCGAAATCTCCGGCGCGAGCACGTGGGATGGAGAGATGGAGAGATGGAGAGATGGAGAGATGGAGAGATGGAGAGCTATTCTCTAATATTCCTCTGGGGGTAATGCTACATGGGTCCCTCACGCGAGAAATCGTCGTGCATAGAGGGCAAGAGAGAGTGAGAAAGTAGAGAGAGATGTGGACGCGAAGGTCTGGTCGGTTAAAAGCCCGAGAGAAAGTGTGAGCCTCCTCAGCAGCGACAGCCAGTTCGAGCGTGTCTCGAGTCACGCGTCCAGCAAGGCGAACTCTGCAGACTCTCGTCGTGATGGCCGTGATAAGACGGCCCGTATCACGAAAAAGTTTAAGGACTGGGACTTCAAGTTCACGGGGGAAGGCCGAAATGAGGATTTGTTGGAGTTTATAGATCGGCTGAGCAATTGCCCACGGCAAAAGGAACTGACGCGGAATGGCTCAGCGTCCTACCATGTATTTTCATGGGTGATGCGGGACGTTGGTTCCGGGCGAAGCGAGACAGAATTCAGACGTGGAATGAGTTCTGTCTGGCTTTCCGCCGATGCTACGTGCCAGAGTACAATGGGGAAGACCTAATGAAGGATCTGAGGAGGAGGACGCAGTACAAAGGAGAGAAAATTGCTAAGTTTATTAGCGAATTCGAATACATTGTGTCGCGCTTCCATTAGCCTCCGTCGGATCGAGAGGTGCTGCGGATAGCGTACCGCAACATTCTCCCCGAATACCGCAAAGCTATCGGTGATAAGCTTATCGATAGTATGGAGGATTTGAAGCGTTATGGTCGTCGAGACCTGGATAGCCACTATACACCACCCCCGCCAGCCGAGAAGATGGACGTGCCTGGCGCGGCATACAACGGTGGCGCTGCTTGACCGAAAATTGCAGCAGTAGCGGTAGAGAAGGAGGTAGAGGAGCTCGAGGGAGCTCCTAAGAAGGAAAAGAAGGCCAAGGCGACGAAAGCCGCGGGCTCGCCTTTTACATCCGAGTGAGAAAGGGCAGCGAGTGCGAGTATGCAGTGGAGCACTGTCAGGGGCAACTCGCAGAGTAAAAGTGCCTCGCCAAGCCAGAACTCGTCACGTGGACAGGGGGGCGCTGGGTTCCAGCCACGCGCTGAGAATCTAGGTGCGGGGGTGGCCCAGTCGCCAATGAGAGCGACGAATGTGAGGGAGGGAGAGTTTTTGGGGGCATATTTTACGTGCCACAGAGTAGGGCACCGCACTTCAGAGTGTCCCGAAATTGTCTGTTGCCGATGCAGACTGAAGGGACACACATCGAGACAGTGCACTCAGCGGGTGAGTGAGCAGGAAGCGCCTGTCTCGTATCTGGGTTGCGGAAGAAAGGGTAGCACTGTGCTGACGTGTCCCGACTGCAGTGAAATTATTGCAAGTTTGGGGAACTTGAGACTGAGGGCGCAGAAATAGATAGATCTGCACCCCCGAGAAGCCAAACGGTGTGTGAGAAGGGGAAAAAGCAGGTGACCTTCGCAAATCCTCTAAACGAATTCAACGATACTGCGACATGGGAGAGCGACGAGGCCTCCCAGTTCGCTGAATTAGGGGAGTTAGAGGAGAAGCTCACGAAACTGCTAGGTGATAGAAAAAAGTGGGATAGAAACGAAGCTCGAATAGCTGATCGAGAGTATCGCTTGTCCGTGCCGTCTTGGGCGTCACCAGAGGGCAAGGGAAACGAAGCTACGGGGCAGAAGAGCGTGGCTTTTCACCCAGTAGACAACCTTACCCAGCTTGAGACGCCTGAGGGTGTCGAGTGTGGGTGGCGAGTTGAGTGAAGAGGAGCTAATAGCACGAGTGAATACAGAAAATAGGAATTTTCTGAGGATAAGTCTTGGTGGGCAGGCGTATCAAGCACTGCTTGATCCTGGGGCGACGTTCTCTTCGATTGGTCCAGAAATCACGAAGAGGTTACCGGATCGATTAAGGAAGAGTTATGATTCGTAAATCGGACGGAAAGTAGAGTTTGTGCAACGCACCTAGGACTCAGTAGCGGCTTGTAGATGCCCTCTTTGGTTCTGCGTGCGAGCCAGCGGTATTCGCTTACTTCGACGACCTGGTGATCGCCACGGAGACTTTCGAAGAGCATTTAAAATGTCTCGAGTTTGTCCTGAAGCGACTCACCGGAGCGGGGTTGGTCGCAAATCGAGAGAAGTGTGAATTTTGTTACTCTCGGATTTTGTATCTAGGTTTTCTACTGGATAGCGGTTTACGCCCCGATCCTGACAGTGTAGAGCTTGTGCGAAACTTTCCAGCGCCGAGAACTATGAAATAGCTGAGACGCTTTCTGGGCATGTTGGGTTGGAATTCGCGCTTTATAAATGGCGAGTCCGAGCTCAAAGTCCCGCTAGTTCGTCTGCTGAGAAAAGAGCAAAAGTGGGAGTAGGGTGAAGAGCAGCAAAAGGCGTTTGAAGCGCACGGCCCGATTTTTCTAAGCCGTTTTAAGTACAGTGTGATGCCAGTGGCGTGGCTATTGGGGCTGTCGTGACACAAGAGGGAGAAGATGGCGAGCACCCCATAGTTTACATTAGCCGAGTGCTGACGTCATCCGAAAGAAATTATACGACGACGGAGAAAGAGTGTTTGGCTGTGATCTGGGCTATTAAAAAGCTGAGGCCGTACATTGAGGGGTACCGCTTCAGCGTGATAACCGATCACAAAATCCTGCAGTGGTTGAAAAATCTAAAAGATCCCAGCGGCCGCCCAGCGAGATGGGCGATTGAGCTGCACCAATGGGATTTCGAGATAATCTATAGAAAAGGTTTATTGATCCACTTACCGAATGCGCTGTCACGAAGCGAGGACAACCGCGAAGATACTGTTGCCGCCTTCGAAGAGATTACCGACCCGGAATATTTGAAACTGCGAGAGCAAGTTGAGAATTTCCTGGGAAAGTATCCAGGCTGGCGCATCGAAGATGGTGTGTTATTACGCTGGCGCAATGATGCATTGCTTGACCCGATTACACACCGAGAGATGCGCACTGCACACCCTCCTCGGGTCACTTGGGAATTGAGAAAACATATGCCCGAGTTGCTCGAGAATATTACTGGCGAGGAGCGTACCATGATGTGTACCGCTTTGTGCAATCTTGCGAGGAGTGCCAGAATTATAAAGCGGTGTAGAGTGGCGCGAAAGGACTCATGGGACGGCGGGTTATCGAGAGGCCCTGGACCATCGTAGCAGTTGATCTCATGGAGTTGTCGCCGAGTAAGAATAGGTTTAAATATCTGGTCGTGTTTCAAGAGGTGAAACCGTTGAGAAAGGCGGATGCTAAGTCAGTGACCAGAGCATTCGAGGAGCTGATTTTATTCAGGTGGGAAATCCCTGAATATTTTCTATCGGATAATGGCAAGGAGTTTGATAACCAACAACTCCGACCCAGGGGAGACCCAGGGGAGTGGGAAGAGCGAATGTAGCGATTGGATACGTTGAGGAATTTAGTGGCGAAATTCGCGAGTCAAGCCACGGAGACGCAGGAGAGAGTGTATAATAAGGGGAGAAAAGACACGCGTTTCCAGGTAGGAGATAGGGTTATGCGAAAAACCGATGTCCTATCCGATGCAGCGAATAAGGTGTTGAGAAAGTTGGCTCCGCACTGGGAGGGCCCGTATGAGATAGTCGAGGTGAAATCCCCAATTGTTTACATACTGGGATATGGTGACGGAAGGTCGCGACGGTTGACCAAAGCTTACGTCGACGAACATAAGCGCTGGCGCGAGAGCAAGATAGATTAATGTATGTTTTCTTTTTGTTTTAGGGAGCAGAGGAAGAAGAAGGGCGCGGCCAAACCGCCGTCGCCAAGCCCAAGACCCTGCCGACCGAACAGGCAACCCGGAGGCAGTAGCCCCAATTAATTAAGTATCGGAACCATTTGTACCTCTTGACTATTAATTAATAACAATCAGAATGTAATGATCTGATGAAGTGGCAAGGCTCTTCATTTAATACGTGTTAATAAGCGCCTAACACTCTTACTATGTTAGTAAATAAATAATAAAACTTTACCTTATGATGTTTCTGTTGACAATTCTTCTTTTAATATTCAGCTTTATAAAAAATGGATTTTCTAATAATTACACTTTTGATTATGTTTAAATGAACTTCTATTTATTTTATACCTTGTTTACACTTGATTTAATTGTACAAAATATGTCCCTATATTTACGTATACTGCTTTTATAAATATGGACTACGTATCACCAATTTTTGCACTGGCGAGCGGTACCGAGTCGGTATTCAATTAAACTCGAACTGACTGTAAATGTATGTGCGAGAGCTTATAAAGCCTCACATCAACGCAAGGTCTTTACAAATGTTTTAAATCTTTACAAAATATTATCTTAAAATTAGCGGATTCACACAATACAAGAAAGTAGCGCTCAGCTGCTAAGTCATAAAAATTGCTGAATACACAATTTCAATGGATCAGCTCTTGCTGGCTGACATATATTGAGTCGCAATCGCATTGAAATTGCAAGCGCAACAAAAAGAATCAATGTCTCAGTTTAAATTTTGACATTTGCTTTCATAATAGATTTATTGAAGAGAATATTCTAGAATTTAAAAAAAAAACGAAAAGCTTACGTCGTAAGACGTAACATAGATAAAGCAGGCTAATAAAGAAAAATAATATATATAATAAATATAATGTATAAAATGCCGAAATACGTGCAAATCGACACAGTTAAGTCGATATATTCCGCATTCTTCCATAGCATCCTAAGCTATGGTAACATAGCATGGGGTGGTGCTTATAAAAATAAGCTCAATCTACTACAAAAGGTACAGGAACATGTTTTAAGACTTGTGAACAAAAACAATTTTGATAGAGATAATTTGTTGGATGTGAAAAAAATTTTTACTTAAGCATACCTGTATTAATTATGTATTACTTGTAAAAATATACATATGGCTAAATCCAGAGAACTTTTAATAATGAGTGTAAGTGAATGAAAAGCTTATTAAGGACTCATAAACTTATATTATCGCATCCAATAAACTGTAGTCTTATGTAACAACATCTTATGTAGATGTATACATAATATCAACGTAGTAGATGCCACTATGAAGTTATTTTTAGAAGCTTAATATACTAAAATCTGTACATTTGGAGTGAAAGTTGCCAGAATCTTGTCGAGCTGAGAAGACGCTTCACATGCATACACGGTCTCTTTTTCACTCTGCCTGATCAAATAAAACCACGTTCAGTTTGCCTTTTAAGTCTTGTCTCTGTTACTTCATGCATCGATACTCAAATTATAAAAAAAATTATTAAATGAAATAAATTCATTTGAAATTAATGTCTTATACAAAATATATGCTCCATTCCTGTTTAAAAAACTAGCCGTACGATTCTGAAGTGGGAATGGACTGCCTAAATACTGTGGATCGTTTCTATCAAGAATAAAGGTAAGAAAAAGAGAGAACTTAAGTGAGTCCGTATTATGATACTATGCTACTTGGTTACCGTTATAACGGAACTTGTGGGCTGACCATACAACATATAATTAATATGCAATATTACACATTCTTTTGTTTAAAATCGCGTGACGTAAGTTTTTGTGATAAGAAACACTTTCGAAACCAAAATCTGCCTCCGCAGAATCTGAGTAATGGATTCGTATACAGCAACCTCCAATAAGCTATATAGGTAAAACATAAGTTTTTCTTAATTCTACAGGAAATTTGCAAAAAAATATACTCAGTCATTTTTACCTAAATTATTTCTAACATGCCTTAAAAAGCCAATATAATTTGTAATAAAACTCAAACTTTGAAAAATCTCAATTATTGATATGGCCATATCTCTACTAAGGGGCCCTTAGAGTTCTGATATACACTTCGCAACAAAATTAACGCAACACCTATTCCGATTAAAAAGTGGTGCAACTTCGAAGATCGATATCTCAGGTAAAAAGTATCGTAATGGAATGATTTTTTTTTAATTAAAGGTTAAAATCTCTACTTTAAGACGGTGGAACTCGATTTTCGATTTGACCCAAACCCCCCCATTGCGTGACCTTGAAATTCAAGGTCATTTTTTAAAACCCAAAAATCGTAAACTTTCAGAGTGCACCCGCGCGTGGGTGATTTTTTTCGATAATTCTGATCATTGCAGCTTAAAGTACAACTCTTTGTCTTTAATTTAAAAAAAAAATTGACCCGCTACGATTTTTTTGACGATTTTGCAACGTTTTAAAAATTGTATTAAAAAAACTCGTTTTTTTATGAAAAATTGATAATTCCAATCCACCCTACGATTCTATCTGCGGTGTAGAATGACTCGACTTCGCAAATCAATATCTCAGGTTCAAAATGCCACGTGCACGGGTTCAAATGTTATTTTTTGGTTGATTCTGATCAAATCAAAATGGAAAACTCGTATTTTAGCGAAACTAATATTACCGTCGATTTTAACGTTATCTAATAAGCACCACGAGGAGGTAGTCAATCGGGTTTAGCTTATCATATGTATGTGTATGTGTGTGTTTGCGTATGCGTGTGCGTGTGCGTGTGCAGGGGGCCCTTAGAAGGGCCGATTACTAATGGTTGTACAGAAAGCTTAATATCTGGTGTTACCATCTTGGCGCCGAATAACCTCACCTAATCTTACAGGCATATTAATGCAAGTTCTTATCATGCCTTGAGGTATCTCGTGCCATATCTCATTTAGAGTTTGTCCTAGTTCCTCAAGATTCCTTGGCTGTCTCTGCCTACTGCGCAATCGTCTACCCATCATATCCCATACATGTTCAATTGGATTAAGATCCGGACTATTCGATGGATGCGGCAGTATCTCTAAGTGGTGTTCTCCGATGTAAGCTTGAGTAATTCTTGCGGAATGGGGTGGTGCATTATCTTGCATGAAAATGAAATTTGGACCTGTGCGGCGGCTCATTGGAAGCACGTGAGGCTCCAAAATTTCATCGATGTAGCGTCTAGCTGTTAGCCCTGGAGGTGGAATCACAATAAGATCAGTGCGATAATTTAAAGAGATTCCTCCCCATACCATGATGGATCCACCGAAAAAAAATCCTGGTCGGTTGAATATGGTTTGGCTCAAAACGCTCCCTCCTGCGACGCCAAATTCTTATTCGAGCATCATTACCATACAGACAAACTCTTGACTCGTCTGTGAACAAGACGTTCCTCCACTGTCTAACCGTCCATTGTCCATGGTTTGGGTCAAATCGAAAATCGAGTTCCACCGTCTTAAACTAGAGACTTTAACCTTTAATTAAAAAAAAAATCATTCCATTACGATACTTTTTACCTGAGATATCGATCTTCGAAGTTGCACCACTTTTTAATCGGAATAGGTGTTGCGTTAATTTTGTTGCGAAGTGCATTTTATGTGTTCTTTTAGGGTCCACGGTTTGACGTAAAATAGCCCATATTCTATAAATAAATATATATATATTTTTAATAGATTAATAAAATAATAAACCGGAAACCACTCATCATATATATTTTTGTTACATCTAAGGTCAATTGTTTTATCAAATAAATCTAAGAGAATGGTCCAGATTGATGAATGACCGAATTATTAGATAGAATTGGGGCAGAGAGAGGGAACAACGAATAAAATATTTTTTACGAACGCGCAATCGCAACCTTTCTTTATCAAATAAATCTAAGTGAATGGCCCAGATTGATGAATGACCGAATTATTAGATAGAATTGGGGTAGAGAGAGGGAACAACGGATAAAAGATTTTTTACGAACCCGCAATCGCAACCTTTCTGGCACCCATGGCTTTTGCTGCTAGAAGAGTTACGAGGCCTATTGGACCTGATCCCAATATTAATACATTTGAGCCAATTCCAACTTCAGCTCTTTTACATGCATGAACTCCAACAGACAAAGGCTCAAGTAACGCTCCTTCTTCAAGTGATACATGATCTGGTAATCTGAAATTAATATAATAAATTAAAACATTAAAAACACACTATATTAAAGACAAACCACTTTAAAACTTCAAAAAAATTCAATTATTTTTCTGATCTTTTTACTTGTACCGACGAAGTACCTTAAGAAACTAATTTTAAAACAGGTTGTTAAATATTATCTTATTGCATTAGATAAAGTCATTATAAAATACGGAGATCCTGTTTACAATATCATGTTTATGAGAAGGAGAGGGAGAGGGAGAGGGAGGGAGAGAGAGAGAGAGAGAGAGAGAGAGAGAGAGAGAGAGGGAGAGAGGGGGGAGGGTGGCAGCATGCCACTGGCCGCGCGCGAAAGATTGAGCATCAACGATAAGTGCATAGTAGCGCCAGATTTATCCTAAGAATCCATCGTAACAACCGACGCAAGCCACTGGGCCCTCGGGGCGGTATTGAGCCGAGGTGAATTAGGAAAAGATCTACTGTATGCATATGCTTCTCGTTGCCTTAAAAGAAGCGAGCTCCGTTACCCTACATACGCGAAAGAATTGTTAGCAATTGTTTTTGCGAAAGAACAATTTAGATCTTATTCATACGGCAGAAATAATACAAAGAAACCCGACCTACGCTTCAACCGAGTGAAAGCCGCCCTCATAGGCTATGAATTCGACATAATATACCGACAGGTAGTAAAAATGCAAACGCGGACGCATTATCGTGCAATCCAGTGCTCAGACCGAATGACGAAAATCCAGAGTTACCGCGTACAGAATTATACACGCTAGCCGAAAAACAAAACCAGTTAGAGCCAGACGAACAAGCGAACGCACCGCCGGGAATGATTCTCCGTACGCGCGCAGTAAGAAAGAAAGGCAGAAAGCAGAAAAGAGCCGACTCGAGCTCGAGCGTATCGGAAGCACGGAAAAAGAATTCCGACGACAGCACGCTAATCTATAGTTAAAACGACATATTAGCCGTTTTGAATGAGTTCGACGGATTCTACCTATGCCGCGCCGTAAGTGATATTTATTACGACGACGATATAATTAAAATACAATGGCTAACAGCTACTGAAAATAGTGAATCAATTTACAAATACGATTACCGCGACACGATCAGAACCGCGTCAATTTTATCCAACGTTACTTCGAAAAAATTCGACAGCAGCCGCTTCGCATTAAGCGAAATCGAGCGCCGTCGTATAGAAAGTATTCACGCCGAATCGATAGAATTTAGAGAACAGTTGGAAATTACTCAAAAAACCAAGCGCATGAACGAATCAAGCGTTCAGCCCGAATCTAAGCCAGGATCGGTAAATTCAGATATCTCAGAATTTTCAAGCGACTGCGACATCCCGAAAGAATTAATCTATCGAAGTCAAAGAGACACACCCGAAGGAAAACCCAAGCGCAAATTCGTGAAAACTTCACAACCCAAGAAATTCGGACGACAGCGAGGAAAATACGCTTCCGTCGGAAAAAACCGTAGTCACCTGGGAATTTTAGAAAAATTTAAGTTCACTGCAAAAAATAAAATAGCGACAGCGTCAGCAAAGCCTTAGCCGTGTCAAACGCCGACCAGTTTCAACGAGCCGCGCGAAACCAACGTCGCATATCTTTCCCATGAGAAAGTAACAGCTACCAAACCAGTATCAGCGTTATCAGAGCCCAAGCTAAATGACACACGGCCATTGACGGGCGATAAATTAAACAGAAATTTCATAGATAATGTCAAAGAAAAACAATACGGAAGTAAAGAGTCGGGAAGCGAAGAGTCGTGTAGAATCGCGCACGTGTCGCGTGCAACCGGTAAGAGCAACAGTTTTAATAAAAATTTAATAAAAAACGGAAATTCCCAAGCGCGTGAACGTAAAACTACACCGTCCGTGGATGCACCCAAAATTAATCTAACCGAGCCAACACAGCAAAAAAGAGGAAAGCCCAGAGGACCAAGAATCATCTCGAATGTAATCCTACCCTGGTCGAGTCACGTTAACGCGACGCTAGCACAATTGACTCCGCAGTCTCCGAGCCGCGAAGCCAAAGACATCGATTCTAACAATAAAAACGCAGCCGGCCACGCAAGCGATTGCCAAAGGCCTTTTGAAGATTTTCATGGCATACCAAGAATTTACGAACGCGCGCACCAGCCCTCCGACGAGAATTCTTCAGCAAGTTCGGGGAACGTACTGATACAAAGTTATATCCGAAAAAAGAGATACGCCGAACCGCACGCATTACTAGTATGATCCGACGACATTCCTAACTCTCCCCCGGGCAATTGCTTATTTTTCTCATTAATTAAATTATTGGACTTAAATATGTCGACCACTCAACTAAGAAAACGCTTGCTTTCCTCTCCAGAATTAAACTCATGTGGCGAACCTGTCGAAACAAGAAAAATCTTAGAATCAAAAACAGAATGCCGTTCGGTAGATTGCGGGTATATTTTTGCTCAAGAATTTAAAGTTAACATTTGCATCCACTTGCAACTAAAAGACGAAACGACAGGATTTTCCCACATACTTTCGGATAAAGCCGGAAATTTTATTCACATTAATCTTAATCTAGCCGGCCAACACTTCACTCCTTAGCTACGCCTAAGCGAACTAGTAGTTATCGGAAATGCGACGAACCAACCCCGCGATGATTCGTCAACCAGCGACGAAGATAAAAATGATCCGAACTCTCAAAAATTTGATAGACCAAGACTCGCCCGCAAGAGAGCCCGATCGCACGCTCAGAGCAGTCAGTCAGAACAAAAAAAAGCTTAAAAATCAAGCAGATTCCCAACAAGACTGTAACGATCCACAGCCTAGCATAGCATCCGTAATATCCAAGACGGCACGCGGGAAATGCAAATAATCGGCTACGTATCAGCCCTGGATAAGCCCGAAAACTATAACAATAATTATTCAGACAACGAGTCAGAACACGCGGATCCAGAAGGAGAAGCAAGTAACTGTCTTATAGACAACGACGCGGCGATAACATCATCGAGATCTGAGAGCCATGACGAGGTTAATTCTGCGAGAACAGCTGCAGTCGTAACCAAAGCTCTGAACTCAGATAAACTGAAGCGCTACGTAACCGTGCAGGCTAGACCGCCGCGAGAAAAATCCCCTTGGACGATACCAGAACGTCAAGAACTACCGCTCTTTGTACACTTATGTTCATATAACGAGAACCCCTTCAGTTTCACGGAAAAGGAGCGCGGATACCTAAACGAGAAGGAATTAAGCGAGAAAGAATTTGAACAAGAGGAAATCAATTTCACCGAGTGCAAGGGCATCAAAATGATAGGCGTATTCATAAAATCTCAGTTTAATGAGAAGCCGTTACTAACAAACATTAAAAAATGCTTACGTACACTACGTCGAGTCCTAAGCAGGGAACACATCAATTCACAGAGGCATTCGACAATATCTTTATGAATAAACCAATAATTGCCATTCTCTATAAAAACAATTTGCCCGTACCCCCGGTTCTAGAACGCTACAAACTATTAAAGTAGTATCACGACGCGACACTAGGCGGGCACCGAGGCGTAAACAAAACCTATAGTAAAATTGCCAACGACTTTTATTGGAAAAATATGCGTTCGCATATAAAACAATTCGTCGCACGTCGTGCCACTTGCATCGGTAACAAACTCGTAAGAATAAAAACACAATTACCGATGCTAATTAGCAGCACACCTTCAACACCTTTCTCGCAGATAGCACTAGATTTCTACGGTCCGCTGAAACCCACGAAAAACGGTAACAAATATATTTTATTGGTACAAGATATGCTTACAAAATATACAATTCTTATACCAACAAAATAGGCGAATGCATTTAAGGTACCGCGCGATTTGGCCGAAAAAGTAATTTGCACCCCAGCAGCAATAATAACCGATCAGGGCGCTCATTTTCAAAATAAAACACTAGAAGAATTTGCAAAAATATTTCAAATAAAGAAATTCTGCACCACCGCGTATCATCCCCAAGCAAACGGATCCATTGAACCTATGCACCACACTCTGACCGAATACCTAAGGAAATATGTTAAAAATAATGCGGATTAGGATAACTGGATAACTGGGCAGCCCTATGCCAACATGCATATAAATGTACAGTACACAAAAGCACGCGATACTGTTCACACGAACTTTTATTTCGAACAAAACCACGCACAACGTCAAGCTTTCCGTGTGTCAGAGACGACATAACGTATAACCAATATATCAGCCATCTCACTGCAAATTTGACAGCCTTACAGACTACCGCGGCAATGAATCTAGTCCAGTCTCTGTACAGATCCAAGTACTATTACGATAGAAAATTAAACACAAAATATTTTCGGGAGGGTGAACAAGTATTTTTATTAACGGAACCAAAAAAAAAGGAAAATTCGATCGAGAATATTTAGGCCCGTTCGAAATCATAAAAATCAATCGAAAAACAAACAATGTAACTATACAAAACAATAGCGTAATGAAAACCGTAAATATAGATAAAATAAAAAGAACTGACGTAGTAGCGACTCAAATAGATGAATCTGAAGGCGATTCGTCGGAAGAAAGCCCGACGGATTAGCCGTTTTTTTACTGTTTTTTACGCGGCATCGGACGAGCCGCGCCACAAATAATCTTCTAATCCGTCTCAATCTTGCATTGCCTAGCCCTTAGTCGTCTGCCGAATCTCAGGAACTCGTCTTGGACTGACATCCTTAAGGATACTCCCGAAGTCGTACAGAAACTGCAATAGCCAAGCTCTAGTCCACCGCTTATAAAGAAAAAATACAGGATCATGTCGGGAGGAATCCTGGGAAGCAACAACTTTAATGCAACCAGCAACCTTCACTGCTTCATCCATCGACTGCAAGAAATCCTGGGAATCTCCATACGCGCCCTTAGCAAAGATACAAAACTAGTTGCAGCATTGCTAGCTAATCAGACGAAAATAATCGAACATTCTCTATCGGATCTAGGAACTCAAACCGCAAAAACTTGAAGCATCTACAGCCATAGTAATTAATAGGTCAATAGACACCCAAAACGAAATTAGAACCCATGACGCCATCCAGACAGTCAGAAACAACGTAATACAATTTAAACTAGTCACGGAAACTTTAACTGACGCGATTTTACTTGCAGTTCAAGGCCTTATTTATTCGAAAATCATGCCTCCAGCTACGATTGCCCGCGTGACCAAGATGGTTCCAAACACCGTAAAAAACGCAAAATTCCCTCTCCCCAGCGAGAAGTTCTCCGCAATACCGATTATGAAAATTTCCAAATTAACCGTAATGTTTCACGACGGATTCCTAATTTATATTCTATCTATGCCACTTTTGGATTTACAACAATTTCATTTGTTTAAAGCACCTCCGCACCCGGTTATCCAAAATTCATTCGAATCACCATTCATAGCGGCATACGTATGGCCGGAATACCATTATTTCGCGATAAGCTAGTCAAACAGAACTTATATGCCGATGTAATCAGAAAAGATAGCGAAACTTCGAAGACTTAACGATTTACTGATTATAACTAATCCCAAACCATCCGAGAAATAAACGATAGCGCGGCATGCGAATTAAAATTAGTAGCAGGTCTCAAAATTAATGAAATGCGACATTAGAATAAGAGAACTAAAAGATACATATTGGCTCCGCTTACACAAAGTCTACGCATGGCTATTCTCAACAACAACTACGGGAAACATTTTTATTCTATGTCAAGGCGCCGAGCAGTTAACGACATAATTGGCCGGCGTTGGCATTCTAGAATTACTTTCTAGCTGCGCAGCTCAGACAGTAAACGCGCGGCTAGTGGCATCCCAATCTTATTTTTCATTTGAAAACACTACCGTTTTTGAAACCATTAAATTTAATATGACAACAATATTACAAAAATTAGAAAACGAAGGCGAAAGCACCGCGGCTATAGAAGCCGCGATAGAGACCGAGGCGGCCAACCGCGCAGAAAATCAGCGCGGGATAAAACTAGAAACGATAGAAGCAGGCACAGCGGCCCGCGAAATAGCTAGCAAAGCCCGGGAAATTTCAAAACAAAGCAACCGAGATCAAACTAAGAAATCTAAGCACTTAGACTTTGTGGTTCAACTACTCACTCTCAACCATCGTAACCATCGCAGTCTTCGCAGCGGCAGGTTGGTGCATCGTTAAGCGATGATGCGCTAGCAACACAATCGATCCGATAATCAAGCAACAGGAAAAATAATTAGAAATAGAAATATTAAGAGAAACAAACCGAGCACGCCGCCAACGCACGAAAAATATTGCTGAAACTACCACGCGCGAATAACTCATGAAAAATAAAAAACGACTACTAAACATTATGCAACTATTCAAAGAGATAACAAAAAGCCAAGCTCATATCAGAATAGACTAGAAATAATTCATAAACTAACCATATCACCTTAAGTATTGCAATTATAAGCTAATTTCATTTATTCATAAATATCCTTCTATGACACATTTTTATATACACAGTATGATGTATTATTAATATTATCCATAATTTTGTGTAAAACCATGTAATATTACAAATAACGTTGTATTTTAAGAAGCTCCCTGTCACGGAGAAGCGTTAGGTTCTCCGTGGCATCTCGGATGGCCGCTACCCGACGACGCCGGATGCGTCGTCAGCAGGGAACGCCGTTGCCTGCAGTTCTCACGCACAGAGGTGCAATGCTTGCACTTCTGCACGTGGAGACGCTCGCCACCTCCTCGTCGCGGCGGCGGCAGAGCGGCAGATCTCCGGCGACCACCAGACTGAGCAGAGCTCTGTCTGACACGAATAAAGGGACTTCTTCGCAATCCACCTTGTGGCTTCTTGCCCTGCTCACAAGGCAGGACCCACCCGCCAACCAATCAACCATCCATCCATCCATCCGTAACATCTGGCATCCCAAGCGGGTCTTGTGTAGCAGAATTTTTGGAGCAACACAAGGAGAGGTCACTGGCCCAAGAATTGCCAAATTTTGTCTTAAGTTTTGGCATCTACGTAGAAGTCAGCTTGTCAGCAATCAGTGCTTCGCAGCCAAGACAAGTACGACGCAACTCTGTGACTAGCTACGTGGGCCAAGAAGCTTCCTGCAGTAAAAGGACTCGTCAACACGTGTGCCTCAGAATAAGCATACAAGTGGCCGCCGAGGCTCAGGATTAATATCCGAGCTTTCAAAAAAAAAAAAAAAATCAAGGCCGTCAAGATCTCACTGCAAAGCCCACTCTGTCACTGTGGAGCAAGTGTGACGGCCGGTAATCGAGCAAACGCCGACGTGCTTTGCATTTTCATCAAGCCCGCCTGGGCCCACAAAGTCGACCTTCGGCCCTCAAAGCCCATCTGGGCCAACGAACAGCCGCTTTACAGCCGTCGACGCGGACCAGCCGCCGACGGGCTCCAGCAAAATCATCAGTTGCAGCCTCCACGGGCAGTACAGTTGTCGGCGCGGACCAGCCGCCGACACGCGCGAGCAGCTTCGCTGCCTCCAGCTCAGCAGCGGCATCGCAGAGCAGCCATGATGCGCCAACTTAGTCTACTACTGTAAGTTTTTCTCGCCGTTTTTTTTTTATTATTACGAGCACCTTGGCTTTCGGGAGTGAACGGACCCTCGCGTTACATTCGTTTTTAAACTAAATTTGTAGCCGTCAATTAATATAATGGTTCCCGGCCTGTTCAGAACAAAAAACCGCGGGTTGAAAACGCGACCGAGGAGCCGCGGTACCTGCAGCGACCCGGAAAAAATCGACGCGAAGGTGGTAAATCGGGTAAATAAAATTGCGGACCTGTATTTGAAAAATCCGCGAATCGTGCGTAAAGCTTTTATTCGCACAGCAAATCGCGAATTTTCAGCTTCAGATTCTGCGGACGAAATAAATCATGACAACCGTGCTAAAGAATGTCAAGATTACTTGCCGGCTAACGCGTTGTCCGGTAGTTACAGACAGTCGGGCGCGAACGACTTTCCAAGCCGGACCGAAGACGAAAGTGTAGATCACATCCGCCCACCCGCGCCAAGCCCCGTAAATTCAGTAGACGGAGCATGCGCGCTCAGTTTTTCAAAACCAAAGCCACTCGATCCTTTCGATCTAAAAAGACTTGAAGAAAAGCTAATCGGCTGGAATTTGCGCACCGAATCGCGCGTCAGAGCCGCTGCCGGTCATACCGTCACAGCACCGCGCCCCCCTACGCCAAGGCCAGGGGATATAAATCCCAGGTCGGCCAAAGCATCCGCCGCAGAAAGTCCGATGACGGAAATGGCGAAATATTTTATCAAGACGACCAAAGCGTTTAAAAATGGGGGCAATGAAAATAAAGTTCGCTTAAAGCGCACAGAGCGCGTACGCGTCGCGAGTGCACAGGGCAACGCGCTAGAAACAGCCGTAACACAGCCGCCGAAAATGCGAGGAAAAATCGAGCGCCCAAGGTCACCCGCCGAGAGCTTAGTAAGCAACGCGGCCGACGGCTCAAACAGCAGCTGCGTCGGAAGCAGCCTATGCGACGCAAATTTCGCGGCGCTAGAAAAGCGCATGAATGCGGTGGAAGCTGAAAACGCCAGGCTAAAGGCCGAGGTGATAAAGCTTTCTACAGAAGTAAGCGATGCATCTAGGGTGGACCACCAGATGTCCACTAGCGTGCAAAATACCCAAAACGAGAAAATGCGCGCTGCTATCGTGCAACTCGTTCACGAGAACGGTGGATATCCTGCATGGTACAATCTCGCGACTTCAGGACTACCGGACCAGGTACCAGCGCGCCAAAACTCGCGGTGCCAAGAGCCAGCGCGCCGAGAGCCGCTGTGCCGAGAGCCCGCGAGCCAGCGGCCGCAGCATCAAAGTTCGGTAAATACAAAGCCTCCGCGTCAAAAGTCGAAAAGCGCGAGCAATAACGCGCGCAGAAACACTCTCGCCGACAAAGAAACTGGAGACGTGTCCGCAGCTGAATCCTTCGCGGTCCTATACGCTGAGTCAGAAGAGGAAGCCGTGAAAAGCGCTAAAACTCGTCGCGATACTCGCAAAGAAACCGAGACATCGTCAAATACTCATACTCGGTCCACCGCGCCGTTAAATAAATTGGTCGACCGCTCTGTCAGGCAGAACCGTGCTGCATCTCGTGAAAAATTAATACAGCGCCGAATTTCGAACGAAGACGACCTCTCGGACTCGGATCCATCCGACGGCGATAATAATTACAAAAATTTCGATAACTCGGATAGGCGTGTAAAGTCGACCCCGAGTAAAAGGCCGACAAGTCGACAGCAACCAAGAGGCGGCGATCGCTTCCCCTCGGACGATGATCCAGACTCGGATCCGTCCGACGGTGAAAGTAAGCGCAAGCGCACCGATAAATCGGACAATCGCAAACGCCTGGCTCCCGACAAAAAATCCACACGTCGCAGGCCGCCTCATAGAGACGATCGCTCCCCGCCGGACGACGATCCGGAGTCTGATCCGTCGGACGATGGCGACGACGACGACTATGACGACGATGACGACGATGACGAGGATTGGCCTCCAAAACCTCGTAGTGAGCCAGCAAAACACAGTGATAACAGCTCACGAGCGAGCAGCAGAAAAGAACGCTCGCCGAAATTGCCGTTTCATCAAGCCGTCGCATGTATCCCGGAATTTAACGGAGATCCGGATAACCTCGGGCTTTTTCGGAAAGGAGTACTGGATGTGCTAAAATCACACCCAGCCCACGAACAATTCTTGCTCTTGCACATCGCTAGCAAGTTAAAAACCAAAAAGACCGAAAATTATCGCGCGCGCATTGCCAATTATTCATCAGTAGATAAGCTCCTTCACGACTTGACGCTGCACTACGCGAATGTCGGAATCGCCGATCAAGTTTTTGCCGAACTGCGCGCGATTAAGCAAGGCGCACATGAGTCGGTAGGCGACTACGGCCTGCGCGTTGAAAAGCTATTCAACCGCTTCATGACGATCACCGAATCAGCCCCCGGTTTATCTGACTCAGACAGGCGGGCTCGGAGACGTCAGGCGCGTACCGACGTTTTGGATCAATTTTTGTTCGGATTGAAAGCCCCACTTGATCACCAAGTGTGCTGCAGATTCCCGAGGGATCTGAATGCAGCTATAACCGCAGCCATAGAATTCGAAGGCAAGCAAAGCGGCCGAAATTTTGATAATGCCACGCCGACACTCGGAAAAACCTCGCAAGTGCGCAGAGTAACGGCAGAGGAAGCCCAGCCGGGCAATAGCGAGCAGGACGGCGCGAAAAATTCGCAAAGTCCCAAACCAGCTCTTGAAGATAACCCTATAGCGCATTGCAGCTACTGCAACCAGCACGGTCATGCTGTCGACCGCTGCAAGATTTTAGTTCGGCATGCATCTCAGCATTTACTTAAAAATCCGTTCCCGAATAACAACGGGAACCGAAACAACAAAAACGGTGCGGGCAATAATAATGGTAATAATCGCAATAATGGCAATAGCCAGAATAACGGGAATAATAACCGCAATGACGGTGACGACTGTAATTTTGGAAACAATAACGATAATCGCAATAATGGCGATAATCGTAATTACAACAAAAAGCATCGATGGAACTCCCGAAAAAATTATAATTATAAAGGCAAACGTGATCGCTCGAACGAAAGTATCAGCCGTAACTCGAGAAGCAGCGAAGCAGCGGCTGCTTTAAACTAGACGCACGTTCGCCACGTTCCTCAAGCGGCGAGCGTCGAAAAAATAAGCAGCCGGAAACAAAGCAACAAGCTATTTCAGCAAAAATCAAGTTTATCACTACGGGTAGACAGCCTCCGATTGTGTCCGTAGAATGCCCGCAATTGCGTAAGCGCATAGGCAAATTCTACGCTGACTCGGGAGCAGATATTTCGATTGTAAAAATCGGGGAATTGGCCCCCGGTTATCCTATCGACGCACAAAAAATTATTAAAATTCAGGGAGTGACAGAGGGCACAGCCTATACGCTCGGCCAAGCGGAAGTCCAACTGGGTGGACTACGCTGCTATCTCCAAGCCGTATCAAATGATTTCCCGATAGAAAATGCCGGAATCATTGGCTGGGATATTATCGATTCTCACGGTGGCTGCGTCGATGCTTTGAGCAAGAGTCTCAAGCTCGGTAACACGCACCTTCCGTTCGACGCTGGCGAGCAAGTCACTATTCCCCCACGAGTCAAAATGACTATTAGTGCGCCGGTAATTAACAATGACGTTGAAGTCGGATGGGTCCCACTACATGACCTACATCCCGATTTGCTATTCGGCAATTTTATCTCCGATAACGTAAACGGCCGTGTTTACGCGGAGTGCATCAACGTCAGTGACTCAGAAGTCACCATATCTGTCCCGATGGTCGAGCTGCAAGAATGCGAAATTATCGCAAACCCCCTGTTTCAAGCCGACGAGGACGGCTCTGCTGAAAATGTTGCTAAGTTCACTGCTAATTTGCGACGTATGTTCGACGCAGAAAAACAAGAAAAATATCGCGAAGTTTTCAACCTGAATCGCGACTTACAAGAAGATGCTCAAAAAAGACACGATCGAGTCGAAAAAATTATGAAACTAGCGGACCTTGAAGGGTGCAACGAGGAAGAGAAAAACCTTATTCGCGAAATCGTTGACGAATTCGCTGGTGTGTTCGGGCTCGACGGGGAACCTCTACCCGCGACCCACCTGCTGCAACACAAAATCGTGTTAAAATCAAACAGGCCTATACGGAACCACCGCTTTCGATTCCCACCCGCTATCAAAGAGCACATGCTACGCGAGTTAGCTAAGTTGCGAGAGCAAAACATCGTCGTGCCCTCCAACTCAAACTACTCGTCTTCCCTCTGGATTGTTCCCAAAAAACCGGACGCTGACGGTAACAAACGGTTCCGCCTAGTCACCGATTTTCGGGGCCTGAACGAAGAAACAGAGGGAAGCTGCCATCCGCTTCCATTTACTAGCGATATCCTCGAGCATCTCGCGTCGGCTAACTATATAACCGTCATGGACCTCAAGTCGGGGTACCATCAAATTGAAATGCATCCCGACTCGGCACACTTAACGGCATTTTATGCCCCTGACGGCAACCATGGCAATCAGCTTCTGCAATTTAACAGAATGGCTATGGGCCTAAAGGAAGCGACAATCACGTTCACACGTGCAATGTCGCTGGCCATGAAGGGTTTGCAAGGCGATGAGGTCGAAATTTATCTCGACGACCTCATGGTGTTCGGCGAGACTCTCGACGAACACAATAAACGCCTGCGTCGTGTATTAAAAAGACTCTTAGAGGCCAATATGACTATCGAACCAAGAAAGTGCCAATTTTTGAAAAGGGAGGCACAGGTGCTCGGCCATATAGTTGGCGGCGGTCTAATTAAGACAGACCCGGCGAAAGTTCGCGCCATGGCCAACTATCCGACGCCAATAGACGCAAAGAAGCTGAAACAAGCAATTGGATTGTTCAGCTATTATCGGCGATTTATCCCCGATTTTTCAAAAATCGCTTATCCATTATTCAGGCTTCTGCAAAAAGGAGTAAAATTTGAATGGGGCGATGCCGAGAAAAATGCGTTTGAAACTCTTCGAAAGCTTATGTCGGAAGAGCCAGTCCTAAAGGCTCCGGATCTTTCGCAGCCGTTTATCGTAACGACAGACGCAAGCGACTTTGCACTTGGCGCAATTTTAAGCCAAGGCAAGATAGGCTCAGACCAGCCGTGCGCGTACGCGTCGCGGTGTCTGAAGGGCAGCGAATTGCGATACCCGACATACGACAAAGAGCTCCTCGCGGTCGTGTTTGCAAAAGAACAATTTCAATGTTACTTATTTGGAAGAAAGTTCACAATCGTTACCGACCACGAAGCTCTTAAACATTTTCACACGACAAAAAAGCCAGATTTGCGCTTTAATAGGCTAAAGGCCGCGCTAACGGGCTACAAATTCGACATCGTATATCGCCCGGGAATCAAAAACGCGAACGCTGACGCAAAGACAGGAAGAATCTTCCGTGCGCGCGCTACGAAAAAGCGAGGTCAGGCCTCCGGAGAGAAAATTCGAATATCGGCCTCGAGTTCCGAAAACTCATCAAATCGCGCCATAAGTAAAAAGCCCAGGGAAGATAACGCGCTAATTTATAAACGCGACGAGGTTCTCGCGGTGAGAAATGAGTTCGACGGCTACTTTATCTGCCGCGCACTTCACGACGTTTATCACGGAGACGAAAAAGTTAAAATTCAGTGGTTTACAGAAAAGAAAAATCGAAAACATGTGTACGCACCGGATTACCGCGACGCGGTCTGGTTCGATTGTATTTTAACAAACACATTCTTGAAGCGCATAGATAAAAACCACTATGCATTAAGCGCCGGGGAACGCACACGTATAGAGGCAATTCTGCGCGAATCAATCGAATTTCGAGCCAATCCTCCCGCTCCAGAACCACCTAAGCTGTCTGCCGAGCTCGCAGAATCCTCAGATTCCGATGAATCCATGACATCAGTAATTTCGGCAGTTTCTTGCTCATCGGGTGATTCAATAATTCCCTCCGAAGTACGGCCGTACATAAAATACGTAGCGCCATCCGATCGCGAAACTCGCGGCTCGCAAAATGCTCGAGTCACGGCCCCGCAGAAAATTCACGAGTCCAGCAACTCGAGTAGCGATCAGGAGAGTATACGGATCCCCCCGTCGGGAAAAATCGCCAACGCAATCGACGCTCCGCAGATATTTAGTTTCCCGCGAAATTTATTGCCGCAAAATTCGAGTCTGCCGCAAATTTCGCAACTGCATGACTCCTTGAACCCGTCCTCACCGAGCAAAGTCCTGCGGCCCACGGCCCCCGAATTTCATATGCCGATTATTACGGAAACTGCCTCGCCGCCTGAAAAACAAAATATTCCAGGCGTCGAGAGCTCGCCAGCCAAGGCGTCAGAGCCCCAATCGGCAATGATCTGGCCGTGGTCTGGCAACCAGGCCAAGAAAAAGCTAAGGGTGAATATTGAAGGAAAAGATTTCGCAGGGAAAGGCGGGGTGCGCATCGATTGTTGGGAGACAAATTCAACCGCCGCGTCGCTAAATGAAAGAGCACCGTTGGCCGTCGAAAATATCCCACGACACACGCGCACACATGAGCCGCCCTTGATAAGAGAAGATACTCTAGAGGCTCCAGAAGCTGCTCAAAGCATGGTCAGCATAAATGAAATGGCTGATGCATGCAACACGAGTGCTTTCAGCGGAAAGAATGGCTCCAATGCGCAAAATCGCAACTTGAACCTCGGAGAAACGACTTCCAGGCAAAAACCGACACCCCCAGGTGCGTCGCTGCTGGAACCAATCGTGGGAAGAGCGCTTGAGGCGCGAACGCTTTCCCCTCCCGCTATCGATGGCCCTTTCGAAAGTTTCTCCGGTATTCCTCTAAATTACGAACGCAAGCCATTGCCATCGGACGAGAATTCGTCTGCAAGCTCTGGCGATGCCTGTGTTCATACATATATTCGCAAAAAATATTGCGCAGAGCCGCACGAAAAATTACGGCGCTCAAGAAATATTCCCAGTAGCCCACCGGGAAATTGCCTGTTTTATTCCCTCATGAAAATCATGAAGCTCAAAATTTCAGCGACGAAATTGAGACGTCAGCTGTTGGCCTCCCCTTGGCTCAGATCATGCGGTGAACCGGCCGAAACAGAAAAGATTTTAGAATCTTCCTCAGATTATGGCACTATAGACTGCGTGTTTATTTTTGCCCATGAGTTTAAAGTGAACGTTTGCGTACACTACGATCCCCCTGGGGACTCGCGGGTCTATTGCCACGTGTTAGTAGCCAATGCTGCTGACACTATACATTTAAACTTGACAGGACAGCATTTTACGCCGTACTTACGCGTAAGCGCCCCAAAGGACGCCGCCAAACCGGTCAAACCCGGGCGTGAGCGATCCCCATCAAGTGAAAGCGAGAATGAGCGAAATAAATCGCCAATATTTGGGCGAAAAAGCGTCTCAAACATAAAGCTGCTCGTACTGTTACGCATTCGAGCGCCAATAATAAATTCGCAGCTAGCGACGTTGGCGATCAGCTGGCGGCAGGCGCGGAACATATCTCTCCGCCTGAGCTGCAGAAGCCAGCACCGAGCCAGCCGGTAGCGTTTGCAGAGTCGCATGCCCCAGAAAATTGGCCAATACAACCAAACTTAGAAGTAACTCCACAGGCAAATTTAGAATTTTTGCCAGAAGCTGAGTCGATGGGAAACGACCCGCCGCTGCATGATCGGGTAGAGACGCACGACAGCGCTCGGCAAAGTCTCGGCGCAGACCAAAGCAGTGAAAAGTCTGACAACGCCGCTATGCAGCTCGGCTCGTCACAGTCTCATGCCAGTGCAGCTGCGCCGATAAATAAAGGCAGCGCAAGCACTGATAACGAGGCGTCGTCTGACGGCGAAAGAACTACAGCTGGAATTAAAGCAGCACTCGACAATGACAAGCTAAAACGCTACGTCACAACAAAAGCGAGGCCGCCCCGTGAAAAACCGCCGTGGGCAATTCCGGAAGATCAAGAGCCTCCAGCTTTCAACCACCTGCGGGCATATGACGAGCATCCCTTTCGATTCAAGGAAAATCTGGTGTACTTAATTTCGGCCGATAATTTTATATCGACCGAAGTACAAGAAGCCTTGATTGAACGAGGATATTTGAACCCACATGATTTGACTAATAGTCAATTCAAATTGGGCGAAGTGAATGTCACGGCTTGTGGTAGATTTAAGCTTTTCGGAGTCTACATTAAGGCTCACTTCGAAGATCGCCCGCTTCGTGTCGATCTTCGAAGATGTCTGAAAACTCTAAAGAAAGTAATAGTCAAAGAGAAGGTGCGCAGCATCGCTGTAATAAAAGATCTAGCGATGCTTACGCTTGCTGAATGGGCAAACTTTGTCGACATTTTCGACAATATTTTTGGCGGAATAGCATTGCACGCAATTCTGTACAAGAATAATTTGCCAATCCCTCCAGCCTCTGATCGCTTCAAGTTAATTAAAGAGTATCATGAGGCAGCGATGGGCGGACATCGGGGTATGTCGAAAACATATAGCAAAATTGCTAATGATTTCTACTGGCGGAATATGCGCCCCGATGTAAAACAATTTGTCGCCCGATGCGCGGTGTGCCAAAGCAACAAATTGGTTCGCGTTAAAACTCGGCTTCCAATGCTTATCAGCAATACACCTGCAACACCTTTCGCACATCTCGCTTTGGACTTTTATGGCCCGTTAGAGCAAACCAGACACGGCAATAGGTATATTTTGTCAGCACAAGACATGCTCACAAAATATACAATTTTAACGCCAACAAAGCATGCAAACGCAGATGAAGTAGCGCGTGTGTTGACCGACAGAATAATCTGCATTTTCGGTCCTCCCGCTGCTATTGTCACCGATCAAGGCTCTCATTTCCAGAATAGGGTACTTGAAGAGCTTGCCAAAATTTTTAATATAAATAAATTCTGCACGACCGCTTATCACCCACAAGCGAACGGGTCAATCGAGCGAATGCATCACACATTGACTGAGTATCTCAGAAAATATGTAAAGCATATTGACAGGTGGGACAAATGGACCGCCATTTGTCAACATGCATATAATTGTACCGAACATGAAAGTACCCGGTACTCGCCGCACGAGCTGCTCTTCGGCTTTAAGCCAAGAACACCGTCAAGTTTTCCCCGAAGCAGCGACGACTTATCATACAACGATTATTTAACAAATGTGTCAAATAATCTGACGGTCCTACAGACAGTAGCTGTAATGAACCTGGTACAGTCAAAGTATCGGTCCAAGCACTACTATGACCGGAAATTAAATACAAAACATTTCCGTGAAGGCGAAATCGTCTTTTTAATTAACGAGCCGAAGAAGGGAAAGTTCGCGCGAGAATACCGCGGACCGTATGAAATTATCACGATTAACCGCGAAACAAATAATGTAACGCTGCAAAACGACGAATCAACAAAGGTCGTGCACGTAAACAAAATTGAGCGTCCGAGCGAGCTAGCAAGAGACGCAGAGGCCTCGGATTTGGACCCAGTGGGTTGAGACGTTTTTTTTTACTGTTTTTTTTGCGCGTCCCCGGACGGGCTACGCCGCAAAAGAAAACAAAAACGTCCCATGGCTAGAACCATCCCAATTACGTCCAAACCTCAGCAAAGCCAAGCTGCTCAATAGCTATTTCTGCCTAGCTAAAATAACCGTGTTGTTCTTCTCTAAAATTCTAGACTCTGTGCGTTATACGGCCTAGGGAGCGGAGAAGCGCAGACAGTCAACAATCCGTCAACCCATTTCATCCAGCAACTACGGGAAAATTTAGGTTTAATAACAGAGAAGATAGCGCCGCTCGCAACCTCCAGTACGAACTGGAAAATCATCGAGAAAATCGATCTGCGCACCTATTTCCAGGCTAGCGATGTCCTGGTAAAGCTCGTAACGACTGCGGTACGCGCGTGTATCCCGCGTTGCGACGCGAAGGGTCTGATAAAGGAGGCTGAATCCGCCACCCGCGACGCCGAGCATACGAAAAATCTGATTTTGACTCACGGCGAAAGAGCCGATCCTCAACGTATGCGGCGCGCGCTTCTGCCGTTCATAGGCTCGATTCATAAATATCTTTATGGCACGCTAACCGAAGCTGACGAGGCCGAAATCCAGGAGGCAGTCAGGATAATTGCCAAGGACGTGCGCGCGACAGCTGCCTTACTTGCCAACCAAACAGAGATAGTCGAGCACGAACTCACGCATCTGAACGAAAGGATGCGCAAGTTAGAAGCACTTTCGACCGCATGGGCGAGCAGAACCGCTGAAAATACGAAATACATCAATGATCTTGAGGTAGAAATGAGCATTAGAGTCAGCCTAGTGCAATTCCGTTCTGACACGGAAGTGATCACTAATGCAATTCTTTTTGCAATAAAAGGGCTTATCCACCCAAAGGTTATGGCCCCGGAAACTATTGCCCGTGCGGCAAAAACCATCGAGAGTTCGATTAATCACGCGAAATTTCCCCTTAAGCCGAACGAATTTTCGGCAATTTCGATAATGGAAATCTCTAAAATTTCCATATTGGTCTCGAACGGCTACCTGGTATATCACATCGCTATTCCATTGGTCGACGTTGAAAAGTTTTATTTATTTAAGGCCTCACCGGTTCCCGCAATCCAACAAATATCTAATATATCGTACATGGCCGCTTACATTTGGCCAGTTCACACGTACTTCGCAATAAGTTCGACTAATCGCACTTATCTGCCAATCCCAGCCGAGAAAGTACCAAAGCTTCGAAAGCTTCAAAATACATTGATTGCGGTAGACCCAGAACCGGTGCGAGAAATTCGCGACAGCGCAGTTTGCGAAATAAAGATTGCAGCCGGACGCGAGATTCATAACCCAGAAGAATGCGATATTCGCATTAAGAGGCTGAAAGAGTCATTCTGGTTGCGTTTGCACAGAGTGAACACCTGGGTTTATTCCGCAAAGCACCCAGAGGATATCTATATCCAGTGCTTAAGGGCAGAGCAAATAACGGCGCAAATCGCTGGAGCTGGTATCCTCGAACTACGCGAGGGCTGTACTGCTCACACGGCGAGCGCACGTTTAATAGCTTCCTCCACAGTAGCTAAAAAATTGAACGACACGTCATTTGGCGGTCTGCAATTTAACGTATCAAAAATCATGGCATGGCTAAATGAATCAGCCACTTCCGCCATGGATCTGCACCAGGCTATCTCGAATCTGGCCGAACATTGGGCTGACGCCGCTCATGGCTCCGGAACTGAGAACTTAAAGAGCGGGGCCAATCTGCGCGAAATCGCGACTAAAGCTCGCGAGATCGCACAGAGAAGATCGTCGGCCTTCGAATTAAAAGACTTAAGCTACACCACTAGCCTGCTCAGCTGGGTCTCGTGGTCTTCGCTCGGTCTAATCGCAGCAGCGATCCTTGTAATATGGTGCTATATGCGCTACCGCGCCAATAAACCAATGCGCGACCTTATGCGACAACAGCGCGAAATGCTGCAGCTCGAATCGATTCGGGAAATTAGTCGCAGCAGAGCGAACTTGGCAAATTAAAAATGCAGCTCAAGTTCGACGCTTCCTCGCCGCCACGGCCGTAGAAACATCGCCGCGACTCATGTTGCATGAACAAGCCGGTTACCAAATTCAATTATTTCAACGGAAAATGAATAGGCCGACTCATTCTCGCGCTACGAGTAATTATTCTCGTGGTTCACGGGCCTCACTGCCATAAGCCAGGCTGCTCAAAGGCGAGAAAAACATTAACGTTCTAGAAATATTCATAATAATATCAAACTTTAATAATAAATAGGTGCATTATGATCACCTACGTATCAATGGGTTATTGGGTTTTTTTTAGTATTTCAGCCATATTACAATTATATTATAATAATCATGTATATACATACACTAAAGGGTTCAGTATAATTTTATATATACTTTGCAATAGCCATATATTTTGTAATAATACAGGCTCGGACAGGCCACGGTACACAAAAGAAAAGTACTCGTGTGCAGGAGCATAAATTCAACCATGAATAATTATATATATATATTTTTCAGATAAATTTTGTAGTTAGGTGTAAGGTATTTTGTATTTAAGAGCTCTGCCAGCCCAAAATGTAAGGCAGCAGCGGCTGTCAAGGACAACACCCGCGCCTATACATCAACACCTTCACACACACTTAATATTGCATAAAACAAATGTCTTTTCCTGTACTTAACTCGACATTTACGGAGTCGAGGGCAAAATTGGATCAGAATCCAATGCGCGCACCTCGCGCGTATGTGCACAAAGCACTGGCATCCCAGTAACATATTTTTCTCAAATAAACGTAAACTCATACAAACTTCAGCGCGGAGCGCGCGCTTGCGCGCCCCGACGCTTTACACTCTTGCGCTGCACGCACGGCTTCGCCGATGACTCTGTTTTTTTTGGGCGCCGAGGACGGCACCCGCGCGCCCCGAGGACGTGTCACGGAGAAGCGTTAGGTTCTCCGTGGCATCTCGGATGGCCGCTACCCGACGACGCCGGATGCGTCGTCAGCAGGGAACGCCGTTGCCTGCAGTTCTCACGCACAGAGGTGCAATGCTTGCACTTCTGCACGTGGAGACGCTCGCCACCTCCTCGTCGCGGCGGCGGCAGAGCGGCAGATCTCCGGCGACCACCAGACTGAGCAGAGCTCTGTCTGACACGAATAAAGGGACTTCTTCGCAATCCACCTTGTGGCTTCTTGCCCTGCTCACAAGGCAGGACCCACCCGCCAACCAATCAACCATCCATCCATCCATCCGTAACATCCCACATCAATGTAACGCAGCAGCGGTTCCGATATTTCCTGGCACAAACAAACTATTTCCTAACAAAAAGAAATCAAAAGGGTAGAGAAGATCCAATGCGACTCGCGCAACCAAAATCTTTAGGGACACTCTCACAACACTCGTACATTCATGCTCATTCTCGTAGACACTAGCAAAAAAAAAAAACAAACTTACACACTACACACCGAAAATGACACCAATCTTGTAAAGCAACAACGGTCGCTAAACGCGTAACAAAGACAATACACAAATAACACAACGAACAGCATCCGTACTCTACACCTTATGCAATCAAAATTTTAATCATTTAGGAAAAATGACTAATTTGAGACTGTTTTTTTTTTCGGGCGACGTGGACATTCGTCCACGCGTCCCGGACGTGTCACGGGCGTAAGCCCGGGGCACAGCACCGTACACCCGCAGAGTGCTGCGCGGCCCAAAGTTGCCGATGCAGCACCTTTGCGCGGAGCAGTCCGCATACGCGAACTTCCACCGGTCAGCGGGCCGGCAGATCGCCGACGACACTCGCCAGATTAGGAGCTCCTCTCTCTGTTAATAATATATAGATAATAAACCAGAATTACCATCGAGTTGCTCTTCTTGTCCATCACCCGACTACCCGCCCTCCCTTTTTTGTAACAAGAGAGAGAGAGAGAGAGAGAGACAGAGAAAGAGAGAGAGAGGGAAAAGAGACGTGTGGGCTATTTGCCGATACGTCGCAACTTACGGTAGACGCTAGTGATGGTCTCTCACTAGCACAGTATGGCGCTGCTTGACGCCGTCTTATATAATGTCTTGTCTCTCTCCGTGCTACTCGATCTCCTACCTTTATGCTTCGCCTGCCACTCCTTCCGCCTCGAGATTTGTCTTGTCGGGCGTCATGTGTGATTGTGAATGCTATGTATGTACGTGTGCGTGCATATGTGTGCTGGGCACATGCTCAGTTAGTGAACGTGTGCACTGTTACAATGGTATGGGATGCTCTGTGATAGACTACGGGATAGTAAATGAGGAAGGAAGAAGAATGGTATAGGTGAAATATATACTAGAATCAGGTTACATTACCAATAGAGATAGGTACGGAAAAGAAAGAAGAAGAGACAAAAGAGGAGATATGCATGACGCTATAGACAGAAGAGGTGATCACAGAATGTAGAAGTTGGCTGGATAAGGGAGGGGAATAAAGACATAAAGAAACATGCAAGTCAAAGTAAGGAACCACAAGAGGGTCGCAGAAGAAGAGAGAGGAGAGAAGGTGGTGGGATGAGATTGAAGGAAGAAATGGGTAAAAATGAAGAAGTCAAAAAGAGGGATAAAAAGAGGGGGAGAGGGCAGATATCTGTAGTTAAAAGAGAGCTAAGAAACATGTACAGGAAGAAAAAAGAGGAAGGACTAATAGGAAAGAGATAAAAGAAGTGAGAGAGGACAGAATAGGCAAACAAATCTGAAATTTAGTTAAAACGAGAAGAACGGGTAAAAGTAAGCAGATAGATAGAGAGATAGATGATAGTAAGTTGACAGAGTTCTTCAGGGGGCAACTGGCGGAGAGAGATACGCCGTACGAAGGAGTAAGGGAAATAGAAGAGATCACAGGGAGGAATGGAAATAATCAGAAAGCTGAAAGAGAAAAGGGCTTTAGGGGAAGATGGTATACAGAATGAGGCATGAAAGTATGGGGAAGAGAGACTACTAGAGGAACTAACGGAAATACTTGGAAAAATCTGGGAAGGAGGGGTATTATCAGAAGAATGGATAAAAGAAACAGTGACGCCAATCTACAAAAAAGGAGAAAAGGGAGACTGTAAAAATTATAGAGGGATTACCCTAATGGACGCGGGCTAAAAAATCTACTCGGAAGGGGTAGAATGGAGAGCTAGCTGGAAGAAGAGGGCAGAATGAGCGACGCACAGATGGGGTTCAGAAAAGGAAGAAGGAGAACAGATGCGATCTACGTAGTTAATAAGGCAGTAGATCAAGAGCTAAGAAAAAAGGAGGAAAGGTATACGCTTGTTTTGCAGATCTGATAGCAGCAATCGATAAAATAAACAGACAGAGAGGTGGAGAATGATGGTGTAACTGGGAGTGAGTAAGAAGATAAGAGAAAGGGTCAAGGTGATTTACGAAAAGACGGAATGTGAAGTAAATCTAGGAGAAATAAAAGTAGGTAGCTTTGAGATGCAAAAATGGGGAAGACAAGGTTGCCCGCTAAGTCCACTACTTTCCAATGTGGCAATCACATACTTAGAAGTAGAGATGGGCAAAATACAAGAAGGGGGAATTACCTGTGACGAGGTTCGCTCGTCAGGCCAAGCACTGACTCCTCGCCTCGCTCTCGTTACTTACGTCGCAACAACCACAGGAAAATAATTCCTTCTTTGTTGTTTGTAGAGATAACGAGAGGAGGACAGAGTCGCGGCCAGAGCCATAGCCGCCCGGCGATACCCAGCGCATGCAGCAGCGAGAGAGTCAGCGGTGTGGAGAGGGGGAAGCCTCGCTGCGAGCAGCAGTTGGAGCCAGGGAATGCAGCTAGCGCACGGTATCGCACGCCTGTGTGAAGCGTGTGTGAAAGGTGTGATTGGGTGCCGGTGGAGGTATCGAGGAATGACTGAATCGCGGTTCGAAAGTCGCGCGCATTATATGACTAATTGACGTTTGTCTATGACACATCAATTAGCGGTATGCGGACAGGCCCTTCGCGACAAGAAGGCTCGCGGCGCGCGACTCGTTCACTCAATTTTGGACCAGCGACGGGAGCACACCTGGAGCAATACTACCTACACACGAACGCAAGTTTATCTTCCGCCACGTGGAGGTTTCAGAAGTTAGTCAAGAGGACGAGGACGCAGAAAACCGAGAAGCTAATCACTTGTAGCGAAGGTTGGTTATATTTATGTATCGGGAATTTCGTGGTATTGATTGTGGTCGGTAGATTACTCGTAGTGCGTCGGAACGTTGTTGAGAACGATCGAGAAGGAGTTAGAGTCGCGGTGTGTGATTGTGGCGTGGTAAGAGTGCGAGAACGATTGAATAGACATATTTACTGCAGCGTAATGTGAATTGTATATCATGGCCAGAGATTTATATTATAATAAATGTGATATTGTTACACATTCTATTGCTGAAACCGAGTTGTGATCACCTCTGTTCATTTTCCCCCTCACACCTGCGTGATAGTCGGAGTTCGCCCGAGAACTCTGAAAGTTGTTGACGACGGAATGCCCTCGCGAGAGTATAAGACTCAGCCGCGGAGCAGTTGAACGTGTTGAAGTATCAGATTACTATTCGGTCTGGCGCCCTTTTCATAAATTCGGCCGGATAAGGAAATCTTTGTGTTAACGTTGGTGCTCGGGAGTTACTCCCTGGAAACCAATTCCATCGGGTAACCGCCACGTTACACACCCAAGGAAGGAAAAAAATATGGTCGGTATCGTATGCAGACAATATGTTGCTTCTAGCAGCAAATGCGAGCTGCCTGAAGGAAATGCTGAGAAGATTTAGGGGAGTTGTTAGAAGAAAGGGTCTAGAGCTAAACCCGAAGAAAATGAAGGTTATGATATTTAGAAATGGAGGAAGAAGGAAGAGAGAAGAGAGATTTGAGTTGGAGAGAGAAGAGATAGAGGGGGTGAAGAAATTTCAATACCTAGGCTACACTATTAAAGAAGCTCGAGAGAAGATTCAAAGAAGGTTTATTAAATGGGTGCTAAAACTGGGGAGGACTGGCCAGCCCACGTAATCCACTGGAAAACAAATTGGTTTAAGTTAGATAAAGGGGCAAGGAAAAGGGCTATAGGATATGAAAGAAAAGTAAAGAGGGCAAAAGAAAACTCATACATAGAGGAATGCCGGAGACAGCTGAAGAGAAAAGGAGAAAGAGGGGACTGGAGAGGAAGAGGTAAGGACAAGAGGAGGAGCGAACTGGAAAAGTACGGTATTTCGATTGCAGAATACATAGAAGACTGGAAGAAGGAGAAGGGGTGGAGGGAGAGATAGAATGAATAAACAAGAACACACAATGGCAGAAGTCGAGAGATAAGGATGAAGAGGGGAAAGAAGAGATGAGAGTGAGGTTGCACCTGGAGAAAGAGAAGAGAGAAGTTTGTTGGACTTAGAATGCGATGTAGAGATAATGAGGGGCAAATTGAGAAGAGAGAAGAGAAAGGGAGAAGCTACAAAGGATAGTAGAGGAGAGAATGTATGATAGAAAAAAAACAGAAGAGAATGCAAGGCGAAAAAAGGAGGGAAAGGGTACAAAAAAGGAAAGTATCAAGCTGAAGGGTGAGGTTAGATAAATGAGTGCGAGCAAAAGGAAGAGGAGGGAAGAGGGTAGAAGCAACGTTGATTTACGTTGATGAAATTTTGCGTACTGAGGTAGTTCCGATGCGACAACAAATGGGTCGTAGCTTTATTCTAATACATGACAATGCTCGACCACATACTGCAAGATAGACTCGCAATTTTTTGAAAAGACATAATATTGAGACATTGCCACATCCTGCCATGAGTCCTGACCTAAGTCCTATTGAATATGTATGGGACATAATAGGTAGAAGATTGCGTCGATTAAACGATCCTCCAAGAAATCTTACAGAACTAGAGGTGGCTTTAAATCAAATATGGTACGAAATACTTCAAGATGATATCAGAGCTTGTATCAATATGAGAAAGCGATTAAAAGAAGTTATCCGGCGTTGAGGAGGACCTACAAGATATTGAATATGTATCATTCACATTTAACAAATAGGATTTGGAGTCAAAAAATACTGCGGAAATGACGAGTCGTGGTATCCCTCATTTGTTCACAAGTAAACCAACCGGTCCTTTTCAGGGCCAAAATGATGCGCTAAATCCAATCAGCAACCTCCATGTGGTGCGCATCGGGTAATGCTAATGCTAATGATAAAGCAAATCACCCTCGTCACACTAACATTAATGCATGTCACCTTCAACAACAGTTTTTTGGTTATTGCATAAAAAAAAACTAGAGAACGTGTCTGTAGAAATTATAGATTTTTTCAGAATTTTATTTAAATACAAAATCTCAAAATAATGTCAATTTATTTACGTTGTGGTCATGGTACTTATAATTTATTTACGTTACAATACACCGAAGTAGCTATAAACATTTAAATTAGATGGATATGGTCTCGGAGTGCCATAAGCTTTCCAATATATGGGTAATATTATAAGATATAAATTTCTCATAATAATTATGTACTGATAACTGGATTATAAACTAAACGGTTTATACATATAAATATACATATACATTATAAACTAGACGGTTTATATATTTAAAAGAACTGCAAATCAATTTACTTGTAACAAAAATCAGCTGCATGCGTATACAATTTTCGTAGACTTCCGTGAACTGGCGGTGTAGCACAAAAGCGTATTTCTTGGCATAAATTGTAACGACCTTTTTTGCAAAATTCACATGTTTTACATGGCACTCCGGGTTCGATAGCAACTCGATCCCCAATCTGAAATAAATGAATAGTATCCTTTATTTTAAAAAATTTCTAAAATAACGAATTTCATCATTTATCTAATTGTAATCGCGAAATCGTATTAAATAGGTATTATTATTCTGTACAGCCTTGAATATTTTCAAGTCATTCTTCAAGTCAAGATCTATTACTTTTAGAGATATGAGGCTTATGCAAAAAAAAAGTTACATTAAATTTCCCAATACCTTTTATATCAATAATAATAATTTTTATTATTTTACTGCCGAAAACGAGGTATTTCACGGATGGCGGAACCCCTTGAATTGGCAGATCCATACGGATGATCCTTTTAGTGGAAAGAGGAAAAAACTCGATACCCTGCACAAGGAAATGGTAGCAACACCGAACGGGCTAAAAAGGGTACTGAGGCTGACATTGCCTACGCAGGACCTTGGCAGCCAAAGAGGTAAGCTCCATAATACTTATTTTCCTGTAATCCGCTCACCCCCCCCCCTCTGATAAAAAGGGGGCTGTACACACTCCTCCTATTTCAATTGCAGTAAAGTATTGTCAAGCCCAATTCATCTGTTTTGCCTTGCATTCACTCATCGCCGCATTAAATACAGCGCACGAGGTCATGTCAGGCACATGAGCCAGGTCTTGATCGACTCGTCCCGTGCAGAGAAAACAGGAGGTCGCGCTCGTAAATGCTTTGCCTAGGTTCCCCTTCTGTCCACATTTCCAAAAGCAGTCGCGTCTATCCGGTTCTCTACAGTCCACGCTCACATGACTCTAGTTGACGCATCTCTAGCACCTCGGCACGCGTAGCCTGGAACAAATCTGCAAGTTTATCTACCCGATTTTTATCCGGCTTTTCTTTAGTAATTCTGTCACCTAGTTTGCGGCAAACTCGCAAACAGCTAAGGCCTGTCCGCAGTTATTAGCTGCGAAGAAGTGTAAATGAATGGGTGTGCATGTCAGCAGTTACTATTATAGAGTCAGAGCTTTTGATTAGTCGTTCCCGTTATAGCGTTATTGCGAAGAGTATTGACACGACGAAGAACGTTTCCAGAGGACAGTGCGTGGATCTTGTAAGTTAACGTTTGTCCAGAATGGTGTTACCTCACCCAGGGCCAGCCCGTCAGCTCTCTACTTTACCGACTACAAGCAAAGGAGTATTAGACCAACGGCGACCAGCTCTGGTAGAAAATCGCGATCTTTCCAACATTATATCATTATTGTTGTTTATTCACCAAGTGGATCGAACTAGCAGCACTATGAAAAGCCGACGGGAAAGGCATGAGCCGCCTAGTCAAGTAAAAAATCTTCCTCAGGCATGGCTGCCCCCATACCATTGTAAGTGACAATGGTCGACAATTCATCGGGAGGAAATTCGAAACTTTCCTTAAGGAAAGCGGGGTAGAGCACCGCAGAACCCTACCATATAGCCCTCAATGCAATCCCATCGAACGCATCAACAGGGTCGTAAAAAACATGATATCGCAGTAGGCAAAAATCACAAAAAGTGGGACGAAAATCTCCACGAATTAAAATTTGCCTACAACACAATAAGTAGTACCGCCACAGGGTACACCCCAGCATACCTGAACACCGGAAGAGAGTTCCGAGTACCAGGGAGTCTGCATCAGAAGGTTAAAAACCAGCCCATAACACCGCTAGCCGCACGTTTACGGAACATCAAAGACGCCATCGAGCTCGCTAAAACACGAATAGCTCAGCAAACGAAAATTCGAGAATGTACACAAATTCACACACTCAAAAAATCGCAGGATATAAATAGCCGGCCGAGAATATGTAAATTAGTAATCATGAACACGGACCTAAACACACTCGACGAGTTACTCGCAGCCCTTGAGGCAGATCTCCCCGCGAATACGTTGGAGTACAACCCTGGCAAAACACCATCACCGCGGGGCTATACCTCGGCGCCTCCACCAGCTCCCGAACGGTCACGAGGTCGTTGTGCCAATCGGCGTACGTAAATACGTCGTGCGGTACAACGGCTGCAAGAGGCTCCTGCGGCTGGTGCCAGCAACAGGGGATATCCGACACATAGGCCCGGCGCGCTCCGTAAGTCCTGTTATGTTATGTTCACGCCGCGAAATTTTTCTCTATCACGATCTCTAGTTTCGCGCTCCGAAATAAGGGGGGAATGCAACGAGACGTCAGTCTCGTGCAAAACATACACAAAACGGCCACACACATGAGCGAGCGAAGGGCGAACCCGCACGTAAACAACGCGAGCACAAGCCGAATGCTCATGTACAGCAACACGTGCTCGAGCGACGCGAACACAGCCGCGGGTAAAACACCAGCGAAGGGGACACACAAAGCACCACACGAATACACATACTATACGACTCACTCACCTCCAGAGGGCGTTGGCGCCAGCGTTTGGTGCTATATAAGCCCAGCCGCGACAGCACAGCGGGCAGTTCAGTTAGAGCTTCCGATCCGAGCGTTGCCGTGAGCACACGACACCGCTAGGAGAGCGCTAAGAGAATCACCGACATCTGGCCGTTTCGTGCGCACACGAAACGGCGCAGATATCTAAAAACACCGCACCGCTATCTGGATTACCGCTGTGAGCACACAGGATAATTCAGACCCACTAGGTACCTGGAGGAGCGCCTTCGTGAGCACACGTGGGGCAACTACTGGCACTAAACTACCGCCAACCACCGTTCCGTGAGTACACGTCTCTGTCAGACTCTGCACACGCCGTTTCACACACTTCCACCGTCCCACCGTTTCTCTGTCCCTATTGCCACTGTGAGCACACAGGGTAATAGGAACTAGAAACTGACTGCAGAAACTTGCAGAGTCGTGAGCACACGTCTCTGGCAGACTCTACACACGCCGTTACACACACTTCCACCGTCCCACCGTTTCTCCGTCCCTATTGCCACTGTGAGCACACAGGGTAATAGGAACTAGAAACTGACTGCAGAGACTTGCAGAGTCGTGAGCACACGTCTCTGTCAGACTCTGCACACGCCGCTACACACACCTCTACCGTTCCGCCGTTCCACTTGCCGCTGTGCGCACACAGGGTAAGAGGAACCGCGAGAAACAACTACAGTATCGGGTTGAGTCGTGCGCACACGTCTCAACCAGATCCTGTAAAATAAGACTCTGCACTCCACTATACACACCTCCACCATTCCACCGCTCCACTTGCCGCTGTGTGCACACAGTGTAGGAAGAAGCCAGGAACCGGCACGGAGGCCGCACAAGATCGTGCGCACACGTTCTTACGAGGACTCCGTGATATCAGAAACACACATGGGTATTCCGCCGTTCCTACTGTCACTGTGCGCATACAGGACATAGGAACAACCGAACAACCGCACTCCAGACCGAGCGTACACGGTTCCATTGTAAGCGATGGAGTGATTGTAAACTAGCGACACCGTACCGTACCGTTTCCGCGCCGTACCGAATAGATTATAAGGATTAATTGTAAGAGACAAGTCTTTCTAAATAAGCGTATTCTTGATTGGTTACAGGTGGCGAATGACAACACGCCTTATTAAGTAATTAAATATATAAACAATTAAAACCAAACCAGAACGTAGTTATTTTTAACCTACTTCCCTTTCCGAATCCTGGTCCAGACTGACTATATCCGGCACGAGGGAAACGCAACCGTTACATGTTAATGAGTATATCCTATTATCAAGATGTGGTTTAAACTACTGAGGATACAAGTGCAATGGTCCAGAGAACACAAAACACTCAAAAGCTTTAAAACGACTGTGAAAAAAAGATAAGTAGTCAATGATAGTTATTTTAGCAATTTTTCTAAAATAACCTTTGTTTTCAGATATTGCCAGTCGTTTGGCGATATCTGAAAAACGTTTGAAAAAACGTTTTGGCTAGTGTATTGGTAAGTGTTATTGTATGTTATGCCTCATAATATAATCTTTAACTTAAATGTTGATTTCCGTAAGATTACAAGCACACGCATGGATCAAATGGGCTGAAATTTTTTTACATATTCCTGATACTACTAGTTCTTATATAAATGTAGGAAATTTAATTTGAATGTGAAGACATTACTTGAAAAATTCATATGTGGTTTATTTATTGATTAATTATTAATTTTTTTAACATTTTAATTTTAAAAATGACTTCTTTACATTTAAATTAAATTTCTTACATTCATATGAGAATTTGTGGGATGAGGAATACGTAGAAAAATTTTTGTTCATTTTCTTACTTCAGAATCTTACGGACAGTGAATAAACTCACAATATAATATCCCAGTTATTACAAGGGCATTCTGGGTCATTATGGTGTCAAAAAATTGTAAAATGTAGGTAATGTATCATATTTTTGTATAAAAAAAATTAAGAGATATAGATATTTATTCATATCATTTAAAAAATCATAACTTTTTTTAGGTTTTAAAGATGGCCTACCCCGTAATGTTATTTTTTCAATACTTTTGACCAATGATTTTTCAATATTTGTATACACTGATTTAACATCCAGACTAATTAGACTATGGTTCGAAGGGATATTAATACTTCTTATTTTCTCTATAAATTCGCAACTATTTTCACGTAACATTTTAGTAAAATTTTGTCTGTGTGTATTTCACATACTTTATGTTTTGTCGAAGAAACCATTCTCATTCCAATTTTTCATGAAGTTCATGACTTTTGTTTGTATTTTTGTTATTGGATTTTTTGGAATGACAGTGTATGTGTTTCTATCAGATGATTGTAGTTATATTTTTTCGATGTATTATACAGAGAAACTGTAACGCTGCCTTTGTCCGCAAATGTAAATATAATAATGAAATTGTGTTTTATAAAATTATTTTCGTCTCGCCGTGCTGGAAGTTGAACTTCCCGCACGCCTAAGCGTGTGGGAAGTGATCGTTCCTTTTACCGTATCGAAATATAAAACTTTTCTTTATTTTGTTTATTTTCAAGTATATTTCAACGTCACATCATAACAAAAGACAAAGACCTTGCGTTATCAATGCGTTACACGACACGATTATTGGTTTACAACCGAAACTGTTTTTATAAGTATTAGCTCATAAAATAACAAACTTGCATTCACGAATTCAGCGGCATAACTTTAAAGTAAGATTAATTCAGTATTTTGGATAAAAATTCAAGAGAATTTTTTTCTGAGCGGTGGTTTTCTGGACCGTAACTTTAAATCCAAGTACTCTATAAAAAAAGTCAAATAGAAAAGTTGTAGATATTTTAAAAATACAACTATTTTTCCTTGATACATATTTATAGACTTTGCTGAGGCTTCCTGTGAAACCGATGGTACGCTTCACTTCTTAATCGTTGTGGGTAGTCGGGTATCAATGGAGTCGATTAGTTCTATCTCAGTATGGTTTCTAGTTCAGAGTAAATCATGTTACCTTTTTTATATCCTGTTCGATACACTTAGTTCATTGTGTTAGTGTATCACACAAGTATTTCTATTTTCTGCATACTTCTTTTATAGACTTGAGGGCGAAACACAGCTGTGTGTTATTGTAGTATATTTTAGAGAACTCTAAATATACTATAATAATCCAGGCCGCTTGTATAAATCCGACATCTCCTAAGCGTTCATAATAAATGCCTAGATTTTGGTCGATTTAATGTATTGCGTATCTCTTTGTGGCTTAGGTTGCTATTAATGTTCAACGGTTCTAGTGGTATATGTGATTATTATAGGTTCTGAATTTTGTATTCTTACTCATTTTAATTCTTGACATTTTTTACAGTTTCTTATGTATTCCGTTATATCTGATTTTATACCGTTCCAGTAAAACTTTTTTATATTCATCTATGGCTTCCGACTAAGCTGTCGTGATACTCTGTGATAATATTTTCTCAAATATCTTCGCTAGATATAGTATAGGTTCCATAGCATATGTATATCGTCATAGTTTTCAAGACAGCTATTAAGCGTATCTAAAAAGGTAGGAAAATTTAGTTTGTCAGTTAAATCATTTTGTTTTGATATTCTGATAGTTACTATATTGCTTTTGGTAATCGGCTCAGCTAACGTGACCGTTCTGTTATTGTTACTTCATCAAAGTGGCGTTTTTTGAGTATAACGGTTAATATTTTTGTAGCGGTTATTGGCGTTATTAACACCTAGTCTTGTTTGGGCTTTTATCTCTTAATTTCATTTTTTCTATGTTTCCCAAACCCAGCAACAATTTGTAAGCACCTATGGTAAATTCGGAGTTCGCAGAATTAAAGTTGGTAGTGCGATCACCTCCTCTGTTGTTGGGATTCTTGATAACGCATCGGCGTTAACGTTGAGTTGTCCCAGTTTATTAATAAACTGGTGATCATATTCCCGTAGTCCAGTACGCCAACGTATCAATCGTTGTATGGGAGATTTTACTGAAGTTATCCAGCGTAATAAATCGTGGTCACTGATTAAAGAAAATTTTCGACCATATAGTAGGGCGGTCTTTACCTATTTCTGCTGTGATACCCGCTGGTTAAGTCGAATGTACTACACTACTTCAGTCTGCCTAGTTTATCCAAAATGTTATTAATTTGAGGAATTAAATAAGCATCGGGTATGGTAATGTCATTTAATTCTCTGTAATCGGTTACCACCGAGGCGTCTGTTCATCGGGCCGTTGACTCGGTTAAATTTTGCTAAGAGTTCAGTAGATTTGGTGCTTGGGGACGTTGTAGTAGTGTAGTGAAGGACCCATAATTCCATATGGTACTGGTGGCTATGGATATTGTAGTTGAGATATGTATGGGATATGCATTTGGGGCGGGCAGTAATTTGGAGGTTGCGGATACCTCGGTGCGGATGCGCGATACTGCGGATACGGCTATTGGGTTTAATTATTTGAGCCAGTGAAACTGCTTGAAAATTTTGATATCTTGATTTATATTGATTTCCTCGATTACGTATGTCTTGCGTTGCCGGGTGAAAAGCTTCTCCAAAGAGCTCGTTGCTGTCGTTCGGATTTGGAACAACTATCTGGTGAGCGCCATGGCTTCCTGGATTCTACCTTAAAATAGACGTGTTTGTCAGGGAAATAAGCTAAATTAATAATTCCCTTGCGATCATTGGAGACTAGTATATCCTGTTCAACGCGTTGTACTATTTTTAGAGCGTAAGAAAGAAATGTTGACTCGTTCACATTCATGGCGTATAGAATATTATTATATGTTTACCATATAGGGCTTCTTCTTGCATGAACGTTCAGTTTAGTGATGCTCTTGCGCTTCCTGCAGAATGCTTCAGAAACAATACATCATTTTTATACCACCGTAATCACCGTAAAAAACTGATTTTAATAGAATTTGTCCGGAAAAATTTCCATCAATTTTCATTTCTTTATTAACCCATTAAGTCCCAAACGCACAAAATTTTAACGTTGACTTTGACCGCGCATCATTTTAAAATAAACGAGGGACTTTGAACTCAAGGCACATATACTTATGTTTTTAAGGTCGCTCTTTCGATTAGCGATGTCGAAAATTCCAAAAAATAACGTTAACCTATTAGTTTTCAACAAATATAAAAAAAAATGCACTTTTTTAACTCGGATTTTTTTTTCAAACCTAATTTCAGCAATGTTCCGAATGTCTAGGCAACTTCTAATACAGATAAAAGGTGTTCCCGATACTTGCACTTCAAAAATATGCAGCGAAACATTTCGATATATAGCGTTATCCAATTCAAAATGGCGTCCGAACGCCAAATTTTTGTTTTAAATTTCACAGATTTTTTTCTCGAAAACTATAGACTTTCATAAAAATTTCCTAAGAATATAAATGTTTTAGATTTAGTCAAAGAACATACTCAATTTTTTTCAGATTGATCCGGTACGATTTTGGATTTTTCAAAAAGTCAAAAAATCGAAATTTCGAAAAACGTCCTTAAAAAATGTGAAAAAAATTGAGATCATTTTTTGATGAATTCTAAAACATTTTTGTTCTTTCCAACATTTTATAAAAGTTTATAGTTTTTGAGATAAAATTTGAATAAAAATTCGAAAAGAAAACTTTACATATCACTTTTATAAAATTTTGGAAAGAACAAAAATGTTTTAGAATTCATCAAAGAATGATCTCAATTTTTTTCAGATTTTTTAAGGACGTTTTTCGAAATTTCGATTTTTTGACTTTTTGAAAAATCCAAAATCGTACCGGATCAATCTGAAAAAAATTGAGTATATTCTTTGACTAAATCTAAAACATTTATATTCTTAGGAAATTTTTATGAAAGTCTATAGTTTTCGAGAAAAAAATCTGTGAAATTTAAAACAAAAATTTGGCGTTCGGACGCCATTTTGAATTGGATAACGCTATATATCGAAATGTTTCGCTGCATATTTTTGAAGTGCAAGTATCGGGAACACCTTTTATCTGTATTAGAAGTTGCCTAGACATTCGGAACATTGCTGAAATTAGGTTTGAAAAAAAAATCCGAGTTAAAAAAGTGCATTTTTTTTATATTTGTTGAAAAATAATAGGTTAAACGTTATTTTTTGGAATTTTCGACATCGCCAATCGAAAGAGCGACCTCAAAAACATAAGTATATGTGCCTTGAGTTCAAAGTCCCTCGTTTATTTTAAAATGATGCGCGGTCAAAGTCAACGTTAACATTTTGTGCGTTTGGGACTTAATGGGTTAAGGGAAAGAAAATTCCTCCGCCACGCCGCGCAGCGGTCCAGAATTCAAAATGGATGGTATTAATTCGTGCTTAACTCAAAATTACAGTAAAAAAATTAAGATAATATATATATATATATATATATATATATATATATATATATATATATATATATATATATATATATATATATATATATATATATATATATATATATATATAATCTTAATTTTTATATATAGTATAGTGTTAGTCAAGTGTATTAGTCAAGTGTATATGTCTTAGTCAAGTGAGATGGCTGGCGAGAGCGGAGGCTCGTTCCATCGTCCAAAGCATATCGGTTACAAATGCCATCCAGAGCAATAAGTTAAGACTATATGTCTAATATGTGAAAGTGTATATCATACTAGCGAATTCGAAAACAACAAAGGTGAAAAATTAAGTGAAGTTCTTGGAATCTGTGGGGAACACGATGATCTAGACCTAACCTCAAAAGTGAACAGTAGAACGCTGAGTAATGAAGCAAAGCTTATAATTGCCGGAGTCAAGTCTACTGAGAGAAAAGATATAAGACGCCAAATATTAAAAGAATTTGACAAACAACTCAACGAGAATGAAGATGAAATTCTAGATAACAGCTTGCTACGTGAAAATACGATACTAAGAGAATTAAATAAAGAACTTAAAGAAAAAAATAAGCTTTTAAAGGATCTATTGGAGAAACAAAAAAACGACACACCAGCTGTTAACATTAAAACTTTTTCTGAAGTTATCTCTAGTACAAAAAATTATAATAAACCAAAACGTGTACCTGAAATTATAATAAATAAAACAGCTGAAGATCAAACCATTGAAAAAGTGAATCAAATGGTGTCGCACTATTTGATCAAAGACAAAACAATTCAAACAAAAAGAGTTATCAAGAAGAAAAATGAAATAATTATAAACTGTTTAAACGAGGAAAGTGTCGGTAAAGTTCATAATATGTTAAAGTTAAAACTAGCAGATACATGTGAAGTAAACAGAGAGCAAGTAGTGAATCCGAAAGTAAAAATAGTAGGAATAGATAATTTTGAAAATATGGATGACAGAAATATTGAAAAGGACATCAATGAGAGGAATTTCAGCAGTTTTAAAAAGAAATGCGTCTTGTTGCACTCCTACAAGAATAGCAAGACTCAACTGCAGACGGTGATATTAGAGATGCCTGCTGACGCATACGAACACGTCAGAGAGAATAATAACAGAATCTTCGTGGGATATCAAAATTGTAAGGTGTATGATTACTGTAATGTCAGACCATGTTCCAATTGTGGCAGGTTTGGCCACAATGGTACTAAATGTAAAAATAACTCTATCTGTCTAAAGTGTGCCGGAGAACATAAAACAAGGGAATGTCAAGTTAATAAAATGAATTGCACAAATTGTGCTTTTAGTAATAGCAGATATAAAACAAAGTTTAACATAGAACACGTGGCGACAGATAGCCACGAATGCGGAATTCTCAAGGCCAAGATAAGGAAGTATATCGACCTTACGGATTATACCGTACAACCAATATTACCAAAATATGTCGGTACAGTAGAAAAAACATCAGACAAAGGATTACTAAAGAAAGCATCTGGATTGTCTGCAGGTTCACTGAACTCCATCAACACACGTATAGCAGATAGGTTAAGAAGCAAGAAATAAACAGAAATGGATCAAGACCTTAATTTTGATGAGGTAAGCAAGATTGAATGTGAAGTAGAAGATATCAAGAAGCTCAACAAGACTATAATGAAGAAAAAGAATTTAATTTTTTCCGTAAATATAAGAAGTATCAATGCAAATTTTATAAAATTAGAAACTTTTATTGAGTGTTTAGCAAAAAAGCCATGTATTATAGTATGTACGGAAACATGGAACTTGCAGCATCCTCAATTCTATCAACTACAGGGTTATAAAAGATTATAATGAAAGTACAATCAACAAGACTGATGGTGTCATAATGTATATAAAAAATAACTTATATGATGATACTAGAATAGAAGTGTTTGATAGACTGAGTATTGTAAGTACAGTTATTAAACTTATGAGTGGAGAGTCAATAAGAATCTCTGCGATGTACAGGTGCCATGATATACCAAAGTCGGAATTTGTAAATAGCGTAAGAAAGTTTTTGTCTAAGCATAGAAATAATAAAAACCACTGTATTTTTGGAGATTTTAATATTGACATATTAGAAAAAAATGTAGTGAAAAATGAAATTAGTGAAAAAACAATTAGTCAAGAATTTATAAATAATTATCTTGAACATGAATATGTACCATACTTTAGAGGAATTACACGCCCCTCCCTAGACTTGGAGAAGGGTACATGTATTGATAATTGTTTTGCGAAAACTAGAAATATTCAAATCGAGTCAATTAAATTAAATATTCCTTTTAATGACCATTATCCATTGTTCATAAACATGGACCAGCTTAGATTGCAGAAAGTTAGTGAAAATGTTATAGCATACTTAAACTATAGTAAATTAATAAATATAGCTGAAAAGCTTGAATGGCAGTCATTGCTGGCAATACAAGACTCCAATGAAGCTTTAAACAAACTAGTAAAAATGATACAAAACCGTGTCGAGAGAGCCACGTGTGATAAAAAATTAAATAGAAAGAATAATAATTTATTGCTAAGAAAAAATTGGATAACTAGAGCAATACAAGTGTCTTGTAATACTAAAGAAAATTTGTATAAACTGTGGAAAGATAACCCAACTAATTCAGCACTGAAAAACGAATACAAAAATTACGAAAAAATTTTAAATAGAGTCATAAAAGACGCAAAATACAAATTTGAAAATAATGAAATAAAACGAAATATTGACAATCCAAGACAGCTTTGGAATATCATCAATACTAAGCTAGGCAAAAACAACCAAAAAAGCAAGGCACTTGACTATCTAGTTGTAAACAACCAAAAAGTTGATAACAAACTAACTATAGCGAACAGAATGAATGATTATTTTTGTAAAGTGGGCATTGATCTAAGTAACCAAATTCCAAATTTGGATAATGATCAACTAAAACTTCCAGAAAGAAATAATAAATCTATTTTTATCTACCCATCTAATAGTTTTGAAATTCTAAAAATCATAGATTCATTGAAAAAAAAACTGGAGGTATTGATAATATCAATGCAAAAACGATCAAAATAATAGCAACTTTTATAGCGAAACCGTTAGAACACATTTTTAATCTGTGTATCCAGCAATCCACGTGGCCTAATGCACTAAAAAATGCTTACATAGTTCCAATACATAAAGCAGGTGATAGGTCCTGTATGGCGAATTACAGACCAATCTCGCTTATATCAAACATAGCAAAAATTTTTTAGAAAATCATGTACAATAGATTGTGCATGTTTTTGACGGAGTGTGAAATTATATCTGACAAATAATATGGGTTTGTAAGGAATAGAGGAACTATGGACGCGTTAAACTATATTTCGAACATTATTTATAAAAATTTAGGCAAAAGTAAACCTTCCTGGACTTAGCAAAAGCTTTCGACACTGTGAACCATAAAATACTATTAGATAAATTGGAAAGATACGGAATAAGAGGCAGCGCCCTAAACTAGCTATCTCTCAGGTAGAAAACAATGTGTTAAAATACAAGAGTGTAAAAACGAATACAAAGAAATATCCATTGGTGTACCACAAGGGACCATTTTAGGACCTTTATTTTTAATTCTTTATGTGAACAATCTACTGAGAGATATGCAAAACGACACTATTATGTCTTATGCTGATGACACTGTTATAGTAGCTAGCGATAACACGTGGTCATCTGCACAGGACAAGATGAATAAGTATCTAAGTAAAGTCGCGAAGTGGCTTACTTTGAACAAATTGTCATTAAATGTTAGCAAAACAGTTTACATAGCTTATGACAGCTACTGTGACAGCGTTCCGGATAATTTACAAATTGAAATAGGCAATAATATAATAAAAAGAGTAGAAAGCCACAAATATCTAGGATTAATTTTCGACTTCAATATGAAATGGGATAAACATACTGATTATATTGTAAAAAAAACTAGGTATTTAATTTGCATTTTTGCTAAAATTAAAAATGGAATGGATCGCAAAACATTATTGATGGTATATTATGCATTTTTTCAGAGTTTAGTTAACTATGGTATAATTGCCTGGGGAGGAGCATACAATAACTGTTTAAATTCAATTCAAAGAATTCAAAAGAAAGTACTAAAAATTATAAATAATAATCACTTTTTAACACTAGACCTACCTCTTACAGTCAGGCAATTATTCCAATTAGAAGCTATTTCTTTCCATTATGATACATTAAGAAAAATATATACATCAAGCACTAGCAATACTAGAAATAAGAGTATACAATTGCCAAGAATAGGTAAGACTGTAAGTAAAAATACAGCTATTTCGTAGCCGTTAATATATACAATAAATTGACAAATGATCTCAAAAAGTTAGTATACAGCAAATCTGCAATAAAGAAAAGACTCAAAAATTATATAAGAGAAAAATATGTATTATAAAGAAGAAATGTTGTTATCACACTGTTACTTAATCTTTGGATGGACCTCCTTAAAGGTTGTAAAGAAAATTTTATTTTAGACATTATTTAGTTTTAAGTTAGTTGTAAGTTTTGTACCATCCCCATGTACAGGCAACTCTGTTTGCCTCTATAGGATGCCTTTTTCTTTTAGGCATATGTAATGGTAATAATAAATAAATAAATATATATATATATATATATATATATATATATATATATATATTTACGCACATACATGTACATAAAAAATATACATTTTTAGAGAATGAAAAATGAAAAAAAAAATGTATATATATAAACACGCACCCATTTTTATCCAATTTACAGAATAAGCAAATATGTTTAAACTCTGTTTCATGCATTATAATAGCCGCTATTGCAAAAACAGCAGCAGTAGGCCAATTGTGCCCTATGCAACTGTACTATATATATGACAAAAATATTAAGGGAAAAATCTTTCATAGCTTAGGATCCAACAATCAAGAGGATATTTTTTACTTTTTTACTTACAGTAATTTTGGGTAAACCAAGAACAGAATGGAATCATTATTTCTAATGCTAGATTTTCGCTGACAAACTTCACAAAGAAATTAAACTTGATTAATTATGAAAGATAATTTCTAATCCTAGCATGGAAACCATATGGCGTATTTTTTCTGGAGTGTACTTTTCGTTCAGTGATGCTTTTGCACTTTTTACATATTATTTTGTTGTTCCTTCCATAAGATTACATTACGGTATCTCCTTTCCTCATCTGTACTGCTTGAAGTTCGTCAGAATAATGGGAGTATTGATACCAAGTCATTGATATCGGCATCGCCGTTATTCAGTCCATTTTCGACTATATATATATATATATATATATTATAACGGGTTGCTGCTACCCGTACCCACGCGGTATTCGAGGCAGGTTGAGCGAGCGACGACACAGGCAGCATTGGCTATAAGGATAGCATGCTTGCTTAGAGATCTCGGGGACGCCGGATCGATCCTCGGTCCCGGCGCTCCTTTTGTGTTATTCGTCGCTCACTTAAGATCCCACCCCGTTACATGGCGCCCAATTGAAATACCCACAGAGAGTGGAGAAAGAAGATTCCTGGCGGTCTCCCGATCTTCTGCGTCAGAGGAGGAGATGAGGAAAAGAAGAACCCCCACCTACGGTCTACGAGGCTCTTCCTAGGCTCGCCTTCCTCGAGGGAAGAGGGATGGAGCGTATCAAAGAGGTGTGGGATGTACGAGGCCTGGGGACATCGTCGAAGAGCTAGTCGGCGAAGAGGCTCCCTGCATTACCGCGCTGCAAAGAGAGTTGTAGAGTTGAAGCCGGGACGGTACTCCAACTCTAGCGGGGGGTTATAACGGGTTGCTGCTATCCGTACACAGGCAGCATTGGCTATAAGGATAGCATGCTTGCTTAGAGATCTCGGGGACGCCGGATCGATCCTCGGTCCCGGCGCTCCTTATATATATATATATATATATATATATATATTGTAACGGGGTGGGACCTTAAGTGAGCGACGAAAAACACAAAAGGAGCGCCGGGACCGAGGATCGATCCGGCGTCCCCGAGATCTCTAAGCAAGCATGCTATCCTTATAGCCAATGCTGCCTGTGTCGTCGTTCGCTCAACCTGCCTCGAATACCGCGTGGGTACGGGTAGCAACCCGTTATAATATATATATATATATATATATATATATATATATATATATATATATATTGTAACGAGGTGGTTTCTAGGCGGCTAACTGCCTATGTACCCCGTACAAATGCAAAGTTCTCCTGCACTTTGCTTTTGCGAGATGCTGTCCTCGCTCGTGTGGTCGCCTACCTGTGACGATGCTCCGATGCTCAGTATGCACTACACTCCTGTGTAGTGCCCGCGGAGGCAGCGGTATTCGGCGGTTTGAATAGGAAGAAGGATCGGGACGACAATCAAATGAACACACGACCGATTCTACTAAAAAGGCGTTTATTCAGTAAGAAATCCGTCGTCCGTGTTGCGCGTATTCGCGTCGCGAGAAGGCCGCAAAATCTACCGGATCAACGACTGGGGCCAAATGCCTCGCCAGTCGATCGCGCATAAATAAAATAGAGATTAATTCCTACTTTATCTTATCGTGTCAATCCTCGTTGTACTCTGGCCAGGGAGTTTCCTGCTCGACCTTGCCGTGCTTCGGTTGCGATGATTCACCAGTGGCAGTGGTTACTGCGGCTGCTGCTGTGCTGCAGTTGCTGCTGTTGCTGCCTTCCCTGGTGGCTGTGGCTGCTCCCGATGGTGCTGTCGCCTTCGATGCTCCTGTTGCTGCTTCCTTGCTGCTGTTGCTGCTGCTTAACACTTCGGATCTTTTGCGCGCGTAAACTCTGACTTCTCACGAGTACGGACAAAAGCTAACTGACTCGAATTTCCCTCTAATTGCGAGTTCTCTACTGGCCTTCCCGCGCTTCAGCTACCCGCGCCGACGTGCGCGTCTCGCCGCCCGTTACAATATATATATACATATATATACATTGAAAGAAAAATTATAATAGTGTTTGACTAATAGGACCAAATAAAACTAAGATTATCTCCGAATACATATCTGTGTTCGTGCTTCTGCCCAATTCACATATAGAAAGGTTGGATTTTTCCTTGACCTAGAGCCAATACGAGAGAGGGGCCAATCACCAAACAAAGGCAAAATAGAAAAAGGTAAGAAACGTTATTGTACATCAGTCCGCGTTTAAATAAAAAGAGAATTTTATTTTAAATCTTATCTTCGATAAGAAAATACGTAACGCGCGAGGAGGTTAAACGCGTAATACATAGCGTGTAGCAGCCGACGCTTGGTGTTTGTTCAGAGCAAACAGCAGCGCAGGCATGGAACTAGACGCGGCACTAGGGAGACTATAGTGGTGTAGGTCTAGTGACTTGGCACCTCTACAGAGGCCATTTTGGACGAGTATAGAACGCGCGCGAAATTCAAATTATAGTTCATGTAGAATCAACATATTAATGATGTTTAACAATAAAATTAACAAATTATTATAAATAAATTATCAGAGTGCCAATTTAGTTAAATAAATAATTTTTTTTTTGACAATAAAATTATCTTGGGACATTTTACAATTTTAATGGTTTTAGCTTATTACAAATAGGATTTATTGCATTTTATTAAAATAAAAATCAGCATTTTAAATAATAAATTCGCTCTTTTGACCATTTTTACTTAATTGTATTATTTCAATTCGAAAGTGCAAAATTTTCATTTATTTCAAACCAGGAGCGTAACAGTGATTTACATTGAAGTTTTTTTTGAGTATTTGTTAAGATAATTTTAGACTTATATACATTATTTCATTTTTTAAAGGATTCTTCATTGGCTGACGAATTTTCTACCTTTTCCTTTAGGTTACTTGCAAAAGTGACTAAGCATTCTATAGCTCATAAGTCAGCTTATTAGCGGCTTTCCTTGTATCTACTCAATAGCGGTCATTCTATATCCTAAGGTTTACTCAGTAGCAACCTGATCCTTTGGTCTGCTTAGCAGCGACTACTATTGTGAATCCTAAGTCAGCTGAGTAGCGGCTCTCCTTGGACCAGCTTAACAGCGGTCAGTGTATCCAATAAAACACAACTCATGAAGGAAGAAAATTTCTCAGGCAGAGAAAAATTGTTTAACAAAAAGAGATCAGGAAAAAGGTATTTCTTGCAGAAATTATTATTTGAAAAGAAGGCATTAGAGAAAAGACTCAAAGAAATAAATTATCAATTGCACAATTATTACCGGGAAACAATAGAATAAACGCGAATAATTACAAAGTTTTTGTATATAATTTAAATTTTCAATCTCAAGTAAGCGAAAAATTTAATGAACTTTTGGAGTTTGCTTCAAAGAAAACGAATAAATACAAAACCAATTAATTTTTTTTTGACACTAGACCACATTTAGTCGCCCTTGAACCAGTTGAAGAGCATTCAAAATGAATCTAGGCGACGAAACAAATGCCAGAGCTGCTAGAGCAACAAATGCAACTTCATCTGACTCCAATTTTATGCTAATGAATAGCATGGCAAACACCTTCGCGCTCATGAACTGCATTAGCGGCATCCCAACTTTTGATGGCAAAAGAAGTCTTAGAGAATACATTCAGGACTTAAGAAATGCAGCATCTCTAGTGAGTGAGGACATACAACCACAGTTTTTACAGAATGCATTGCACAAAATCACTGGACCAGCGAAGAAGAGTTTAATCAACAAACAAATTACCATAGTGGAAGAAATCATAACACATTTGAAACAGAATAACAAAATTCAAAATGTTCGGATGAGAGAACATGACATCGTCGGTGATTTCTATGATGAAATCAACGTCTTGCTTGGCAGTGCAAAAACAGCACTCCAAGAAGAAAAAGGCAATAGTTATAAGAAAGAAATGATGGACCCATTGAAATCGCTCGCAGAGGATCTATTTATAAAAGGTCTACCCATCATTTTATTGGCCAATTTAGCAAAAAGAGTGGACTATAGCAAACAGGCAACACTGCGTGAAGTCTATGAAGAAGCTGTACGTCTAGATACGAGGATGGAAGCCAAAATAATTCCAGACTCCAGACCATACCGTGGCAGCACTCATAGCTACAACAAACCCAGACTATATAATGAACTACGGACTGGAACAAATCATAGAAATAGCAGAAGATACCATGACGAAGATCAATATAGAAACAGTCAACATGGAGAACCTTACTACATAGGTTACATAGAAGAACTATAAGAATATGAAGATACATTGCCTATGTGCAAGATCGATTGCGAAATATACCACGTGATGGATATTCCTGCAACCGCCGCCAAACAAATGGTTATAAACAAAACCATTACCAGGGGAATACATACGGAAATCCGAATTATGTAAATCGTTACAACAATACAGATTATGGAAATGGATTTCGCCAGAACCAAAACTACAATGACAACCGACAAGAGAATAATCGTTGGCGTGAAAGCAATAATCAATCCTACAGAGCAAGTCAACGAATATTCAATCCTCAGACAGGAAGGTATGAAAATACGCAGAACCGAACCGACAGCCGGAATACCAGTAGTTGGCGTAATGAAAATCCCAGATATGACAACCAAAATAATAGGGACAATTTAAACTACCAACAGGCTCGTCACAAACCCAAGATGACGAGCCAAAACCAAAATTACTCGAGACAAAACGATCAGCAAACACCAATGAATATGGATCAAACAAGCTATCGAAAACAAATGCAGGAGTACAACCAGAATCGAGATTCGAGTCAAAGGAACCTACACGAAAATCAGACAAAAGCCTCAGTAATGGCGATACTAACCAAACCCGAGAGATTGCAAGGATGTGTTCCACGAACTGTAAAGGACCTGAAAACTATAATTGGGAAGATAAAGAGGCAACAGCTGATAGATAATGGCGCAACCGTAAACCTAATAAAAATCGGAGCTCTGCACGATGATTTACCAATAAGCATTGAAGGTGCCAGAGAATTAGGAGGCATCACAGACCAGACAGTGTGGACGGCAGGATCAGTGCACCTGGATATAAGAGGAACCCGAGTAAAATTTCAAATAATACAGGACGATTTTCCTATAAAACAAGATGGTATGTTAGGAAGGAATTACCTAAAGAAGGAAGAAGCCGTAATCTCCTACCATAAGAATGCTCTCATGGTAAGTGGCGATGTCATGCATCCCATACCGTTCATAGGACATGAAGAAGAACATAATCCAAGGAATCTAAGGAGAGGATATACATGTAAACAAGCAAATGAAGTACTAAAAGTGGAAGCAAAAATTGATGACGAGAGCATATCAATGGAACAAAATATGGGGAACCAAGAAAATGTTACCACGGACAAAATAAAATACATAATAAAAGCTAGAACTAGACAAGTAGTTCAAATTAACCTACTCAAAAGTGACTTGAAGGAAGGCTACATTCCTAGGATACATGTAGGAAATGACAACGTATTTCTAGGTGAAGGCTTGGTCAATGATGTGAACAATACCTGCAAAATGATGGCCATAAATACAAATGAATAAGATGTAATGATAGAAGTAGACCCAAAAGAGTTAATACCTTTCGACACTGGACCAGACTTTCTACAAGAAACAGACAGTGATTTTGATGGAGATGCAATTGTTGACCAAATCAAAAGATTAGAACGAGTGAAGACATCAATCAGAAGAAACCATTTGAATAAAGAGAGATTAGGAATTGTGGACCACATAGTTGAAGATTTTCTGGATCGATTTCTATTGCCAGGAGATAGGCTCCCGTGCACCGACATGATCGAGCATCATATTCACTTCGAAAATAAAGTACCTATAAACACTAAACAATACAGACATACTCCTCAATACAAACAAGTTGTAAGAGAAAGCGTAGCCAGAAAGCTCAAAGCCAAATTTATAAGAGAATCCAACTCTCCCTGTAATTCCCCCATCTGGATAGTACCCAAGAAACCAGATAGTCATGGCAACCCAAGATGGCGCATGGTGATTGATTTTAGAGAACTAAATAAGAAAACCATCAGAGATGCATACCCGTTACCAAACATTGCGGATATAATGGATCAACTGGGAGGAGCAACCTACTTTTCGATATTTGACTTGGCCAGTGGTTTCCAACAAATACCGATGGCTCCTGAAGATTGTTATAAAACAGCATTCACAACAATAAATGGACAATGTACACAAGAATGCCTGAAGGATTGAAGAACGCTATGGCGACTTTCCAACGCCTCATGGAAAAGGTTCTCAGAGGACTACAGAATATTGAAATGCTAGTATACCTGGATGACATCATAGTATACAGTGAAAATTTAAAGGACCATGAAAGAAGAATACGAAATCTTATAGAAAGGTCAAGAGAGGCAAAGTTAGTCTTGCAACCTGACAAGAGTACTTGAGAAAAGAAGTTGGATTCTTAGGGCACATAATTAGCGCAAAAGGAGTTGAACCCAATCAAGAAAAGGTTTCGGCAATAGCCAAACTAGCCACACCCAAGAGTGCCAAGAATATAAGAGAAGAACTAGGAATGTTTGGATATTATCGAAAGTATATCAAAGACTTTGCTAAAATAGCGAAACCATTGAATGACCTACCAAAGAAAAACGTGAAGTTCGAATGGACCCCTCAATGTGACGAGAGCTTTCAAAAACTCAAGCAATGCCTAATGAAAGAAACCATCTTACAATTCCCAGACTTTGATAAGGAATTCACGTTAACCACAGGTGCATCCATAGATTTTCGCACGATCCCTTGGTTTGTAGAGATGTGTTCAGAACTGTCAGAAACACACTATCTTAATTGATTAAAGAATGATATGTTGCTATACATCAGATACGTTGATGATTGCTTTGTAGTTGCTAAACAGGACAAGATTAAACGTATTTTCGGAATCTTTAGTAATAACAGTTCCACATTAGAATATACCATAGTAAATGAATCCAACAGTAAAATTAGTTTATTAGACCTCAAAATCATTAGGCTTACTAACGCACCTCGCCTAGCTGAATGAAGCTACGTACCAAAGAATTCAGCGTCTTCTTTTGTCAAATGATTACCCACCCTTCAATAAATATTTTAGCGGGATATTTCGAAATATTCTAGTGGTATATTCTAGTGAAATATTTTGGAAATAGTTAAGCAAACTTTTATGAAAGAAAAAATGTTTTCAAATATCATGAAATTATTCAGGAATCTTCCTTAAATATTTTATTAGAATATTCAAAATGATTTTTCAAATAAATTTCGAATTATTTATGGAAATTAGCATATATATTAAGTTTCTATAATTCTACCACGTAATCATTTAAGAACATTTAAGTTTCATTTAAGTTTCTGAAATATTTCATTGAATTAATTCATGTAATTATTTAAGAAAATTTTTTAAATGTTCCACAAATACTCCATGCTGTGCGGGCAGATAGTATTTATATAAACTGTAAACTGTTTTAGACTAGCTTAAGGGGACACACCATATTCAAAAGTCGAAAAAATAATTATTTTTAATTTCACACAGATAAGTTGGATTGATTTAAAATTTGTATACATACGTAACACAGCTTTATTTTTATTTGATAATTTTTTTGGACTATTTAGTTCTAATATACCCTAATGAAAAATCAAACACCAAAAAGCACTGTCCACACGATTTCAGGACAAGGTACGGCCCAATTGGGCTGAAAATTTAATTTAAATGAATAGAAAACGTTTTAAAAGTAAAACAAGTTAAAAACAATGAAAAATGAGCTAAAACAACTAAATTTTTTACTTGTTTTATTTCAAAAAGTTTTTTATTCATTTAAATTCAATTCCCTCCATTCATACCAAAACTAGTGGTTTTAAGAGTATGTCAAAAAATGCTTAGCCCGATTGGGCCCTACATTGTCCTAGAATCGTGTGGACAGTGCTTTTCGGTGTTTGATTTTTCATAAGGATACATTAGGACTAAATAGGCTGAAAAAATTGTCAAATAAAGATAAAGTTGCGTTACGTATGTATCAAAATTTCAAATCAATCCAATTTATCTGTGTGAAATTAAAAATAATTATTTTATCGAGTTTTAAAGGTGGTGTGTCCCTTTAAACAATTTTGGATATCGGTACACCATCAATATTTACTTACATTTAGATGTCGAACACTTTTTCCAAGTTGAATAACTGTCCCTGAAGATTCGTGTCCAATGATCATTGGATGTTCTACCACAAAATCACCAATTCTTCCATGAACTAAATAATGAACATCGGATCCACATATACCAACACTAGCCATTTCCAAAAGTACTTCTGTAATAAGCATGATTTTAACCTATTATTAATTTAAGAGATTTTTTTAATTTATATAAGAAGCATTTTTATAGTCGATAAATATCTAGTAAATTATTTTTAATTTAGCTAGAATTATGATTTTTATATTCTATGATACCCGCCGTCGTGTTTCAATTATTATACTCTTATTCTGTAGAATATTCCTATTATCAATAATGGATAAATCAGAAATCATTATTAGCTTTATCATTCATATTTTTAGTAGTAGTACACACAAATAAAATATTTTTGGGTACTATCTTTGTGTATTATCTTCGTCAACATTTATTGTACAATTTTATAACAAATCATTTCAGTTATGGATCTGTACCCACGGACAGAGGTAAATAAATAGTCGAAAATAAAACGTAAAAAGTCAATATCATTTGTGAAAACTAGTAATAAGCGATAAATAAACTAAACATAATTAAGTTATCAGTAAAATACTCTTACATTAGCTAAATATTTATAGAACAGATTAATAAGTTTAGATTGTTTAACTTTAGAAACTGAATTAGAAATAAAGATAAGTAGAAATAAATATATTATTTAATGAAAAATAGTAAATAAAAGATCAAAATGAATGATATATCACTTATCTTGAAACGCAGATGGCATGCAAATAAAACAAAATGGACGTTTCTATATGTAAATAAAGATGTACTTGACTATTAATAATAATGAAATGCACGGAGAGAAATGTTCGCGTAAAAATTAGTATACTTTATACGAAAGCGGCGACAAACTCGACTTCTGAGGCAATTTACTATACTTAGATTAAAATTTAGTATAGTTTTAAGAATTTTTGATACTCAGTGTATTACAAATTGCTATACTAGTATAGTATAAATTGGGAATACACTTTTTGCTATGTAGTATACTAAAATTTGATTAGGTTTGTTCCACTATTATTTAGGTAAGTTAACAAATATTATTAAAATTTTTGAGCGTATATGTACGGTTAATATCTTTATGTCATCAGTTAAAATTTATTATATAATAATAAATTTTCACCATGTGAGTATTTTCCTTAATCGGTTATGCAGAGAGCGAGGCAAAAAGCGTTTTTTAATTTTTCCATAAAATTAATATTCAATAATTAATTATTAATTATATTAATAATTATTATTATAATATAATATAATTAACATTTATAATTAGTTTAGTTTGTATATTTACGTAGTTGAAAGTATATCAGATCTGAGATTTTGGAAGTAACTGTTTTCTTAGGTAAATGGTCAGTGTACTTGACTCGCATGCCGAAGGTCCCAGGTTTGATCCCGTCCGCCGCCGCATATACAAATTTTTAATTTCTTTATTTGTTTCAGCTTTCTCTTTTAAATTAATAATTGCATCAAACTTGTAAAATATAATAAATATTAATGTATATTTAGTAATATAATAATTGTTCTCTGACCAACAGCTTCTTCCTATGGAAGAAAGCAAGCAAAGGTGCACGGAGAAAAATTTTGAACTACCAGCGTTCGATACTTCCGAAATTATGGGAACACGAATAATACTGTACTCTGTTCCATCAAATTTCGAATGATTAGGCTTCGAATTCGAAGTGTAGAGACTCAATGATTTTCGTGCATGTATGGATGCGAACATGGTAGTAATAGGGGTCAAATTGGGAGAGTGGGGACTTCAAAACTCTCCGCACCAAGGGACTCGACGCTTCGCAGTTTCAGACCTCGAAACTTGGAATGCTAGCGTGCCGACTGACGGCTGTTCCACGCGGCTGTGTTTTGTGAAATCGCGCTCGAGCATTGAAGCTATCTATACCCCTCCCCTTTTTTTAGTCCTTCGCGTTCTGCAAAGTTGGGATTACTCTTATTTGCAGCATCAAACACACATATATTTAGACTTTTTAATATTACTTTTATTTATTTATTTAAGTTCTTTATTTATCCAATATCTAATTGGTACTATGATCTTTGACGAAACATTCGTAATCATGCATAGCATACAATAAAGGTGGGTAAAAACATATACAAATAAATAATTCGTTTTTCAACTGAATAATGTCTACATATTTATTTTGACAAATGTTTATCTCATTAAATAATGAATTACATAACTTATTAGTTAAAAACAAATTTTACGACTACTTCTCAAGAACAAATCAAAGTACAAATAAAATCGGCAACATACACATATTGTACCTTCATGTTGGTGTTTCTCGTAGAATTAGACTAAAAAAATAGTATTTAAATTACTATTTAGATAAATAGATTAAACTAAATCAGTTTTAAGGCGAGAATAATTTATTATAACTTTGATAGCAGAATATTGATTAGAGAAACTTAATTTGCTTAACAATAATTGAGGTTGCTAACCTTGAAATTAAAATAGTGCGTTTTATTACCTAATCTATTTTAAAATTTTTGGCGGTAGTTCCATCAAGAAATCTTTTTCTGTTTAGAAAATAAAATATATATTTATTTTTTAATATTTTATTAAATAAAATAACTTTTTTATACGGTACATAATTCATTATTACTTTTGTAGTCGAAAGATGATTAAAAAAAACTTCATTTTCGTTTTAAAAATATAGGGGCTGCTACCCTTAAAGTTGAAGGAGTGAAGTTGTGCACTCATTCCTATTCTACAAGTTTTAGCTTTTGTTCTAACAAGAAATCTTTTTTTGTTTTGGAAATAACGAACAAAATATAAATAGGGGGTAGTAACCCCAAAATAAATAATTTTGGCAGAAACCACGGGACAGGTCAACTTTATTTATTAATATTCTTTCAAATGAAATTAATTTTAAAGCGATCTATAAATTATTGTCATTGTGATAGCTGAAAATTGAGTAAAAAAAACTTAATTTTCTCATTAATAAATAGGGGTTGCTAGCTATAACAGTGGCCCAGTTTTGTAGTCTCTTTTATTTTGAAACTTTTGGCGTCGGTTTCATTAAGCTACCTTTATTAGTTTCTGAAATATTTGAAAAAGACTGTTTTTTTTAATTTCTCATAGCGGTGTTCTAGTCTAGTAATGCCATCTCTATAGACCGACTCGTCAAGCTCCTCAAAATACCCATTTACAGCTTCGATTACTTCTTCATTGTCCGCAAATCTCTTACCGCCAAGCCATTTTTTGAGGTCAGGAAACAGATAATAGTCACTCGGGGCTAGGTCTGGAGAGTAGGGCGGGTGCGGCATCAATTCAAAGTTCAGATCGTTGATTTTAGCCATCGCAACGATTGACTTGTGCGCTGATGCGTTATCGTGATGAAAAAAGATTCTTTTCTTCACCAGATGAAGTCGTTTAATTTTCACCTCGTGGCTCAAACGTTGCAATAAGTCTACGTAGTATTGACCAGTGATAGTTTTACCCTTTTCAAGGTAATCAATATGTATAATACCTCTTGCATCCCAAAAAAACAGTAGCCATAATCTTGTTCGCCGAAAAAATTGTTTTTGCCTTCTTTGGAGTTGGTTCCCCTGGTCCAATCTACTGACTAGACTGTTCTTTGGTTTCAGGAGTGTAGTGGTGGACCCAACTTTCGTCAACGGTTATGAATCGATGCAAAAATTCGCTTCGATTACGCTTATACAATGTCAAATTGGCGGTAGAAATGTTTTTTCGAATCAATTTTTGGTCGACTGTTAGCAAACGCGGCACCCATCTTGCGCAGAGCTTTTCCATATGCAAATGTTAGTGCAAAATATTTTGCACACGTTCATATGACATCTTACAGGTCTCAGCTATCTCACGCACTTTTAATCTGCGGTCTTGCAGCACTATTTGATGGATTTTTTTCGATCATATCTGGAGTTGTGACCTCAACAGGGCGTCCTAAGCGAGGCTCATCAGAGGTGCTTACACGACTTTTTTTAAACTCGGAAACCCACTGCATAATGGTTGAATATAATGGGGAGGATGTCTCCAGTGTTGAGTCCATCTCTTCTTTAATTTTCTTCGGCTTCAACCCCTTCAAATAGAAGTATTTAATGACAGCACGGTTTTCCAACTTTTCCATTTTTAAGAAAAACACGTGTGCTCTCAAACCTAAATTAACATGGCGATCGGGCTGAAACTATAGATACAAGCTATCTAAGGGTGGTACTATAGAACGCCACCTCCAGGTAGACCTAGTGGCGCCATCTCTTGGTCAGGCCGGAAACTTATCAATCCACTCGTATCTTAAATAAAGTGTAATAGTCCATATTCCCAAAAAATTGTTTTATTAAACTCGCTAACGCTCGCTCGGTTATATTTCGGTAATTTTTTTTTCTTTAAATGGCATTTGAAACTTGGAAGTTTATTGCTTCATCTACGCAAGCCTTCCACGCAGCCCTATCTTCTGATAATCGAACCCATAGCCCACGTTCCCGCCCAATTTCCTTCAGGTCCTTTTCTACGTTGTCCACCCACCTGCGTCTAGGTCTACCTAAAGGTCGCGGTCCGTTTGGCTTGCCCGTTATAACACGCGCTGCCGTACGTTCGTCCCCCATTCTTGCTACATGTCCTGCCCGTCTCAACCTGCGTGATTTTATTATTCTGGTAATATTCGGTGATACATATAGATTATGTAGCTCGTCATTATGTAATTTTCTCCACTCCCCGGTTTTCTCATCTTTCTTTGGCCCGTATATTTTCCGTAAAACCTTATTTTCGAATACTCTAAAACGATTTTCCTGTTCTTTAGTAAGTGTCCACGTTTCGCACCCGTACAAAATCACCAGCAGAAGTCTTTTGTCGACCTCGGCTTTAATCTCGTTTTTATCATTTATAGTTGTACCCAAATATCCGAATTCGCTAATCTTTTCAAAAGTGAAATTTCCAACTCTGAGATCCCCTTCCCCTACGCAGGTGCCTTCCCTACCCATTATCATATATTTCGTTTTCGATTCACTCACTTCTATACCTGTATCTTTAACCGCTTCAATGAGAGTTTCCGCGTTTCTTGCTACCATTTCCCTATTATCCCCCACTATATCCATGTCATCTGCGTAGCCCAGAATCTGTGTTGTTCCACTGTTAAGTGTTGCACCTAGTTCGCTAGTTTACATTTTTCTAAAAGCATACTCTAGCGTTAGGTTAAAGTACCGTGGAGAGCCCGTCACCTTATTTCAAACCGTCGCGTATTGTAAAGCGTTCGGATATATTACCGTCTACTCGGACCTTTCCTGTGCTTCCGTTTAGGCATATTTGAATTAATTTTACGAGTTTTCTCAGTATACCTAGAAGCACTAGGATTTGGTACATTTTGCTTCGCTTAATAGAATCTTACGCTTTTTTAAAATCTATAAATAGTTGATGTATAATTTTGCAATATTTCCACTTCTTCTTTAACAGTTGTCTTATGGTAAACATTTGATCGCTTGTCGATCTGTTGCGCCCGAATCCACACTGATAATCTCCTATTATATCTTCAGCGAATGGCGTGAGTCTGGCTTGCATTACATTTGACAAAACTTTGTAGCCCGTCGCTAAAAGTGAGATACCCCTATAGTTATTATAGTCTGTCTTATCCCCCTTTTTGAAAATCGGTATAATTTCAGTTTCATTCTTCCAAATAGCACATATTAGTTCATAAATTTTGAAAGTGAGCGCGGTCCCCCCGTATTTAAGTAATTCAGCTGGTATAGAATCGTTTCCCGCGGGTTTATTGTTTTTTAGATTTTTAATCATGGCCTCCACTTCTTTATAGCTCGGTTCCTCCATATGGAGTTCAACAGTGTGGATTTCGTCCCCATTTCTTCGTAATTTTCATGTACATTTAATAGCCTATCAAAATAACTTTTCCACAGTTTTAGCAGTTCGTTTTCGCTTAGTACGAGGTTTCCGGCCTCATCCTTCATCAACTGCGACCTACTCTGAAAACCTTTTCTAATGGCGTTTATTCCTTTATACATTTCGCATGAGTTATTTTCCTTACTATTTGTTTCTATCTTTCTGATTTGATTCTCCCGATACTCGTATTTCTTACTTCTGTAGATCGCGCCTACTTCTTTTTCTACGTTATGATACTCTTCTATGGCCCTATCCCTTCCATTGTGTAAGCTGATAACTTTAGCTTTTTTCCGCCTTTCAAACCAGAGTTCTTACTCTTCGTCAAATCATGGTTTGCTTTTAGGCTTTTTCTTTTTCCCTAGCACCTTGTTCGCGGCCTCTTTTACCGTTTTTTCGATAATCCTCCATAAATCGTCCGGTTCATCATCTACCTCCGATGATGCGTCTGCTGCCTCGAGTGCATGAAACCTATTACTAACTTCTATTTGGCATTTAATTCGTCCCGCCCTGTTTCGTAGTTTTTCTAAATCGAAGCTTTCTACTTTGTTCTTTTGTTTGCTATTTTGACCGGCTGCTAATCTGGCTTTTAATTTGGCTACTACTAATAAATGGTCCGAGTCATAATCTGCCCCTCTATAGGTCCTTACATCGAGAACGTTTGTATGCAGTCTTCCATCAATGAGAAAATGATCGATTTGGTTTTGCGTAGCCCCGTCCGGCGATGTCCACGTTGTTTTGTCTATATCCTTGTGCTTAAAGCACGTAGTCTTAATTATAATCTTTTGCCGCAGCAAAATTAATGACCCTAATACCGTTATCATTGCTGGTTTCGTGATCGATTACTTGCTCTACACGGACAGAAATTTCGAAGGCTCAGCGCTCCATGTTATTGCGACCGTACAGATCTCTATCGATCGAGTGTTTTACAGTCTACCGCTTCGACTTGACGAGCTCCAGCCGACAGTCGGCACGCTATAGTATTCCAAGTTTCGAGGTCTGAGACTGCGAAGCGTCGAGTCCCGGCGGTACGCAGAATCTCGGAGTCCCCACTATCGCAATTCGACTGCTAATAATACCATGTCTCGCGTCCATACATGCACGAAAACGTAGAGTATCTATACTTCGAATTCGAAGCCGAATCATTCGTAATTAGATGGGACAGAGTACAATATTATTCGTGTTCCCGTAGCTTCGAAAGTATCGAACGCTGAGCCTTCGAAATTTCTCTCCGTGTAGATTTTCGTAATAGAGATCCTTCTTCTTCTTTGACCTGAGGACACTGTACGTTAATAACGACATAGTTATACCATTCCCCTTCAATAGTAATATACGATAGTCTGTCATTCAAGAATTTGAAGTTTTTAATCGAATGTATGATGCTTTTGTTAACGAGAAATCGTATTATAAGTTAACACTTATAAAAGATTGTAAACTTATAAAATTATTAACATAATATTTAAATTCTATTGAGTAAAAGTGAACATTTCTCTTTAACCTAGTAATTTATCATAAAATCATTTTTATTTCACCATATATATCTTGAATAAAGTGTAATAGTTCATATTCCCAAAAATTGTTTTAATAATAATATAAATATAAATATCGTAAATGTTATTTCGTAAATGATATTTGAATCATATAATTTTAAGACATTATTTATTTGAAATATAAAATTGTATTTCAGACATATATCGTGGAATAAAAATTATTATTATTTATTGCTACTTTTAAGTGATTTTTACATTTTTCTCAATTCTAGAATTTTAATATTATTTTAATTTTAGTATTATGTTCACTCCCATAGTACCGCAAGTTATCTCCAGTACTGTATGCTCTAAGGATAACTGATATCAATTAATATGCGAGCCATTGCTATATTATGGCGCGTAATTCTATATTATGTGTTACGGCCAGTGTTCATACTATATAGATACTATTAAGATTTTGATTTTTTTTTTATTTAATATATTTTTTTTCTAAATGTTGTTTGTTGTAATATGCATTATAGATATATAATATAAATTTCATATATATATATATATATATAATGTACATATATATATATACAATGCTTTTCCCTTACGGAAAAAACCCCCAATATTTGGGTGTAAACTCTCAATTTTCAGTGTTTAATGCAAAAATTGAGAGTAAACTCCCGAGGTTGAGAGTAAACTCCCAAATGGTCCAGTGTTAACTCCGAAAGTTAAGAGTATGCTTCGATGATTGAGGGTGAACACCGAAGTTATTGGATGTATACTCCCTAAGTTTCAGTGTGTACACTCAAGTTGTTGAGAGTATTATAAATACACTCCGAATGTTTAGTGTATACACCCAAGCTTTTGGGAGTATCTATTATTTCACTCCCAAGGATGAGTGTGTACACTCAAGTTGTTAAGAGTATTTATTAATATGCACCCCCAAAATAAATATTTACACCCAAATAGTTGAGCGTCGTTACTATACTATGAAAATTAAAGTTATTATTCATACAGGAGTAATAAAAATATACTATTATTATATTATTATATTATCACTAATAAAATATGAATGCATAGTTTAGTCTGTTTCCATTTTATTAACTAATTTCATTACATAATTAAAATTGTTACAAGGAACTAAGATGCACTTATCGCTAATATTTTGTGGTAAAATGCTTACAATGTTATCTGTTTCTCTAACAGTGTGACAATAACTTGCTGATGAGATACTTCTATACACACATAAGGCTTGACCATCTAATATTTCTAGAACTTTTCCAATAATAACAAACTTTTGTAAATTATTGTTTAATGTGGTGACTCGAAAAATTCCGATGATTTTAAGAAAAATTCCTGACGTAGTTTTAACTATACTATTGTTTCGCTTAACTATTTTTGTATAGGAACTTGCATGATGCATTACATTTTTGTAAATAAATCTTTCGTAAAGAAGAGCCTTATCTTCAATATTTGTTTGTATTAAGGCTTGCATCGATAATTTTTGTACAAGAGTTAACTGTACGTTTTTGACGTTACCGAAAATGACTAAATTATTATCATTTTCATCTCTTTCGCCCGTTTTGTTTCTATAATTTCCCATCATTTTAAAGTATAAAGTTTTTCCCTCCTGACTACAATTTAATTTAGAAAATGTATTTACATGTTTTATAGATTGAAACCTTAAATAGGATTTGCAAATTTGTTGCAAAACTGTTTGTGTGCTATGTAACATTTTTCTTAAAACAAAATTATTACTTTCATAAGGAAAGGCAGACCATGCCCACAAACATCCAAAATTTCTAACTGATTCGGATAAGTGCAGCAATAAATGTACATTATACTTCATGTACTCTTTTCCATACAGTAATTTAAGTTTTGCAACAAACAATTTTATCGATTCTTCAGCTTTTTTGAATTTTTCGGAATCTATTTTGTCACCGTTAAATACATTTATGGCATAAACTAATAATGACCAATGCTTATAAAACTGTGTTGGCAAAACATCTTTCAATACAGGTAAAGAATAATACAATAAAAAATTTTTGAATTCAGATGCTTTCCACTGTTTAAGATTAGATACTGATCGTGGTGTGCGTGTTATTTCGGATGGTGGTAATATTTGAGATAATCTATCATCAATAATTTGAATTTTCGTTCCAATATACCACGATTCGCTATGGTTTTTTGTATCTGTCCAATTTGATATAAAAGATATTTCACAACACCAAGTAAAACGCTGTGCATGTATTCCGGAGGAAATGATTTTATAATATGAAATACAGGTAAAACCATTACAGCTGATATACCTTTTACTCCGTTTATGGCGGTTTCTTCTTCTTCTGCTTGAATTGCATCTCGTGTGTGCTGCTGTAGTGTTCTTTTTGGAAATGGATCTTCTGAATACACACGTGCATATCCCCTTCCAACCATAACATGCTCGCCTGGATTCAAACAAAACGAGCAACCATACTTGCCATTATACTGGTGTATGTTTTGCAAGGCGCACCTTTCTACAGAATCTACTGGCGCAAGGACTGTGTGCACCTTGATCGTGACTGGTTCTTCATAATTTGGAGGCAAACATGCAAAACCATTTTCATGAAGGTCTTTTAATTCTTCTATAAATGGATTTAAAAATAAATTAAGATCTGGTTTTTCTGTAGCAGCCCATAATCCACAAAGAAGAACGTTATTTTTTCTTTTACGGTAATTCAACTCATTTATACACACTTGTATTGGACACATAGACACTTTCGATGATTTAAAAGTTTGCACTCCATCAGCATTCCACTGAATAGATATATCTAGATCAGAAATTATATCTTTTTCTTTCAAAGTTTTATAAACAGCACCACTTGTAACATCAGACAAATTTTCTTCATTGTCAGGATTTCTCTTCAAATCATTGAAAATTGGACCTGAGAGTAAGTTAATCAGTTGTTGTTTCAAAGGTATATGCAGAAAAAAATGGCCATTTCGATTCAGAGAATTCTTTAAAAATCGCTTTTGGCATGATGCACATACTGCATGTTGAGCTGCTCCAAATTCAATCAATGTCACACAATCAGGACAATAATAATAAGATTTTGCAGTAGCAATACTAGGAAATTTTTTAAGGAATCTGTACTTGGATCTGTTCAATGTCACCGGCACATGACAGTTAATCAAATCAAGAAGGTCCTCCAAAGCATAATCAGACAATCCATGTCGAATAACATGACTCATTATTAATAAATCACTTTCTTCCTTTGTGAGAGAAGATCCTGGATAGATTGGAATGCGTTCCTAAAAAAACATCAATCAGAAATATTATATATATATGTGGTCCAATGTTAGCTCCAAAACTTGAGAGTGAACTCCCGAGGTTGAGAGTAAACTCCCAAATGGTGCAGTGTTAACTCCCAAAATTGAGAGTGTAATATATATCGTCGGTCCCTACGAAGAGTATGTACATTTCAGATCTCGCACCGAAGAGAGTAGTACGTTTTACAGCTTTAAACTAATGATTTTTGAGATAAGAAAAAATATGAGAAAAAAACATGATAATTTAATAATTTTTGGACTAGCTAACTCTTATTGCATGTGAATGTTATGTACTACTTTGGCAATCATAAATATCACTAATTGTTAAGCATAAAGCCCCGAAACTACTAGCGTTTTCGTGAAAAGTGCTAGTCTTCGCGGCAATGACGCGAAACGTGCTAGCTTTTGCGGCAAGGACGCGAAACGTGTTAGCTTTTGCGTCAACTTTGTGAAAAGGTTTAGGCTTCGCGGCAAGACGCGAAATCTACTAGTCTTCGCGGCGAAAAATGAAAAGTACTACTCTTCCAGAGGGATTTGAAAAGTACTACTCTTCGTAGAGACCGACGATTATATACCCATATATTATAATTTTATTTTTATACAAAGTGTATATGTTACCTCGTTTTCTACTGGCACATTTATGATTCTATCCGCTACAGCGTCCTGCTCCAATTCAACATTAATTTGATTTTCAAACTGCACTGCATCGTAAAAAATTTCATTATTTTCTTCGTCTTCTATGTCATCATGAAACAGATCATTTTCATTTTCATCTTCTACTACTTCTTCATCTATAATCTGTAAAAATGTTTAAAAGTATATATATATATATATATATATATATATATATGTATATTATATTGGAGCATGTCCAGTAAAAAAGAATTTAAATAGAAACAGAAATCGTATTTTTACCACGATTTTTACATTTGTTGGGATTGAAAAATGTCGTAATTTTTCTTTACAGGACACACTACTTATTTTTTATATTTTTTGTATATAGTATATAATTTACCAATGCACATATTTATAAGATATAAACAATTTAAAAAATCAATAGAATACTTATTTTTATACCTCGTTTCTATTATTGAATTCGTGCTGTTGTAGAACCGGATCAGGATTTTCGTCGCTGTGCTCTAAATTGTCATAATTCTCATTTAAATAATTATCATGATGATCATTATTATCAACAACATTGGGTCTATTAATGTCATTATCGATATCCATAAATTCATCTTCTGGAATACATTCTCTGTTTTCCTTAAAAAATAATATATATAATTGTATAAAATATATATATATATATATATATATATATATATATAAATATTATTATATTTTTATTTACCTCGACTTGTAATAACCTATTTTCATTTCTTCTTTGTCGGTCATGTCTAGTGGAATGCGGTATAGAAGCATTCGGATCCCTGAGATAGTTAAAATATGAATTGCCTCTATTCATATTTTAGACAAGTTGAATATAACGATTAAAAGCTTAGTAATTGTTATTAAAATATCGTATGTATGAATGTGAAAAATCGTGTGCGTTATACTTGTTGACACATAGTCGACATATAACCTATAATCTTTCATACACATGACACAGCTAAATGGGAGCAGGTATGTGCCTACACTTTTCGAGATGAGGAGCCTATGTGCCCTGTGTCCGTCGTTATGCTCTCCGTATATGTATTCATACAAATACACCGATGGCACACGGCCTGTTTCTTTTCGCTGCCATGAAAATGTGCATCTCTGCTCCGAAGCACCGCCCACTCGTTTGGTTTCCTTAAGCTAAAGTCCATAATGTATATTTATTTGTTATTTTGATATTGAAGTAAGGATTTTTCATTTTCGAATTTCAAATCTCGCGCTTAGAGTTACGTTCAGCTGGCTATAGATGGCGCAACGGCGAATGCTCGTGTTCACTGCGCGCGAGATTTCTTGGAATTGAAATAAAGACGGCATGCCTTTACAGGAGCTCGGTGGAATATTTATTGCGAACGCGTGTGATTTTGTTTAATCAAGCTAGTGTCGAGTGACGATGGATAAGTGCAAAATTAACAACAAGCAGTGTATTCTCGTTGAATTTGTCAACGAAAATAATGCTCTGGCAATCGGATATCGATCCTGGACTGTAAGACGGTTCAGCGACGAAGACATCCAATCTTTTATTGACAACAAAGAAATTGTTGAAATTTGGTGGCCTAAATGCGATGTCAGTGCTAATAAGAAATTGGCTAAATCGCTTACAGCTTTAAAAGAGTCAGAATGGGAAAACTGTGCAGCTAGACTTCTGGCATTTGGAGGTTAGACTTATATATATGCACACATATATATATATTTATATATATATGTATGTATGTATGTATGTGTGTGCATGCATTACAGGATTGATTGCTCTCATATATTATATTAGAATAATATATATTATATTCTATTTTGCCATTTCAGACTGGACTAGCTTGACTGCTGAAATGGAATCCTTGGAAAAATTAAATATTCAAAGAACGACGAAAGAGAACCGACACTTATATGCCAAAAAAGATTATGATGAGTACGTCACCATCAAAATTGAAGGATCAGATAAATCCAAAAAAAAGGTAAGTACTTCATGACACGCACATATATCAAAATATTATTTTAATCTAATATATTTTCATTTTTTTATCAGACTGGGACGACTGCTACTAGTGGTAAAGCGTCGAAACGCAAATTAGAGAGCAGCAAAAGGACTAACAGCTTGTTAGAAACAATTAAAAATCAAAACACTAAGAATGTCCTCGAAAATGATGATGAGGTAAAATAATTATAAATTTATTAAGCTTTGTATAATCTTGTATAATTTTTGTATAATCAACTTTTTATTTTCTTACAGATTATTTCAAGCGACTCAGAGACAGTGTCTTCTGAAGATGTCGAACCATTGGCCAAACGGAGCAAAACCTCTCTAACAAATCAAATTTACATTTTGAAAATGGAAAACCGAGAACTCAAAGAGACTATTGCGCAGTATAAAGGTAATGTATAAGAATAAGCTAGCTCAGCTGAATCAATCTATTTTAATTTATTTAAAAAATATACAAACACCCCTTAATAACCTTAATAACCTTTATAATATTTCAGATGCGGATGAAGTCAAAATGGAAACTCGTGAACTGCTACAAGATGTCAAAGAGACTAGAAAGAGTTTGCGAGAATGGAATTTCGTTTGCAGTAGATGCAATCAAACATCAGAGCCACAAAATCTTAACAAGAAGAACTTTTTTGACTCTGATGTCTCTCCTAATGAGGTAATTATTCAATATTAAATCACATTTGCTCTTTCTCATTTTTACTCTCTTTTTTGTTTTATCTCTGCTTCTCTAATTAGCTTTTTGTTATGATTGCAGAATCTATCGCTAAAGATTACCAGTACTCCGAAGAAAAATGTCAAGATACCTAGTCAAAAATCTCAATCCAGCTTTAAGTTTCATTCAAAAAAGGTGAATGATCCAGCCAAAAAGTTGACTTCCGTACCTGCAGCCATACAAGCTGACGCAGAAGGGGAAAATAAGGAGGTTAAGGTATGCACAATATGTACTTAGAGTAATTTTACAAAATTTAAATAAAAAAGAGACTCCATCGACTATTTTTAACAGGGCGAACAGTGTCAGACCTTTCTCTATCTCTTTTTTCTAAAAATATGTATTACTTCCTTATTTGTTCCTTATTATTTCCTTATTTGTTTGCCTACAGTCACCGTCAAGAGTGGACCCACGAACAACAGGGAGGAATTCAGCTGCACTTGTAGAACCTGCAGGTTCTAATTCCAGCTCAGAAGAGACGGATAAGCCCTCCTCTACTGAAGAAGATGAGGTACGTATAATCTGACTTGCAGTAATTACATAAATTTTAGACTAAAAGAGATGGAGAAAAACTGTATTGGACCATCTCTATATCTCTTTTATTCTCTGAAATTTTATATTACTGTAATTCACACGTGTAAACTGTCTGTCGGAACCTTTCTATAATATTTAATTTCTGTTTGTTTGCTATTACAGATACCCTCATCAAAAAGTAAGAAATCCAAGAAAGGTGCCAGTAGTAGTAGATGTACAAGTTTACGCTTTCTGCAGTCAGCACTCGGGCAGGACAATTTTATGGAGGATGACAAGGAGGATGAAAAGGTATGCAAATCTGAATACATGTGCATGTCTCTATTAAATATAAATACATATTTTTGATATCCAGGTAAAATTTTTAGTACGTATTAAAGATAGATATCAAAAATATGTATTTATTTTCAACAGGGGGGCATACTATAATAGTGCATATACGCAGGTCCTATTTCTCGTTCTCTACAATTTGTATTGCCCAAGTAAAATGTACATACATACACTCTCATCCCACTTTCTCACTCCCACTATACCTCTTTGCAATTTTATTTATTTCATTTCTGTTAATACAGACACCGCCAGATGTTCATTTGGAAACAAATACCAAAGACAGTTTTAATGACAACACAGAAGAGACAGATAAGTCAGATACTGATAAAGTTCAGGTATGTATAATTTGTACATTCACATATATTCTTTTCCTCCTACGTTTCTACCTTTCTGACTAACTCTTTCTGCAATATTTAATTATTTTGTTTGTTTTTAATGTAGACTACGCATCTGATAAAATCAACGACAGCAGCCAAGAGTCCTGCATCTGCATCACAGTCTGCAGGATCTGCATCTGCATCACAGTCTGCATCTGTAGAACGCGCAACTGCAACTGATGTAACTGATGGCTCAAAAGTTATGGTATGTATAACATATAATCATTCGTATGTCTATTTCTCTCTCTCTCTCTCTCACTCTCTCTCTCTCTCTCTCTCTCTCTCTCTCTCTCTCTCTCAACTTATTTATCTCTATTTGCCGTTGAAATTTCATATTTCACGGTGTAGCTTGACTGAGCTTTTTTCATAATATTTAACAATTTCATTTCTTTCTACTATTACAGACACCATCGCAAAAAACGAGTAAAGAGAGATCTGCAAGTTTTTCTCAGAAATCGATGCAAACGCCCAAATCTACGGATGTTAAGGTACGTCAACCTGAGTGTATATATAATATATTACGCCCGGGTATAACACTATACCGAATACGCGACTCTATAAATGCAAAACACAATTTTTCTATTACACACATATGCTCTCCTCCTCCCTCTCCTTCTAATTTGCCTTAATCTGTGCAATATTTTATTTTTTATTTTTTATTACAGCCTACACCTTCATCCAAAAAAGATATTGAACCTCATACCAACGATACTGTCTCCGCCCCAATCGAAATTGGACAGGGCGTTACACTTCCAGCAGCAATCGTCGAAAAACTGCAAACAAAGGACCTACGAAAGCTTATATTGGATTTATTAAACGCTTTATTTACAAAAGAGGAATTTGCAACGAGCTCGATGAGTGGCAAAAAAGGACGCTCATCGTCTAGTGCCAAGCCGGGGATTGATTCCAACAAGCTGGAGGCAATATCTTTTTTATTTTAAAATTTTCAGTATTTATTCTTTTTATATCTTTTAGGCTATTCTTGTAAAATTTTCAAATCTGTAGACAAAGAGGAAATTACGAAGACCCTGAAGACAATCTTGTCTAACAAATGCAAGAATGCTGCTAAGGAATTAAAAAAAGAATCCAAGAAATAAGACATTTCGAAGACTTTATGAATACTGAGTTGTATTCGATATTTTTAATAAATAATACGTAATAATTTTTATTTACAGGTCTTATTTTTGTCTACTCTGTCTATTACACTAAAGTTAAGGGTATACACTCAATTTGGGAGTGTACACTCAATTTGGGAGTGTACACTCAATTTCGGAGTGTACACTCAATTTGGGAGTTTACCCCATCCGAATTTACCCCCAATTTAAGAGTTTTTTTCGGAGTGATTTTGGGTGTTATTTTCGGAGTTTTTTTGGGGATTATTTTGGGGGTTTTTTCCGTAAGGGTTTGTAATCCTATACCTGAATTACAGTTTTCTTCACAGTTTTTGTGCTGTTATTAGAAGAACAAGTAGAATAATTGAATTTTCAATAGCTCGTAACAAAAGTTTTTGTTCTAAATGTATAATTATATCTCTAAAAAAAAACTTTTAACAAAAGTAAAAGGTTAAGCGAGTTTCATCTATTCCGCACATTATTATACATCTCAATAATATGGTTGGCTGACCCATTTATATGTTATAATCATCACAAAATCATTGTTACCAAATAAAAATGTAATAACCGTAGATATAATTTCATTACAAATAATTATGTTAACAATAAATAAAAATTTGACAACGAAATTACGGATAAAAAAGAAATTGACAACAAAATTACGGATAAAAAAGAAATGAGGTCAATAAAAAAGTCAAGTTTATTACCAAATTATTATTTCAACAATAATATTGCAAACAAAAAGTGTTGTATTCAATTCTGGGCTGAGTCGAATAGTTGATTACAAAACTAAAGATTGATCTAAGATTAGTAAATAAAAACTTAACTGTTATGATAAACTTACTAGGTAACTTGCCAGGTCCGTTTCATTTTGTTTACAGGTAAACAAATAAAATATTTTTTTCATATATTTTATTATAATTGGATATCAACATTTTAACTTCTTGCATTACTGGTATTCATAAAAAAGTTTTTGTGTATCCAGTATATAATATACATAATAAGTAATTGTTTATATTTGAGGTTTGATACGAAAAATGTTGAATTTAATTATGTATTATATAGTTTTTATAAACAACAATTTATTTTTAAATGCAGTTCGAATATATTCAAATAACAAATTTCAGAGTAAAGTTGTGATTATATGCACCTACTTTTTATATATGCTGAAAGTAAGTTTATCATAACAGTTGTTTGTGATTGATCAATTTATTACTTAAGTTTTTATTTACTAATCTTAGATCAATCATTAGTTTTGTAATCAACTATTCGACTCAGCCCAGAATTGAATACAACACATTTTGTTTGCAATATTATTGTTGAAATAATAATTTGGTAATAAACTTGCCTTTTTTAATGATCTCATTTCTTTTTTATCCGTAATTTCGTTGTCAATTTCTTTTTTAACCGTAATTTCGTTGTCAAATTTTTATTTATTGTTAACATAATTATTTGTAATGAAATTATATCTACGGTTATTACATTTTTATTTGGTAACAATGATTTTGTGATGATTATAACATATAAATGGGTCAGCCAACCATATTATTGAGATGCATAATAATGTGCGGAATAGATGAAACTCGCTTAACCTTTTACTTTTGTTAAAAGTTTTCTTTTAGAGATTTTATTTCTTTTTGAGCGAACTTATTGAGCACCTTAAATTTGTTCTAAAAATAATATATAAACATTTTTAGCACCTTTAGACCATTGTTTCTTAGTAACATTGTTATCACTAATATGATTTAATTTAATTTCATCACTTTTGTTTATTTATTTTAGTAGAGGAATCTTCTTGTTGGACGTCATGATGTTATAAGAATGTTGAGCAAAGATTTCTGATCTGATACGACGGCCTGCATGCACTGATGCGATGTATAAAATCTGTGGGAAAGCGATACCCAACTGTATTACACATAATATAGCTTGTGCGGCCAATTTCACGGTCCTACCACTTTTCGGATAAAAAGCCAACTTCACGGTCCTACCACACTGGAGAAAAAGTTAAAGAAACTGTTCCGAGCATTCGTGATATATACACTCGTTTATTATTTAACAAAACGGCTTATTTACAAATATTTTCGTAGGAAATCATATTTCAACTCAGAAAAGACACTAATAAACCAAAAAACTCACGATCAGTAACGATAAGCATTTTTTTCTGTATTGTGAAAAAATCCGAACCCCACTATAGAAGTAAATAGTGTCACGGGCGCCGCGACTTCGTCTGCTTCTCAAACTCGCCTTCGTGGCGCTACCACGCCACTTGATTATTAGTAAGTCATTATTGATTAGATAATCCAATAGTATATTATTGAAATTTCAATAAAAAATACTGAAATTACAATTAAAACGATTAAATTATTAATAATTTTGTAACATTTTCATTAATTTTCGTAGTAATGAAAATGAATCAAAAAGTTTGGTACAGACAATATAATATTGGAATTCGAGTATACTTTAAATCTTATACGATGGTTTATGTTTTCACGTTGGATATAGATCAAGGAATTTGTATCTTTGTTGACATGTGTATATTGTGTCATTGTGTATATGCCTTGTAGAATCTAGTATACTTTTTGAGTTACTTACTTAGAGTTTTCGATTTAACTTCTATTCTCGTGTGAAATATAAGACATTAGAGTTTATATAAATTTTTTTCGATTATATTATTGTTCTTTTTTTTTTTAAATTTGATAATTTAAGGTGATTTGGTTCTCTTAAGTATGGCTAAAACATGATTTCTAAAATGAAAAGTAGACAACTTTTATATTTTTGTTACATATAAGAACTATACTAAAAAAATATATAAATATATACAATTTTTGTAAATATGCTCATATAGAATTAAACCAAACTTCAACTGTATATTGATCAAACTGTATATTATGTTTATTTATTTCTTTATATTTTATTTCATATCGTATAATAATCTTTCTTTTATTTATTTTCAATTTCTTAATGATAAAATAAATAAAACAGTAAAAATAGAAAAATAATAGTTAAAATAATCATTATTATTATTTACAATGGGTTTAACAACGGAACAAACGTTAATCGTAAAGGGTAGCGGATCATATATTAGAAATGCTTCTATGTTAAATGATTTGCATATATTTAAATTTAATGAAATCCTTAAATCTTGTTCATTATTTAATATGCAATCAACATTATTGGTTAAAATTCCCGAGAATATAAATTCAATTCCGATTTATTAATCGTGTTATTACACCGGCACACAAAATAAAAAAAGTTATCTGCGCGAGAAAGCAGACCTATCTATCTTTATGTTTTTCGGGTCGCTGAATTCGAATATAAGGTCCGATCACGTCAGGTTGAAGGTCAGTTGGAGGTCAAATTAAGAAGAAAATGTTTTAAAAAATTAAAATGCCATACATTTATGTTTTTTCGGTCGCTGAATCCGAATCTGAGGTCAGTTTTACCCGATCACGTCAGGTTCAAGGTCAGTTCGAGGTTAAACTGAGAAGAAATGGTTAAAAGAAATAAAAATGACATACATCTTTTAACCATTTGGAAGTTATAAGAAGAATTAAAACTATGTGCTAAGAATAATTGCAATCCAAGAACTGTTATCATGTCAATAAAACGAAATGATAAATTGGATAAAAATAGATATAATGAAGCTGCATGTAATGAAGTTGCAATGATATTTGTTGATATTGTTATGTATTCAAGACATGATAAACCAATTAGTATCCCACTTATTAGTAAACACACTGACCCTATGATATATCCACTTATTTATCCGAATCAAGGTTATGGTTGGATGCCTAATATGAAATGCAAAATTGGTAATAATAATATTTCAAATTTGCAATTTTATAAGTTGTAACGGGGTGGTTTTTAGGCGGCTATCTGCCTATGTACCCCGTAGAAATGCAAAGTCCTCCTGTACTTTGCTTTTGCGAGATGCTGTACTTGCTCGTGTGGTCGCCTACCTGCGACGATGTCCCGGTGCTCAGTATGCACTACACTCCTGTGTAGTGCCCTCGGAGGCGGCGGTATTCGGCGGTTTAGATAGGAAGAGGGATCGGGACGACGATTGAATAAACACACTACCGATTCTAATAAAAAGGCGTTTATTCAGTTAAACAATCCGGCGTCCGTATTGCGCGTATTCGCGACGCGAGAAGGCCACAAAATATCCCGGAACAACGACTGGGGCCAAATGCCTCGCCAGTCGATCGCGTATAAATAAAAAGGAAAATGAGATCCTACTTTAGCTTATACGACGATCCTCGTTGTACTTTGGCCAGGGAGTCCTCTGCTCGACCTTGCCGTCTTCCTGGGCTGTGGTAGGTTTGGGTTGCTGCCGTTGCTGCTGTTGCTGCTCCAGATGCTGCTGTTGCTTCTAGGGCTGCTGTTGCTGCTAGGGCTGCTGTGCTGTGGTTGCTGCTAGGGCTGCTCTCTTTGCTGCTGCTGTAGCTATAACTTTTGCGCGCGACGTCAGTACTATACGCGAGTGCGGTCAAAAGTTAACTGTGTTGAATTTCCCTCGAATTGCGAGATCAGTACCGGCCTTCCCGCGCTTTGGCTCCCCGCGCCGACGTGCGCGTCTCGCCGCCCGTTACAAAGTATAGACTTAGTGTAAGAAATGGATTTAATCCGTATCTTAATTTATTAAGATCAATGTAACATGTTAGTTGTAGATAATTTATAATTTGTTTTTTTTTTTTCAGCAAAACAGTACAAGAGATTTTTACGTAATATATACGCCATCTGCGCACGCGCAATTTTTGTTATATATGTAGTTTAAGAAGAAAGGATTTTGTGTTCAGTTTGATTTCAGCATTCAAACAGATAAGATCTACGAATTTAGTAAAATCAATGTAACATGTTAGTTTTAGAAAATTTATTGTTTATTTTTTTTTCAGGAAAACAGTACAGGATAAAGTATACGGTTTTATAGAAGTATACGCCATCTGCGTACGCCCATATATTGTCTGAAAAAACTTTTTGTATATTATGTTCTGTTTGTAATAAATATAATACATAAATGAAAAAAAAATGTATTTATATGCGTTTTTTATAATTCTAACATTATATTAAGCAGTTCAGTATTCAGTATGCGTGGGATTCTGTATAAATAGCCGTGAAAAACAGTTACGGTTGTCAGATTGTTTTTAGACGTCGGACTGGGAAGATCTATGCTTCATGTCCGATGTCTCAAAACATTTGAAAATCGTAACTGTCTTTCGAGGCTTATTATACTTTGTACTGCACATGCGCAGCATTCTGTTTAAATAGCAGTTAAAAACAGCTATGGTTGTCAGATTGTTTTGAGACGTCGGACTGGGAAGATCTATGCTTCGTGGCCGATGTCTCAAAACATTTGAAAATCGTAACTGTCTTTCGAGGCTTATTATACTTTGTACTGTGCATGCGCAGAATTCTGTATAAATAGCCGTTAGAAACAGTTAAAAACAGTGTTCGATGTCTCAAAACTTAACCGCCGGTCAGATTTATTTAGTTTAAATAATTGTTAGTTATAGTTACTATAGTGTTTACTTTAAATAGTCTAATATAGTCTCTTGTAGTTTAAGAAATTTCTCTGGTCCTAAAGTATTAATATTAAGTAAGACTATTGCGAATGTCAGCAATACGAGATTTCTGAGGAGGTGTACAGATCGCTTAGTAAGATGGGTCCCATAATTGTTACCTTCTGCTGACATTTGCATAAAACCCTTAAGTCGATGTTGTTATAAGTGATTGCACTGTAAAACGGGTTGCAATTAGATAAGATTTGCAAAATAGGTCGCTTTAGTTCAAAAAAATTAAGAACTGCAGGAAATGAACAAAAGAAAAAAAGAATCGGAGAACCGGAGATCCGGAAAAGCGGAGAAAAATTGATCCTGCTTAATATAATGTTAGATTAGATTTTCAGGACATTGCAGCTATTTCAGGAGTTTATACACAAAATAATACGTGATTTTTATATAAACTTGTAGATATAATTTTATTTCATATAATTAATTTTTTAGTATTAAATTTCAAATTTTCTGTAATTAAATGAAAAAAAAAATAAAGTAATAAACGATAATGGCGACTTAAGTGGTCCATGCGATGGCGCAAATATGGCCCTCAGTTACACTCGAGCGCTAACCTTACACCATGCAATAATGGGCCACTTAAGTCACATGTATCATAATATACTATTAAATTTTTCGTTTCTCCAAGACTGGTATGGAATACAGACTTTTTTTATATCTATAAGTAGATACGCAATGGTCATGCCTAGAATTAGTTTACAAAATCGAGCAGTTCAAACATGTTTTAATTATTCTTATTCTCACTTCTCAAGAATAACATATTTTGACCTATTGGACGTAAAGTACCCCATTCACGCTGTAGATAGTACTTTGAATATACACTATTTTAGCGGGTTCTAAAATGCGATTTTTTTATAATGTTAAAACAAATTACGGATAAACTATTCAAAGGCTTTTCTATAGCAGTGTCGATACACTGTTTCAAATTCTTTATGTTTTTTTTAATTTTTATTTTGCATTTGTAATATTTTTGTGGTCGACTCAAAATGCACAAGTCTTTCTCCTACTTACATGCATAAAAGGCTGTTCATGCCCTTGTTGAAAAAATACAGTGTGTGTAATACAGGGAGAAAAGTTATTGCAGACTCAGATGAGGTATTCTTAGCATTTGTCTATGTCTCAGGCGTTTTCGGCGCCCGCAACTTCAACTCGGACTTCATACCTCACAGTCGCACCAAAAATGTCTTATTTTCTTCCCTTGTTGTACAATGTCATATTTTTTTACATTTCATATGCAGAATATGAATTAGGACCAGTCGACGGCCTGCTCCCTCGCCTTTTGCATTTTGTAATTCCAAGATTTTAAAAAATCAACATTTTCTTTCGGTAGAATGATTTATCAAACTTTACACTACGGCCTAGTAACCGACCGTCAAGAGCCAGTTTTTCGTTAAAACTTTTTACTAAGAAAAACAATTATTATTGAAAAACAGTGTTTTTATTTCCGACTAACCTTTAAAGGGATATTGTTTGGATATTCATTTTGATACATTTTGAAATCCATCAAATTAGAATGAAATTATTTATATGATATTGATTGATTTCTCCGACGCAAATTGTTTATGAAATGTATACGATTATTTATTAAGAAAATATTACGTTATGAATATTATGATTTATATTCGTTCGATATTCCTTTAATTCAAATTGTAATCGTTTTTTTTTTATCAAGTCAACTTAAGAGACATACTGAGAAGAGGTATACGACCTAATAACCCATAATCTCTCAAATCATTGATCCCACTAATATAAACCCCCTGAACCCGTGAATCCTAAGAGTATAAACTCCGTTAACCCATTTACTGCAAACCCATACACTTTAAACCCACATATAAACTCTAAATTGATATTAAAAGAAATAATTGTTTTAGGTTGAATTTTTTAAAAAGAAATCTGGTCATAATTATTACGTCAGGTCATAATTATTCTGCTTATTATATTGATCAAAATCTAAATTATAAAAAGTTAGTTCTAAAATTAGATTTTAAGGTTAGTTCTGTAATCGCGTGAACACGCGTAAACCCCTGCTCGTATTTTGCAACTTTTACAAAAACTAAAACTCTGATTGGTATTTTCTTTCGGGAGAATTATTTACTAAACTCAACACTATGGCGCTCTGGTCTTTGTTTTTTCATTGCAAGCTTTATTCAAAAAGTTATAGAGAACAGAAAAGCAGTGTTTTAGCTCCTACATCCCCTTAATATGCATTTCATGCCCATGTATCGAGAAAGATTGTGTAAATAGCAATTAAATTGATATAAATTTATATTATTAATTTCAGAGCTCCTCCTAAACGTTCTGAATTCACTCGGGTAGTACCAGATTTCGCGGATCCAGAGTAATATCATGATGCCATTTATTCATAACTATTTTATTTTTAACTATTTATTTTATTACTAAATTATTTTATAAAATTAATAAATTATCATAAACTTTTGAAATAATATTCTGTTATTTATTTATAAAAACCCTGGAAATATACAAAATAAAAATTCCTGGATATTATAAAAATTGTATATAGTTATAAAATTTCAAGGAATTTTATGTAAGTTTTTTCGAATATAATAAATAATATAAAAATTATGTTATAATAATTGTTTCGATAATATGTGCGTAAATATGCTATTTTACTTATCCTGTAAATTGAAAAAAAAAAGATTTTACGCACACTGTATCATATGAATCCAATTAACAAGAGACCCGCCGCCATGTTGTGGCGCGTAATGCAAAGTTATTGTGTCCGGAGACTGTACGTTCAAGCAATTGGGGAACATTTGAAGAATATTTCACGGAAGATATATGGAATATTTCTGAATTATTTCAGGTGAAATATTTTATTAAATTTTCCAGAAATATTTCTGAATCATCATTTTACTAGTAACTTATAGTGATTATTGAACTTAGAAACATGTCAGAAGTGTTGCTTAAATTTAGGAAAGAAATATTTTATGGAATATTTCGGAATTATTATACTGAAAATTTCTGGTGAATATTGAATACTGAAATAATTAGGAAATCATTCCGAAATTTTTTTAATAAAATTTATGGAAGTTTTCTGGAATGTTCCGGAATTATTTTACTGCAAATATTTCAGTAAATATTTAACACTTAAATAATTCAGAAATATTTTAAAGAAATATCTTACGGAAGCTTGCTTAAATATTTCAGAATTATTTTAAATACAAATCCCAGGAGACTGCGTGCCACAAAATAATTTATAAATATTCCAGAAATATTTCATGAGAGATTTGCAAGGCGGGGCATTTTATTAAATGATATTCATGCAGTAATATTTCTGAAATATTTCGTCGAAAGATTCCTGAAAGATTTCAAATATTTCGTTGCAATATTTCCGAAATATTTAGTAAATATTTCATGCTGTGTGGGATATACACACATACTTATATCAGTAGCCACTACCCATCAGTGCGATTAAAATGTTGTTCAGCCTCACCGTGATTTATAAGAGAGTAAATTAAATAATTTACATTTTAATAGTATTTAGTATAGTTATACATTGAAGTGTTTCATACTTCTCTTTTATGTTTATTTTATATTTATGGAAAATTCCTATTATTTACGAAATATAGCACATTAATTATATAAGTATCGAGTATATTTTTTTAAACACAAAATCATGGAGGTCAATCTTCATAACGTGTTTTATTGTTTTAAATTAGACTTTGAAAAACTATATGAATGTTTTAGTACATCTGATTTAAAAAATCTAAACAGTCTTGATTTTAAAATTTCTTGAAGTAGCAGTAGATGAATCATTGGAAATAAATACAACTAATCCCGAATTTTTAGAAATCGAAGATTTGAGTAAGGAGGATAAGCTAGACATTTCCTCATCACAAGAGTTTAATTCTTAAGTAAGCCTTACAGTATTCTCAGAATCGCCATTAGCCTCAGAGTTTACGACGGAGGAAAGAAAAACTGAAAACAAAAATCAATCTGAAGTCAATGATTTTCATTTGAAACAATGCAAAAAATCATTGCGATGGAAGATGTAAACAAAATTAAAGTTTTCTTCTATCAAAAGGTTATGTCCACATTTACAACCTATGCATATACGTAGATTTAGGCAATACGTTGATAACAATGGAAATTTTTCATTTAAAAAGTATGAGATAGAACAGTATGTAAGGGGTCGATTTATCGAAGCAAGGCAAAAATTCTTACCTGTTCGCAATATTGATCTTCGTCGCTGGGCTATTGAAGAAGCAAGAAGATTTGGATTAGGCAAGTTAAAAGCAAGACATAATTTTATTAATAATCTGAAACTACGTCTTCGGATTACTTCAAAAAAGGTAACTAAACTTATAACCAAAAAGCATTTGAATGAAAAAACTAAAATTGGAAAGTGTAAAACTGCTCACTTCCAACTTACAAATTCTGAAATACCTCAATATAATTTAAATTTTGTTAAAAATTCTGATCAATCTGAATTTTTAAAAGAATATTTTTCAACCAGAACCTTAAGTGTCTGTGGTGAGAAAGATACGAGTACATTACAGTTAGTAAAAAGTGTTTCTAATACTACTCATACATATACAATTCAACCAACAATCACAGCATCTGGTAAACTTTTATCACCAATTTTAATATGCTTACGAGAAACCACTGGTAATGATTTTGGACCTCGTGTTCATATGAAAGTGTTACAAAATACTCCGAGCAATTTAGTTGCTTTTTATAGTAAATCTTGTAAACTTACCAAAGAACACGTTAAAAAATGGATCTCAGAGTGCTTCACATAAAAGGAAATACTTTACTATTAATTGACAGTTGAACTGGACAATCTTCAGAGTTTTTGATTGAATGTTTACCACCCATTAGATGTATATTTCTTTAGACAGTATAAGATTTTTGTACGTACAATTTATAATCAAATGATGTTAGAATTAACGAAAGAACAATCACATGATAGACTTTTTTTCATAAAGATGCATTCACTTGTTCACAATCAGCTCACAGCATCAGTTTTTCGATCAATGCTGCAATATGCTTGGTATAAAAGTGGATACACCGTGGTTTATCTAGGAAAATTTCAAAATGTAAATGAAGTTTTTTTTAGCAAGGCAAATATATTAAGTGATTGCCCAGAATGTAAGATTTCAGCATTCATAAAATGTGCACATTGTGTTACAGGTGAGGCAAAAATAATGTTGCAGGCTTAAGACAAAAAAAACTTTATTGACTGCATGTACACTATACGTGCGTGTCGTTCGAAGCCTCGACAGAATCTGAGCGTCCGTCCGCATCGCCTCAGTCGCTCGGCGTCTTAAGTGTCCACTATCCCCACTCTTCGTAAACGGTCGGTAACTGACGGAAACGCGAGAATACGTATACATATATACACCTTATACATACTTGTTTTAACATATATATTATTTAAACACATTGTAACAAACTTTTATGCTTCAGCCACTTTTTAGAAAAATCATGTTGGTATTAAGTGAATGTAAACGTTAAGAATTTTGAAAAAAGAATGAAAAAATCCAATATTATTTTACTAGTTGCATACTTTCTATTCATCACATTTGTCCATGCACAAATTAGATTAGTTTCAATTTTCTCAAAAGATCTTAAAATCGATTAAATATAAAACATTTAATGAAGTAATAAAAATATCCTAATTATGAAAGAGAGAATGAGCCGTGCTTTTTCTCCTATACATCTCCATCAGAGTGACCGGCAAAAAGGCGGTTTTCTTCAGAGATTTGCAACTAGAGTTGTAGTAATTTTATGTAAAGAGTGATTCTCATCCGGCGGTGTAAAAATTCAGAGTGATTGAAAAACGAGTGCGCAAAAAATTAAGAAGTGTAAAAATTCATTCATCTTGATATTACGTCAAAAATTCAGAGGTTAAATTCTGATGTAATTCGAGAAAGTGAAAAACCGCACAGAGGAAGAAGAAGAAAAAGAGTGCTAGAAACACAAAATCATAAAATCGCATCAACGCTGATATACGAAACAAAACGTGTTTGTTTTTGTCGCGAGCCAGAAAGAACGGAAGTTCCGAGAATCGGGCGGCAGTTGTGTGCAGGGAGCGACCGAGCGAAGCTCGCCATCGCATGCATTGCGCGCGTGTTTGACATTGAGTCGGCAGTCGAGCGCTTTTGTTTACATGCAGGCTTAGGACCTGCTCGCGTGTAGTTTTTTTTTCTAGTGACAAAATTTTCACGAAACGCGGGTTGAGTCGATCCCGAGGGCATAAAGTCACGAAATTAAGAGTTAGCATAAGTATGACGTTGTTTGGTTCTATATCTTCTCGCGTGTGCGTGTGCGTGTGTGTGAGTTTTGACGATTTCTCTGGATATCTCCCGGGTCGGTACGTAGTTTGTAGAACGTCTTTGGTTCCTTGCAAGCTATGGTTGTTCTCTCTCACAGATGTAAAAAGGAGTTCACAGGTGCTATCGTGCTAATACATTTAATTCAAATTGATAGTAAAAGAGTTAAAAGTGAGTAGATTTGTGGTTAATAAAACTTTCTCATTTCATAACAATCAAGTTATATACTGAAAATATACTGAGAAGCGCATTTACTGAAAATAAATATTCTTTCATTCACTGTTTTTGAGTAATTAAATTCAGAGTAAATTTGAACAATATAATTAAATCATAATAAGATACACAGTGTAAAACATTTCTAAAGCTTATTTAAATTCATAGTTTTTATTAGATAAGTTAATTTAAATTCAGAGGTAGTGAAATGAGTAAACTTAGTATACTGCTGCTAAAAGTGAATTGGAAATTTTTCTCAATGTTTTGTGTCTCTATTTCTGACTCGCTTTGCGGTTAGACCTAGACTAGTGGCTCTTGAGAGGTTTTTATTTACTGCAAAGATTAAAATTGATTAAATTTTTTGAACAAATTCATAAAATTCTGGGGTCAGTGTTTAAATGAAAACTTGTGTTCGGTAAGTAGTTTACTCATTGACTAGGAAGATTGGTAGTATCGAAGTCGTGACTCATGCGTGTGCATGCGCAACCCAAAACCGACTGGCTTCCGTGGTAACACTCGTGGCCAAACTTCGACGAGTGTACATGTGTGATCTGCATGATTAGAGGACCTGATTTCTCGCCTCGGATTAATATAGTTGCAATGCGCTGTGTTGGTTCAGAGGCATGGAACATTAATCTTTTAGTGAAATTCAGAGGTACTTGGTATTGAATTAAGAGGACGAGTTACTAAAAGAGAGAAAATTCCGAATAAAGTAAAATTTGAAAATCAAATTGAAATTAAGAGTTAAATACAAAATTGAGTAGAAAATAGAATAAAAAATTGAGTTAAACTTATACTAATTGATAATGTTTCACAATCCTAGAACAGATTACTGACAACCTGAGTCAAGAGTATAAGTACATGAGATTCAGGGCCGAATTGGATGAGATTAACCCGGGTCAAATCGATAAGTGTAAGTATATAATATAAATGTTAGTCGTCTGAGTTTGACCGAGGATTCAGAGTGCTGTGATTAAGAGAGAGTTTTAAAAGTATGAATTCATAGAGGGAATTTAATAAAAACCTTTAAATCTTAAGAGAGAGTGGTTAGATCTGACAATATTAAAATCCAGGTAATAATAAAGGTTATTTATCACATCAAATACCACAAATCTAAGAGGTTCTAAGAGTGACACTGGGATAAACAACGATATGGATAAAAACAACGATTCTGGGCCAAACAAAAACACTGAAGAGTTACAGAGTGTAATTTCACGAGCTCGAGAGTTGGCAAAAGGGTTGTCATCAAACGTCTCTATAGATAAAGATACGCGAAGCTTGGTGAAAGACGCAGTAGACAAACTTGCACTGGCACACAATAAAGTTCTTGAAGCTGAAAAGACCAAGCTTAAGTCGAAGCAATCTTCAGAGCAAGGGGGAACAAATGCAAGTCACCTCAACATAAGACCGAAAATTCAAAGGAATTACAAACTAACCTCAACAGCGAGTTACGAAATTTGGTTAGACTGTCTCAAAACAAAGTTGACAAGCTGGATGTTACTCTATCTAATTGATCCTAAAATAGCCCAACTGACCGAAGTTTCAGAGGTAGAGACTACTTTGAGGAAAAACTCTGTCATAGATATAATCATCAGTCACATCGATGAGGACTATCACAAGAAGATCTTAGGTTTGACAGAGCCCATAGAATTTCTTCAGAAGTTAATAGAGAGTAGAAAAGGTGAAGTTAGCTCTACGGAAGCTTCAATAATAGTCCGGGAGCCAGCGACATATTTTAGCGACCAAAACCGACCCGTCCGATTTTGATATATGTGCTTCGAATGATCGTATAATGAAGCCTAGTGAACGTCAGCTGCGGCACCATGGGTGGGTTAAGCGACGGCAGCCTCCCACGCACGTCAAAAAAATGAAGTAAATAAATGAAACCGACCCGGCTGAAAATATAGGTACTGTTTAATAATGCCGTATAGATTATAAAAATATTAGTCAGCTGACTGTCACGTGGTGGATTACACGTCAGCTGCTTGGATGAACATTCATAAAAAAAATTGAAGTTTAGTCATTTCGACCCGGCTGAAAATTGTTTATATAATAGTTAATATAATACTAAAAACGAAAATAATAGTCAGCTGCATAGATGCCGGTGGAAAGGCCGTCAGCTGGCTCATTGAAAGGTGTAGCGCGGAAACCGGCCGTGAGCGCCGGGCGCATTTGTTAACACATCAGCTGACGACTTTCTCACCATTATACACCCATTATACTGACCATTTTTTTTATTCAAAGTATAATGCCAACTATGATATTCCCAATTTTCAGCCGGGTCGAAATCACGTTTACAAAGTTATATGGTACAATACATAGCATTTATTAAATTTATTTGTATTTTATTCTATTTATATTTTATTTACATCTCATTTATAAATAAATGAGAAATTATAATTGCTTAGCAGTCATCTTCACTTTGGCTTGTAACTGGCTCATCATCCTCTGATTCACTGTCGGAGTCGCTATCGGAAATTTCAGCCGCTAAGTCTTCATCATCATCTGTAAAAAGATTATAAAAAAGAAATAAATATAACATATATTTACACACCACAACGTAAGCAATAAATACATTTAAGGATTTATCTAACCTTTATCCGGCTGGATGGTAATTTCATTGATAGATGTTGGTAACTGGTTGCCGGTAAACCAAGAAAAATCGAACTTGTTGTCAACATCTATCCAGCCATTGTCTGAAGGTGATTCGCCGTTAGGAACTTTTAGATGAGCGTGTGTCCAAATTTTTGCTATAAAGCACGCTCTGAAATATTGTTGAAGGAGCTCGGCTTTGCATGGTGGTAGAGTTGAACCATCGATGTTTTTTTTGGGCAAGCGAAAAACGTCATCATTTTCTAAAACTTTGTAGGTTTTCATAAAAGTCGCTACCCTTGCTTCATTGACATTTTTTATTTGTTTAAAGCTGTATATTCTGCAAATAAACTCCTCGATATTGGGAAAAATTTCCTCTGTCTTGTCCGATAGCGTTGACATTTGTATGAAACTGTTCACGAAATCTGCAGATTTGCGCATAATTTCAAACGGGCGTTTTTTGCCTTTTCTAAAAAAGGCTGGGTTGAAATCACAGCCTGTGATGGCATGAAATGCTGGCAGCGCTGCGCACAAATCACTCCCTAGAGTGTAATATAATTTTGTAACATTTATATGTCGTTGATTGTTTCCCACACCGACTTCCATAGATATTTGAATATTTTTCGAAATTTTGCTAATATTAGCCAACATTATAATCAATACATCGGTATCGGAACAACGAATCGTTACCCTTGCATCGAATTGTAATTGACAAATGTGAAAGATCATCTTAGTGTCAGCTTCTTCATGTGCCGGGCAGGAAAGATCTTTTTCAAAGGTTCTTATCATTTTTCCATCATTAGCGATATACTTATAACAAGCATCTAAATTTATGTAAACGATTTTATTACCGATGTACGGTGCCATGTAATCGTTCGCCCAATGTTTAATAACGAATTGTACAAACGCCTCTTTAAAATTAATATTTTTAAGCTCGCTCGTGAAATCACTTGGTCGTACCTGGTCAGAACCAGAAATCTTAAAATTATCTAGTCGCATTCCTCGAAGCTGATGTTCTGTATCTTTGATCGATGGGAAAATATATCGATCAAAGGCAATCACTATAATTTTTCCTGTATTTGCACATATCATCTGCAACAATTTTATTGAAATATTACCGAACGAACTCGGCGGATCTCTCATTAAATGTAATATAAAATATCCATCAAATACCATAACATCAGTGTTTTGAGGCGAATCAGATTGCACTTGCTTTTCAAGTAATTTCATTAAAGTCGATTTGTCTGCTTTACAAATTGTACCGTTGAGATGACACATAGACAATGGCACTGGCGTCAACGGGTATTCGAGGACCTTCTCTATGTTCAGTTCTTTCTGTTGCGACGCTGCTTGGCCTGTAGAAATGTTGTACAAGCTGTTTTTATCCAAATCGTTAGAAAACGGGTTGATATTCCGTTTTATTCCATCAATAAAGGCGTGAAGCTGTGCTGTATTTTTTTTTATTCTGCTGCTTTGAAGATCTCCTGTCACATCTTGCTTTTTCCGCAGCCCCGTCTGCTCTATCGTGTGGCTAATAATAGTCGATCGAATTGTATGGCTTCGACACCATCGCTGCCTAGCTGATATAGAATTGCTCGTATGCGAAACTCCAGTCAGTTTATTAGCAGCATCAGCATTTATAGTTTGCTCGAGAGTGAGATCAATTGGTTGTCTAGAGAAGGATTTTGTTGTTCTTTTTACACCGAATGATCCTTTCTCTAATTGTATCCGTAATCCTGGATGCGATTCATCTACTTTCAGCAAATTATCGTGGTATTTAACTAAGTATCGCGAATAATTAGGCTGATTAAATGCGAAAAATAAATTATTTATTTTCGGTAAAACGAATTTAAATAATTCGAAATTTTGCGTTCTTATACTTGCATTGAGTAATAAATAATAGTAAAAAATAAATCAAATTTATATAAATCATGTAGAACTGAGCCGTTTTACCATGCTCGCCTTGCAATGTTTGCATTTTGAATACTTCATATTTTTCAAATAAATCTATTAATTCCTGTAGTTGCAATAGTGGTTCAGCTGATCTTGAATTTCTTAAATTTAACAAATATGTACGCATTTCATCGGTTAATTCTATATTTTCTTGATTAATGAAGTATTCGAAATGCAGTATTTTCAACGACAATGCTATCATTGGGTGCAGGCGCTTGCACCTATTAAAATGCTTGCCAGCAATAAAGCCGTTCACCGATCCGTTTGCAAGTATCTCCGTATTTACCATGATGTTCGTTATGCCGCAGTTGTCAATAAATTTGCCTACTGCCTTAAAATAAGCCATCATAATATGAAACGTTCCAAGGTGGATAAATAAATTATCAAATACTGGTTTATCCGTACATTGTATTTGCAGAGCAATTTTTGCGATCGCAAGATCATACGTTACTTGCATATACATTTCCCCACATTCATTTGCAACTATTTTACTTTGGTTCAGGGTTTCTAGCACAACAGATTTATTTGTTGGTGAGGCGTTAATTGTTGTTAAGTAGCAAAGAATCTGCGTCAAAGATGTATCTTCGTACAACAAACTATTAAAACCAGTAGTAAGTAAGCCGGTATGGAGAGACATAACAAATGACGTCATCACTGGCGCCATGTTATCTTATCAATGTAAACAAACCATTAAGATAAGATAAGGTATCATGTTTGTTTATACAAACAAGTAATTAACATTATCTTTATTACTTGTAAACAAATAATAAATATTATTTATTATTTGTTTACAAGTAATAAAGATAATGTTAATTACTTGTTTGTATAAACAAACATGATACCTTATCTTTATTACTTGTCAAGATAAGGATACGACAGTGATGAGGTCGATTGTTGTATTCTCCCCATATTGGCTAAATAAAAAAATGTTTACATTTAACTTATTCAAAATTTTTTATTTACTTATTTGTTATTAAAATTACAATAATGAATCTTACATCTATGGTACATTCACACCTGTGTACACATACGTACACGTGCGCGCACACACACACACACACACACACACACAGAGAGAGATTTGCGATGTACACTTCAGTACGTCATCGCTCGCTTCCTCTCTCTCTCTCTCACACTATACTCTTTCTCACACTATACTCTCTCGCATGCGTACGCTGTCCGTATCCCCTCTTCTCTCATACACATGCTCTCACTATACTTTCTCACCGCTTATGCTCTCTCTCGCTCCCGCTCTCTGTCTCGCTCTCTCCCTCTTTCGCTCTCTCCCTCTTTCGCTCTCTCTCGCTCCCGCTCTCTGTCTCTCTCTCTCTCTCTCTCTCTCTCTCTCTCTCTCTCTCTCTCTCTCTCTCTCTCTCTCACGTGCATGCTCTCTCTTGAACACGCTCTCGCATCACACCTTACTCTTAATTTAAAACACACACACACACACACACACACACACGCACACACACACACACACACACACACACACGCACACACACACACACACACACACACACACGCGCGCGCACGCACGCACGCACGCACGCACGCACGCACGCACGCACGCACATACACACACACACACACATACACACACACACACACACACACGCACGCACACACGCACACGCACACACACACACACACGCACGCACGCACGCACGCACGCACGCACGCACGCACGCACGCACGCACGCACGCACACACACACACACACACACACGCACGCACGCACGCACGCACGCACGCACGCACGCACGCACGCACGCACGCACGCACGCACGCACACACACACACACACACACACGCACGCACGCACGCACGCACGCACGCACGCACACACACACACACACACGCGCGCGCGTATGAATATGAGCCTCGTTTCGCGCTCCATCCGCATCTCGAGAAGAGAGCATTTCTCCTCTAGCTGCTTTATAACTGCGCTTTTTACAGACATCTTACTTTGCCTACGATCGACTTGGTACTGACGATTGTAGTCCAAGCAGTCATCTGTAGGCCCTAGGAGGAGAAGGAGGGTCGAAGGAAGAAAAATTTAGACTTGTGTTGATTATTGTTCGATAGCGCACGTGTATTCGTACACCCGATACCCGAACTAGCTGGCTTACGCGTTGTGCAGCGAAATGCTCGACGGACACGGGATACTTTTTACGAGCGCGAGAAAGCATAACCTTTGACTCTCAAGTGCTCTTCGCAGGAAGTTGATATTTTTTAGTATACGCTTATCGCCATGAGTCTTAGCAGGCGATACATATACAGCGGAGATGAATTAGTGCGACAAAACAGCTATACGTGCTTGATACTGTTTACTTCTCGATGAACACGGGATACTTTTTACGATTGTGAGAGAGAGCATTATCTTTGACTCTCGACTGCTCTACGCGTGAACTTGATATTTTTTAGTTTCTCGGCATGAGTCTTTGCAGTCGATACCTATGCGAGGAAAAAATGGATCAGTGTGACAAAACAGCGGTTCAGAGTAATCTCAAAAATAATAAACACGTGGATTCTTGGAGCCGTACACATGATGCTGCTTGTGTGAGAATCGGTATGGCTGCTCTACGCGTGAACTTGATATTTTTTAGTATCTCGGCATGAGTCTTTGCAGTCGATACCTATGCGAGGAAAAAATGGATCAGTGTGACAAAACAGCGGTTCAGAGTAATCTCAAAAATAATAAACACGTGGATTCTTGGAGCCGTACACATGATGCTGCTTGTGTGAGAATCGGTATGGTCATCGCTTACACAGGATGTCGAATGTTATTAAATATGCTTTTATTCAGCCGCTTGAGATAGAGCATTGATTTTAGCCGCCTTGTATTCTGCGAAAATCGTCGACGGTATCATTATTTCCGATTGTTATGCATCTTGGACCCGTGAGGTGTAGGTAATATAATACCTATGAATTAGTCGATCCTCTTGGTATGTAAAAGACGTTCGACGTGATTTTGATACTCTTCAATGATAAAGCTGAGCCAAAACTTATCACAGGATGTTATTTTTGCGCTTTATACTGCTACACGAATCCACATATCCCCCACCCACTAGCAAGACATTTTTTATACTATATAAACCCTACGTCGACCTCAGGAGCTCAGTAGTCATGAGAGCAGTAGTTGCAACAAAACAAGAGCTCGTAAGCATGTATAACGAAGTCGAGGAGTCTTTTCGCACTGTAGTGCTTCGCATCGCGGATAATCTTCAAGCGAATAGTGTTGTTAAACGCAGGTGTACAAGAAGCTGGCGTCTACGTGTGAAACGCATGGTCGCGTGTCAATTATGCCGCGAGTTTTCAAGACTTTTACGATGCTGTGGGCCACGGAAAATCGCGCAACTTCATTTACTCATTTTTAAAAAATGTAATTTAGCTGTGCGATGTGCAGCAGAATTTTGTATGCAGCAGAATTTTGCGCATTTTCCTGTGTTGACGCGGCTAATGACAGCATTCGAGGAGAATAATGGTAAGTACATTTTTATTGATTGCAATTTTTCTGCACTATATCACGTTGTCATTAATAACAACGCTTGTACTTGACAACGAAATAAGCAGTGCTACAGCTGATAGCGTCGTCTGCTGCTACAAGCTCTGTTTCATTCACTCATGCGCCCGCGCGCTCGCACACATACGCACATACATTCGTAGCGCAGTGTCGTCTGCTCCTGACACAGAACGCGTCGACTGCTACGCATGACGCCTAGTGTTTTAATTCGTCTGCTTCAGCATTCACACACGTGTCCGCGCGCTCGCGAGCGCACATACGCATACACACACACACACACATACATTTGTAGCGCAGTGTCGTCTGCTCCTCTCGCAGAACGCATCGACTGCTACACATGGTGCCTAGTGTTTTTAAGTCGACTGCTTCAGAGCTAGAGATATTAACTTCTTACACCGGTCGTATTATATTATTACATAGCAACCGATGCGTATCTCTATATTGTCGTATAACGTATAATTATAAAATCAAAGAATATACATCCGCTTTATTCTATGACCGTGAAAATTCTTTTGAAACAACTATTTTTCTAGCTGTACTTGCTTTGTGCTGTATTTTTAACATAAATTGTTTTTACATTTCAGCGTTAGAAAATTTATTAGCCGACTTAACCTCTGGTGAAGATGATGATGATGATGATATTACGGAGTATTCATCGAGACGTAATGTTGAAACTACGTCATCGGATGAAGGCGAAGAGGAGGAGGAGGAGGAGGAGGAGGCGCTGGAAGAAGAAAGAGAGACAAGGGAGTCGGAGGAAAACATAGCACAAGCGGGACATGCTGTAGTCGATGTACAGTTTGTGTCGGCTGGCGCTGACGATACGCACGAAGAAGAGCTGCAGGAGGAGAGCGAAGCCGAAAGGAGAGAAGCAGCGGAGAGGGGGCAAGCAGCAGTAGCGGCGGCTGCGGTGCCTGCAGCGGTGCATCTTCAGGTGAATGAGGCGATGGAGGAGGAGGAGGGGGGAGACGTAGCAGAAGAGAGAGTACCGAATGCTAGAGCGCAAGAGGTCGAAGATCCACCTGTCAATGGTGATTCTCATCGTATGTCCAATGTTGAGCACCTCCTTGCCACATGTAAAGAACCAATAGATGCTGCTAATAATATTCTACAACGTTTGATGGAGCGTGCAGCTGATGAAAGCAAAAATATGATTGAGTATTCGCAGCATCCATGTGTCAAAAAACGGCAGCAAATCCTCGACTTTCTGTCCCGTCCGGTAGAACCCGAAGAAATGCGGTACACAAGAAGAAGCGCTGGTGGATTGGTCACAGAGCATTTTTTTAACCAGGGAAATCCGAGAGATCGTCAAATTAATGAACGTAAGTATAATGCTGTATTTAAATATACATTTTTCTTCAAAATAAAATCTTATTTTTAAATATTATTTAAGTTATTCGACGTGGTCTCGAAGGAATCGAAAAGTACCCTAGGGCATTGAAACAAGACATTATGCGAATCATGTATGTTCGAAGAGCCCGAGAAATACGATGGTTTTTCAATGCTTGTAAAGATAACGAAAAATCAATACTGTTAAGTACTGACAATTTGCCTGAACTGTTTAAGCGCTTGGGTGAGAGTTTTTCAGGACCACCAGAAGAATAATTTTTAAAAATAAGAAAGTGTAAAAGCTATCCAAATATTTTGTATTTAATAAATTTTTTCAGAACATAATCACTCTGACGATTCATCTTGTTCTTCCTCTACATCCATTTTTCCCTTATCTACATCATCTTCGAACACCAATTCTTCTGTAGAATCGCAGGATTACGAGGCCGATGAAAGTGATTTTTCTATTCAAGTTGGTAGAGGGCAAAGCAGAATGGAAAATTTAAGCAGTAATAATGATGATGATGATGATGATGATGATGACTACGAAAATGAGGATAATCAACCCAGTGAGGAGGAGGATGAGGAGGAGGAGGAGAAGGAGGAGGAGGAGGAGAGAAGCGAAACAGACGATAATATGAATTATCAAGGAGTCGATGAGGAAGGAGATGAGGATATCCAGCCTCCTGGTAATCGTTTTGATATTTTCCAACAAAATTCACATTATATATCTAAGTATAAAATAGAAGGTAGACGTATTGTCTTAAAAATAAGATCTCCACCGGAGAATGGTTCTATAAATCCGATAGTTTGGTTGGAATTAGCCATTCGCGATATTTATTCATATATAATTTCATTATGTAATGAAAACGACATGATTGGTGTCTCCGTTAGAAGTTTAAATTTTGCACGAGGCCCGGGTGGGTTATCTTTACGATTAGTAAATAATTTTTTGAACAATGATTTATGGAGTTTAATAAGCGGATTAGCTCAGAGTAATGAGGATTTTCAATTAGATGAGAGTTTTATTTTAACTTTAACGCTTGTTAATATACCTAATGGTGGCCGAGGTGGTAGTAGAAGGAGGATAAATGTTGATGGCTTAGCTCAGAGATCGGTTGTATCTATAAAAAATAACGATAATTTATGTTTGCCGAGAGCTTTAATTGTCGGTGAGGCTTTTATAGCGTATAAAAAAATCTTTTCAAACGAAGCCATTGATACTTGGAATATTATCAGAGATAGCAGACGTTGTATGCAAAAAGAGCGCGCAAATCTACTTACTATTAACGCAAACGTGGTAATTCCTGCATACGGTTGTGGTATGCAAGAAATAGAGACGTATCAGCGGTATTATGTTGCAAAAAATATCGCTATTGTAATATACGATAGTTTATCCTTTGGAAGTGGGGAACCGCCGTTTTACGATGGAAGACCTCTGTTAAATTCAGATTCTTTTGACGTTATAAATCTTTTGTACGATGCGCAAAGACGACATTTCGATACAATATTAAATTTAACCGGTGCTGCACGCAATCGTTTTTTCTGCGAACATTGCAATAAAAGTTATAGATACGTAGATGAGCATAGGTGCACTGCCAAATGTGACAGGTGTTTTTGTGCACCATCATGTAATTCTAATATAGATATTATAAAGTGTGTTGAATGTAACAGAGAATTTTACGGACAAACATGTTTCGATCGTCACAAAATAGATGGGTCATATAAAAAAAAATAATAAAAAAATATGCGATGTAGTGAAATTTTGTAATATGTGTTGCAAACGAATTAATATTTACAAGTCGAAGCACGAGTGTGGAATCAATTGGTGTAATTTATGTCGCGAAAAACATGATGTAAATCAGCTCTGTTATATTCAGCCCATTGGCCGTAATGTTAACGCTCAGATTAATCGTAAATCCCCAAACAAAAAAAACTTATTTATTTTCTATGACTTTGAGACGCGTCAAGATTCTGCTTATCGCAAACATGCAGAGATAAAAATACATATTCCAAATCTATGTGTTGTACAACAGGTTTGCGATGATTGTATGGATAATGAAAATATAAATATACTATGCCATACGTGCGGTGTGAGAGAGCATATATTTCGCGACGATCCAGTTAGACAATTAATCGGTTTGACAGTACGCGAGAAAACTTCATTCGGTCAAATAATTTGTATTGCTCATAACTCTCGTGGATTTGATGCGCAATTTATTTTGAGAGAAATCGTTGAAAATACCTCAATAGTACCTAACGTAATATTGAATGGGCAAAATATAATTATGCTTCAATGCGGACGAACAAAATTTATTGATAGCTTAAACTATTTTCACATGAAATTAAGTGCTTTACCGCAAACCTTTTCTATGCCGCCAGCTAGCAAAAAGGGATATTTTCCTCATTTATTTAATACTTTAGAAAATCAAAATTATGTTGGACCTTTACCCGAAGCATCGCTTTACGCACCTAATGCCATGTCGACGTCTGAAAGGCAAAATTTTATTGTATGGTATGAGGAGAACCGAAATACTTATGAATTTGATTTTCAACGTGAAATACTCGATTATTGCCGTATGGATGTAGAAATTTTAAGGCTTGCATGCATGGCTTTTCGGAAAATTTTCATTAAGTGCGGAAATACTTGTCCGTTTACAGAGGCAACGACCATAGCTTCTGCATGCTCCATTGTGTATAGAAAAAATTTCTTATGCGAAAAAACTATCGGTATCATACCGGCAGGTGGATATCGTCGTGCTGATAATCATTCGCAAAAGTCAATACAATGGCTGTTACAGTGTGAACGTGAGATCGGTCGGGAAATCATACACGCGGGTAGAGCACGTGAATTTATGCTTCCAGAAGGGTTTCGTGTAGATGGCTATTTACCTCCGGAAAATGATAATGCTAAAGGTGTTGTCTTTGAATATCAAGGATGTTACACACACGGTTGTCCCATTTGCTTTGATAAAAGACGAGATAAAATAATGTCATACGGTAGAACTATGGATGAGTCGTACGAAAATACTTTTCGGAAAATTAAAAAAATAAAAGCCCTGGGTTACGAAGTTCGAGAGATATGGGAATGTACTTTTGATCGGATAAAAGCAGAGAATCGCGAGATCTACGAATATGTTACACAGCATCCTCTTATGAGTCGTATAACGTTGAATCCACGCGATGCTTTTTTTGGAGGTAGAACAGAAAATATAGTTACTGAGTACGCGATCGGAAATAACGAAAAAATTCAATATACAGATATATGCTCTCTTTATCCGTACGTGTGTAAAAGAGGCCAATTTCCCGTAGGACATCCGCGAATTTTAATTGGTGAAGAGTGCAAGGAATTAACGCATGGAAATAACAATAATCTCAACAATATTGAAGGATTAGTTAAATGTAGTATCTTACCACCACGCGACTTGCATATACCACTCTTACCAATTAAAATGCACGGACGTCTTCTTTTTGCTCTTTGCCGCTCATGTTGCGAGGAAATGCAGCAGTGTGACTGCAATCACGAAGACCTGAAAATGCGTGAATTCACGGGCACCTGGGTTGCTGATGAGCTGCGTAAAGCTGTTGAACTCGGTTACAGTATTACGAAAATTTATATTATTTGGCAATATGAGATGACCCGGTATAATCAAACTGTTGGTAGCGGAGGTCTTTTTGCCGAATACGTAAATACTTTCTTAAAAATCAAGCAAGAGGCTAGCGGATGGCCCTCATGGTGTACTGACGAAGCAACTAAATTACAATACATTGAACAGTATAGACTCGATGAGGGTATAACTTTAGATAAAAATAATATCGAAAAAAATTCAGGGTTACGAGCTGTTGCTAAGCTCTGCTTAAATTCGTTTTGGGGCAAGTTTGGTCAACGGAGTAATTTGAAACAAACTGAAGTTGTAAAATCACGTGAATCTCTTTTAAAACTTCTTACTTGTCCGGAAAGAGATGTTAATGATATACTAGCAATTAATGATAAGATACTGTACGTAAATTGGCAATACAAGGATGAGGCTGTCACTCCTGCCCCGCATACGAGTGTCGTGATTGCGGCTTACACCACTGCTCAAGCACGTTTAGAACTATATGATTACTTGAGAAGATTAGGCGATCGTGTTCTTTATTATGACACAGATTCTTGTATATTTGTTTCGCATGACGATGTTCCGGGTGAATATAAACCTTTTATTGGCTCTAAACTAGGCGATATGACAGATGAACTTTGTGCTTATGGTGAGAATACGTATATAGATAAATTTGTCTCGGGAGGACCAAAGTTTTACGCTTACACAGCTGTAACACCCAATAAAAATGATAAAATTGAATGTTGTAAAGTAAAAGGTATCTCATTAAACTTCTCAAACGGTGTAAAAATTAATTTTGATAGCATTAAGAATTTGATTAACGATGCCTTTGCAAACGAAGATGACGAATCTGAAAAAATGAACGATGAATGTAGTAAAATACGCTTAAAATTCAAAGCTATCAGACGAACTAAAATGCATGAAGTTGTAACGCGCGAAGAATCGAAAACATGTTGTGTAGTATTGAAAAAACGACGATACCTTACGTCACGTAAGTCTCTACCATTTGGATATAAGAATAATTAACTTTTTTGGATGTATCTATTGTAAATAAAAATAAAACAAAAATTTTTATATAATTTTCTTATTTTTCCATTTATAAGAGCCCTCACACATTTTTATATCCTCAGTATATCTTCTGTCATCGAAGAGAACGCTTCTTATAGAAATTTATCTCATTTTTTAACGCATAATTCAGCTTACGCAAGGCGTTATTTAGCTTATTGGACAAGATTATCAGCTTGAATAGCGGCAATAATAGCTTGTGATTCAGCACACGTAAAATAAGCTTATTTTTACGTGTGTCGCGCCGCGCCGCACCGCCGCCGCCGCCGCCGCCGCCGCCGCCGCCACCCGCGTGCTATAAGCTTATTTTAAGGCAAATCTCTCTCGCGCGCGTGCGCGTGTGTGTGTGTGTGTGTGTGTGTGTGTGTGTGTGTGTGTGTACGTACTCGGTAAAATGGATATGCGATTCAAACATCCGTTTACGTGTATCGTTAGCGGACCCACGGGATGTGGTAAAACAGTTTTTGTCAAAAAGTTTCTTCGACATCTTCCACTCATGTGCAGTGTAACTTTTGATCGGATATTACTCTATTATGCCGAGTGGCAGTCTACGTATGAGACAGACTTTGTTCCAGGAGGCATAAGTAGTAGGGAGAGTAGAAAAAAAATTGTTGAATTTCACGAGGGATTACCTCAGCCTTCAGATTATTCTCAAGACAATGAAAAGAAAAAATTATTAATTATCGATGATTTAATGAGAGAATCTTCGAATAACATTATTCTCGATTTATTTACCAAGGGAAGTCATCATAAGAATTTAAGTGTGATTTTTATTACACAAAATCTTTTTCACAAAGGAGCTGGTCAACGCGATATCTCGTTAAATGCAAATTACCTCGTTATTTTTAAAAATCCACGTGATCGTTCGCAAATACAATATCTAGCGCGTCAAGTCTATCCCGAAGACCCAAAATTTTTACAAGAAGCGTATCTCGATAGTACGTCAACTGCTCATGGCTATCTTTTGTTGGATTTGAAACAGTCGACCGAGGATGAATTTCGTTTCCGTACCTCTGTTTTTCCCGATGATAAATTGAGTTACGCATATATACCGAAGAAGAATAAAAAATTCCGATAAAAGTAGAGGATTCTATGATTAAAGCTTCAGTCTGATTGAAACAATGGCAGGTGGAGGAGCATCTGCGAGAACCGATAGTCGTAGACGTCGTAGAAGACAGCGCGGAGGTGGTGGTGGTGATGGTGGTGGTGGTGGTGCTGAAGAAGAAGAAGATACAAGGTGTGGATGCCTACCAAAGCATTTTACAAAAAAGTGTGTTGCAGTATTGAATGCTCTTTGTCATGCAGATAGTCAACAGCGCTTAGCACTGTTACGTGTTGCTGATAGAAAACTCATTAAAAACATATGCGAGTGCGTGTTAAATGTATTGCACGGCGTCGTTAAAATAAAAAACTCTCACAAGTCAAAGTTGAAAAAACATAAAACTGTTTTGAGAAAATTATTAAATAAATCCAGTAGTAATAACAGTGAAAAAGAGTGGAAAAAAAAGAAACGGGTCATTATTCAAAACGGTGGTGCTTTTTTACCAATGTTACTTGCACCAATTATAGGTGCACTTGTGTCAAAAATATTTGGTGTCTCTGGAAATTAAAATATGGAGCACGCCCGTAAAATGGTCATTGTACCAGAGGAATCATACGAGAGAGTAACGAAGCGTCAGCAACAACAACAACATCATATAGCAGAAGAAGAAGAAGAGCCAACGATACAGACAAAGGGTGATAATTTAAGTCGGTTAGATGCTGAGATGCACGATATCCTTTTTTCAAAAAGTATCACCGATGAACGTGAAAAATGTCAAAAATATTTACAAATTTTAAGAAGATATCTTCATTTTAAAAATTTGGAACGTCAGGAACTTTTATCAGATGCAAATATACTTGATGTAGAGCATGAAAATGAAGATATATTGAGACCCTTGTCCGATGAAGCGATACTTGCAAGCGTTTCCAAGGGTTATGTGAGAAAAGCACGTTTATTGCTTCAACATTGGAAATCATCAACAGCATCGCATCGTATTAAATGGGATAATTCAGGAACAGTTAGCATTGATGATAAAGCTATACCACACTCAAATATTATAGATTTACTAGAAGACGTAGTGCGGAGTAGGTCTGTTGAGGAACCTGTAGGAAGATTTCAATTAGCTAATTTTATAGCAACAACTGATACTCCATCCAAATTAATAAGTAATCCTGAGGTGATTAAAATTAGTGAAAGTTTGAAACGTGCATTAAACAAAATTCCTTCAAGCAAGAGATATAATTCCGAGAGCGTTGAGACTTTAGAACAAGGTACTAGACTTGCGGCCACGCAGCGCTATAGTGCACGTTTGAATAAGAAAAAATCTACACCACGAAAAGCAGATGACAAGTGGCTGACTTATAGTATTTAACATGTCTTATGAAAATCAATACTTTGACACTAGACACGAGGCTGGATACGCTGGTGCACGTAATCTGTTACGAGTCAATGGTAAAAATAAGAAGAAGAAGAAGAAGAGTGAGATAAATGAGTGGTTAAGCAATCAAGATGCATACACACTACACAAACCCATTAGACGAAAATTTCCTAGATTGATGTACAATGTCACTAATGTGGATGATTGTTGGGAAATGGATTTGTGTGACATGCAATCTCTCAAAACGTATAACGATAATTTTGCATATTTACTTGTAGTTATAGACGTTCTCAGTAAATATGCTTGGGTCGAACCTTTACGTGACAAGAGTACAAAATGTGTTGTAGCTGCTTTCGACAAAATCTTAAAAAGAGCCGATGGGCGACGCCCAATTCTTGTACAAACTGATCGAGGCAAAGAGTTTGTAGGATCAAATTTTCAAAATTATTTAAAACAACACAAGATTAATTTTAGAGTGGCACGTAATCCCGATGTTAAAGCAGCTGTCGTCGAGCGTCTAAATCGCACGCTCAAAGAACGTATGTTCAGATATTTTACTCACAAAAATACCCATAGGTATATCGATGTTATTGAAAATATCGTTTACGCGTATAATCACACTATACATAGTGGTACTAAAATGGTTCCGGCAATGATAAATATTCGTAATGCAGATGTAGCAAGAAAAAATTTGGAAAAAAGAGCTCTTAGTCAGAGAAGAAAGTCTAGAGCACATATATACAGTGTGGGTGACCATGTTCGCATCAGTCGGTTGAAAGGAACCTTCGATAAAGGTTACGAAAAGAATTACAGTGAAGAGATCTTTAAGATTAGCCGTGTCTCACGTCGCCAAAATCTGTTTACCTACGAATTGACTGATTTAGAAGGGGAGATAATCGACGGATTTTTTTATCCCGAAGAACTAGCTCGAGTTGGCAATGATCGTTTGTCACAGAATAAGGAATTCAAAGTGGAACGTGTGATAAAGAGTAAGGGACGTGGTGTTCAAAAACAAGTTTTCGTAAAGTGGCTTGGCTATTCTGATAAATTTAATTCATGGATTAAAGCAAGCGAAATCGTTACACTTTAAACATGGCCGAGGACGAATTTTATTTGATATTACCGAGCAACAGTAGTATGAAATATTTTTCTGATAATACAACATCTTGCTTTACCACACACTTATCGCACGAAGTACGTCTGCATGGTAAGTGGAGTGTTGCTCTCACGGAAATCAGCATACCATGCACGATGATGCATATTCAGAAACATGAATGTAATATAAAGTTTGTTAACGGACGTAGAATAGCAATTGCAAGAAAGAGAGACATAGCTGAATATTTACCGGATTGGACAAACGACAAACAAAACGATGGTGTATTCCCACCAGGTGTTTACGAGAATCTAAACAATCTCACAGAAGCTATAAACAATATAACTGAATCTCATTTACGTATTGAACCGACAAAGAAAAAAAGTGGTTATTACAATTTACATAAAAAGTGTGAATGTAAGGAAATTCATTTTTTCAGCTTGAGCGAAAAGGTCAAACGTATATTTGGCTTTGAGAATGAAAAATATAAAAATAAGGAATTTATACCCTTGATTCCATCTGCAGAGTCGAAAACAAATGCAACATTGGTAGGAAACAGACCTGCTTGTTTGGCAAGAGCGATAGCTGATCAATTTTTCGTTTACTCAGATATTTGTATTCCGTACACAGTCGGTGACGTTCAAGCATCCCTTCTGCGTATAGTAACACTCGATAATTCAAAATATAAATTTGGTGCGAGAGTGGTCAAACAATTTGCACCGGGAATTTATCTACCTTTGCTAAATAACACATTTCAGAATATAATAATAGATATAAGGGATGAAAATGGGAATCATATACCATTCGAGTACGGGACATTGAGCGTCACACTACATTTCAAGCGCATTCTCTGAGAAAAAAATGGCTTACTACGCAGAATACTATGCCGATCAAATTGGCTATGGAGGCGGAGGAGGAGGAGGAGGAGTACGTCGAGTGTTTGCAGGTTCAACTTATCAGCGAGGTCATGGTGGAATCGGTAGCTTTTTGAGTGGATTATTTCGAAGAGTTTTACCCTACATTACGAGTGGTGCTAAAGCCGTTGGAAAAGAAGCTATCAGAGCAGGAATGCATGTACTAGATGATGTAGGGAATCACGGAATCAATTTGAAACAAGCTGTAAATACACGCATGCGTGAGTCCGGTAAAAATCTTAAGCATAAAGCCGCTGATAAAATTGCCTCTATGATGAAGGGGTCAGGATATAAGATACGCGCTAAAAAGCGGAAGCGTCAATCGTCCAAGAGCAGTTCAGCTGTACGCATCAGCAGTAAAAGTGGTCGTGTAAAGAAGAAGAAGAAAAAGAAGAAGAAGAGTCGTGTCAGTGTTGGAAAATCTACAAAAAAGAAAGCGGTTAAGAATAAGCCAAGGAAGAAGAGAAAACAACGCAGTGTGAACGATATTTTTGGATCTACATAGATATTATTTAATATGGCTTTTCTACACTCAAACTCATGCGAATGCATGAAATCAGAATTAGATTTATTTACATTACCACCTACACAGACTTCGGTGGAAAGCTCTCAATTTATACATTATAAACCAGTTTCTTCGTTAACAGACGATGGACCGTTGGAATTCGTCGTTCCAGCTGGTAGTGATTATCTCGATCTTGCACACACAATGCTAAGCATTCGTATGCATATAGAGCCAAACGTTGAAATTGCAGAAGCAGCTAAAGCTACAGAGTATCCGAAGGTAGCACCAATAAATAACACGTTACACTCGTTATTTAATCAAATAGACGTTTTCTTCAATCAAAAATTGGTTTCACCACCAAACAATGCTTATCCTTACCGAGCATACATCGAAACACTGTTAAATTATTCAAAGGCCACTATGGAATCACATCTTTCGAGTGGACTCTGGTTTGCGGATACCCCTGGAAAATGGACAGCACCTCCCAATACCATGCGTAATGATGTAAATGCAAATCTTGGTCAGAGTAATCGTCAGTATTTTACCATAAATGGTAAAACTGTCGATTTACTGGGACATTTACATTGCGATGTTTTTAATCAAAATAAATTTCTGTTAAACGGTGTTGAACTGCGATTACGATTGGTTAGAAGTAAGGATGCTTTTTGTTTGATGGATTATACAGATGACGAAAAATTTACTATACGTATTAAGGAAGCTTCACTCATTGTACGTCGAGTTAAAATAAGTCCAGGTGTTATGCTAGCTCATGCTAATGCACTTACAAAAGCCACTGCTAAATATCCAATCAATCGTGTGGAGGTGAAGGCATTTACAATGCATAGAGGTATTCATGGTGATACACTGGACAACGTTATTCTTGGTCAAATACCCAAAAGAATAATCATTGGATTTGTGGATAACAAAGCATTCAATGGAAATAGAAAGTTTAATCCATTTAATTTCCAACATTTTAATATAAACTATATTTCTCTTTATGTGGATGGGGTCCAGATCCCCAGCAAACCATTGCAGCCTCAATTTACGGGTGAAAGTCCACTATTTCTCGACGCGTTTCATACATTATATTCTGGAACTGGGATTCATTTTCTAAACGAATCATTAATTATATCACGAGCGGACTACAATGGAGGGTATACATTTTTTGCTTTTGATCTAACACCTGATTTATCGGCAAATTCAGTGTCTCATTGGAATTTAATCAAGCACGGTAGTGTACGTGTAGAGGTAAAATTTGAGAAAGCACTTGAATCTACAATTAATTGTGTAATTTACGCCGAATACGATAATGTCTTGGAAATAGATTCAAGTAGGCAAATAATAACGGATTTTAATGCGTAATACCGTTGAAGAGATGGAAAAGTAAGGTGAGAAGGAGAAGATGGAGGGGGGGTAAAAGAAGCAACAGCAGCGCCTCTACGATACATATGAGAAAAAAGCTGCATATCGTACGCTCAGTGTTGTTTGAGAAGTGAGCGTGTTTGGATCGACTGTGTATGTGTGTGTGAATTGTTTATAGTATCATGGATTACGTTATCAATATTCAGGGTTTGAGAGACCGTAACAACAAGTATATACCTAAAGAAGTTGGTGTACTTGGTTTAGAGCACAGAATCGTCCAACATTGGATAGTTAAGGAACCCCATAGATTTGAAGAACTTGCAACTGGACTTAAAAGAACTAACGACTACATCTCTAATCATTTTCATGGAATTCGTTGGCATGAAGGTGACATCACCATTGAACAACTACAGTATCATTTACAACAAATAGCCAAAGTGGCTATACGTATTTTTACACGCGGTCATGACAATTGGAGATTCTTGGAGACTGTAATGTGTCGTGAAGTTGTGAACGTTGAAGAAATGTATGCACCGAGATTTGACGAGTTGAGAAAAAATTATTCAGGTAACTTCATGTGTTTAAATCATGGCATTCAAGGAATAAACTCCAGTCGTGATTGTGCTCTCAATCATGCATATGTGCTAAGAAAGTGGTTACACTCTATAGCTGAAGATATAACGAGAGATTCTGCACAGAAATTCAGTGATGCATTGTACAGCAAACTACACTCACGGATACGTACAGCTACTTCTTCGTCTATTTACGCGACATGCGCAGACGACGAAGTCGATCATTGCTGAAATAATAATGAATACACGCGAATTACTAAAAGCTCTTGAGCCGTTAACCGTCAAGACAGTTGGTGTTTATGCTGCGGATAGAATTCCAAACGTTTTGGAATACCCCGCGGCTATCATAGCTAATACAGATGATCACACGAAGAAAGAAACACATTGGATTGCTATCTACATAGACTCAAACGGTTATGGAACATACTTTGACAGTTACGGAGTACCACCAATGTCCCAACATCATCTTAAACGACTCAAAAGAAATTGCAAGCGGTATCAGTGGAATAAAAAAAAGTTGCAAAGCTTTGATTCACAGGTGTGTGGCCAGTATTGTGTTATGTTCCTTTACCATATGGTTATGGTACCTAACTTACGTACGTTTTGTCATAAGTTCTCGCGAGATTCACGAAAAAACGATGCTCTAGTTGTATCGTTTTATAAAAAGCTGTTACGAAATAATAATAATCATCGTGTACGCTCGAGAGATGTTAGGAGGTTTGGACATGAAGCCTCGCAGGGCTCCGGATTTTGTAATCAAACATGTACTTCGAGAATATATGTAAATTAATAATAATAATAATAATTGTCAGATATCATGTAGTGAAAAATATGAATAAAGTGTAATCTTTTATAATATAAAAAATGTTTTCATTTATAGAGCCTTACTCATTCCTTTAATTTCATACTGTAGTAATATGATATATTTTTTCCTGTTGCATGACACCTCACTTTATAGTATTTCAATCTTTATCTGTAAGAGAGAGAGAGAGATACTGATGAAACTGGTAGTTGTAGTAGTAGTAGACTAAACATCCTGTTCTTAAAACTCGGAGAAGTTTAACCGTAACCTTTGACGGTTAACGAATATGATACTTCCTTTGTGAAGTTCTGAGAATACACGTGTAGAAATATGTCCCCACTGCTTACTATCATTTTAGTTTGAGGTAGTGGGAGAAAATGTATAAAAGAGCTCATAGAGTGAGGAACTCCATCAGTTCTTTCGTGAAAGTTTGAGAGATCGTTTGCTAAGTGTACCTCTGTATATTGTGCTCCTTGTTTCTCGTACCATGGCTCAATCAAGGGCTGTCAGTGCCTCATCACGTGTGCAGAACGTTCTACCAAATATGCTGCTCTCCACGTCCTACGCTATTAATAAGTCAAACTCAAAGCGAGTTACTATTGGCTTAGAAAGTTACCAGGGAAGCTATCGGCCTGTGGTGAAACTCTCAACGTCTACAACATGTTTTAAATCCGTCAAATTTGATGCGTCTGGCTGGAAGGTTTTCAAGAATTACTTTGATCTTATAAATTGTTATTTCCAAGATGCGTACAGATTCCAAAGCGATTACGCTCGACCAACGAAGGTGTTCATGGAAAATCATGATATGATGTTTACATCTTCATACAACACAAAATCCATATTGATAGAAGAAAGACCTCTCGGTACATCCATCTTTCCAAATCTTTTGATTGACGAAGAAGAAAACGATGATATAGTGCATACCATTAGTGCTTCTGCTGCTGCTGCTGCTGAGAATGTGCGTCATCAACCACCACGAGAAAAGAAACAAAAAATATCTTATCCTCAACCATCGATATGCATGCAGCAAGTCACTTTTGACGGATTGAAGATTGTCTCACAGTGTATTGACGAACGTATTAAAAACGATAGTATTGAGAAAGACCCTAATTCTATACTAAAGACATATGAGTTGTTTCATCAATATTATACTTTATATACTGAAAATATTAAAATTATAATTCACGACAAATTTAAAGATACTATTGAGGAAATAATTTTAAATATAATCTTATGTGAAATAGCTGCTTTTCATTTGTTTGATATATATAAAGACATTTATACTACCATAATCAAAGCATAAATATACATCATGCTATTTCTTGTCATTACGCTTTGTACATATGTCTTCCTATCTTGTAATAAAACCAGAAAATATTAAAATATTCATTTTTTGTTACATCATTCAAACCTCCCACCCTGCCGCCACTCCTTACGGTGCCTATAAATATCAACTTTGCATAAATATGTTCTCATTGCTTCGCGTACACTTGACCAGTCATATACGTAATATGGATAAGAAGAAGAAAGAAGGTTCAGGTCGAGAGGAGGTGCGATATAAACCGGCTTCCGGATTCCAAAAGTATCTACCTCAATATTCTTCCAATACTGGATCATTCCCGAAAAAAGAAGGATATATAGGTTATTGCGCTGACAAGGAATCAAATAAAGATTCCAAACATCAAGGACACAACAATTGGAAATATCAATAATAATAAAGCCTTATCACAAGGCTTTTATTTATAAATTAAAATCGGTCCTTTTTAGGACCACAATATTTGTATAAACGTAGTACAAACTCATCATCATACACAGAAATCTCATATACTTGAGACGTTGACGATATCTTTATTACTTGTTTTCATAATAAACTACTTGTCTTTTATAAACAAACATGATACCTTATCTTAATGGTTTGTTTACATTGATAAGATTGGGTGGCGTCTGTGATGACGCAAGATACTTTGATGACTTGGCTTTATGTATAAACAAACATGATATCTTATCTTTATTATTTGTTTACAAGTAATAAAGATAATGTTAATTACTCTTTTGTTTATACAAACATGATACCTTATCTTATCTTTATTACTTGTATACATGATACCTTATCTTATCTTTATTACTTGTATACATGATACCTTATCTTATCTTAATGGTTTGTTTACATTGATAAGATAACGTGGCGCCAGTGATGACGTCATTTGTTATGTCTCTCCATACCGGCTTACTTACTACTAAAACCTACCCACATCGGCGTACTTGGTATCTTGAAATAGTGCGAAAGCATCCATGCAAAATCAATGTGTTGCACTGATTGCAGATTTGGTAAATGCAAGCGCGATAATGCATCAACTGGCTGCATACTTTCAATTATTCGGGTCCGCTTTCTGTACGGTTGCAATTCATGGGCAATTGCATCAAAACTCCGCCGGTTTTTTACGATTTTAGGTCTTGACGAATTAGCGTTGCTTGCATCTTCCACAATTTCTTCGTCCAAGTGACCATTTCCGTCATTTAAATCGGTATCGGCAACAGATGTGGTAGCAACGTCCTCACCTTCAATAATATTTCGACTTTCTGGAGTAAGACTAGCGTTATTTTGTTCAATTACTGCTTCATCATGATTCTGAAAAATTATACCGACTGTATCATGAAGCGTGTCTTTACCACTTGTCGTATCTACGAAGTGATCGAAGTTATTGAATGCAATGCCTGTACACAATTCGGGTAAACGTACAATCCCTTCCGGACAGATGTCGGAACGTTCCGAAGAAGTAAATGTTGCTTCAGTTTCGATACCTTCTAGAATACTGTAGCTGCAGCAGTGTCCGTACCGATTGACAATATCGACAATCTTTTTGCTGTTCGTCAAACTCTTCAAGGTTATGCCAAGACAAATTTGTTTTGCAGGTTTTATTCGCCCATTTAATACGGCATAAATAAGGTCTTCTGAAAATGATTGAACTAATCTTTCAGTTTTTTCATTACTTTTACGCCGATAATTTACGCCCGAAATTATTTGCAAATAAAATTTCGTCAATTCTTCAGGCACTTCGCATTCGCCAGTAATTAAGTCGGTTGTTTTAATTTTGAGTGGCAATTTCTTCGTCGTGATTTTGTTGATTTCTTCCCTCAAAATCCGTGCAGCACTTTCTAAAATATTTTGTTTTTGAATTTCATTTTGTATCATAATGCCTTTGTACGGTTTAACAAGATATTCTTTATTAAACGATATGATACTAATTTTTTTTACGAATTTCTTCAATAATCTATCTTTTAAGTGGTATGGTTTCAAACTATACATTGCTATATCCTGCTCGTTTTCCTCTAAATGATTTATAAAAATATTATTTAAAAACTTCATAAAATAACATTGCTCCCGATCGATGATGTTCTCCTGAACAAATTTCTCAACTAATTCGTAAGCTTCTGCTCGGATATCTCTAGTGCCAGTCAGATTTCTCTTCATCTTTTGATAACTGAGCTTCATACGAATGATAATACCGAGTTTTGCAGGTTTTATGAAAAACAGTAATATTATCTGAACGTAAGTCCTGTACCTTCTGCTGCATATTTGAATCGTTGATTGCTGACGCCATTTTTTTTAAAGTCTCGAGCCCATCATCTTTAAAAATAGATAGACTTTCCTCGCGGCCTTTCACTTTTTTTCTTTTTTTATCACAAAAGATGCAATTCGGTGCATCAGCTTTTTGGGTGACATCTTCTTGAGCAACGTCATCTTCGGTAGCTTCAATAATATTTGCACTTTCAGCAGGATTATCATGCTCGTCTCCAGAAAGATGTCTGAAAAACATGTTTATTATGCTAATAAATTTATGTATACAAATACTCGAAACTACTGTCCGACACTAGTGCGAAAAACTCAATTCTCGTTTTTAAATTAACTATTTTTCGTTATAATTGATGTAATAACTATTTCAATGATTTGCAAAAGAGAGAAAAATCAGAAACACAAAAATAAAGTAAATAGCATGCAGTCGATCGTAAACATTTTATGTAAAACATAGCAAAATAATCGCGTTGTAAAACATAGAAAAATAATCGCGTGAACTAATCGCGTTGCGCTTGTACGAACAATTTTATATAAAGAAAAAGCAGCTTTACTTACTCTGCTATTAAAGAAGACGATGCTTGAGAACCTCTATATTTCGAGGGCAAGGCTGTGAAGCGTCTATGACAAACGCTGTGATATTGCTGAAAATCATTTGGCTTTTCCGGCAATATTACGTCCTTTCCTTTAATATTATTCGTTTTACAAATGGATAATATTTCACTGCACTTTTTCAATCTTTCGTCCGTAAAAGGAATTAACGAATGGCTCGTGTTCTTTTTGCAAAAAACACAAAAAGGCGTTATGTTCGACATTTCGCTTTATAACCGTCGCACTGGCGTCTAAATGCTGGAAATGGTCCTGCTCGACTGACTGTAGCGGTTTCTCTGCGAGCGTCTTTTTCAAAATTCGAATAAGGGGGACCGCTATATATATAGTCGGACGAATAGGGTGTTTACCTGAAGCGGTCCCCCTTATTCAAATTTTGAAAGAGACGCTCGGAGAGTAACCGCTGTAGCGTCTCTCCGCTAGCTCTCCGAGCGTCTCTTTCAAAATTCGAAGAAGGGGGATCGCTATATATATAGTCGGACGAATAGGATGTTTACCTGAAGCGGTCCCCCATATTCGAATTTTGAAAGAGACGCTCGGAGAGTAACCGCTGTAGCGTCTCTACGCTAGCTCTCCGAGCTAGCGTTTCAAAATTCGAAGACGGGGGATCGCTACATATATATATATATATATATATTGTAACGGGGTGGTTTCTAGGCGGCTATCTGCCTATGTACCCCGTACAAATGCAAAGTCCTCCTGTACTTTGCTTTTGCGAGATGCTGTACTCGCTCGTGTGGTCGCCTACCTGCGACGATGTCCCGGTGCTCAGTATGCACTACACTCCTGTATAGTGCCCGCGGAGGCGGCGGTATTCGGCGGTTTAGATAGGAAGAGGGATCGGGACGACGATTGAATGAACACACTACCGATTCTAATAAAAAGGCGTTTATTCAGTTAAACAATCCGGCGTCCGTATTGCGCGTATTCGCGTCGCGAGAAGGCCACAAAATATCCCGGAACAACGACTGGGGCCAAATGCCTCGCCAGTCGATCGCGTATAAATAAAAAGGAAAATGAGATCCTACTTTAGCTTATACGACGATCCTCGTTGTACTTTGGCCAGGGAATCCTCTGCTCGACCTTGCCGTATCCTTGGGCTGTGGTAGCGTTGGGTTGCTGCCGTTGCTGCTGTTGCTGCTCCAAATGCTGCTGTCGCTTCTAGGGCTGCTGTTGCTGCTAGGGCTGCTGTGCTGTGGTTGCTGCTTGGGCTGCTCTCTTTGCTGCTGCTGTAGCTATAACTTTTGCGCGCGACGTCAGTACTATTCGCGAGAGCGGTCAAAAGTTAACTGACTCGAATTTCCCTCGAATTGCGAGATCACTACCGGCCTTCCCGCGCTTTGGCTCCCCGCGCCGACGTGCGCGTCTCGCCGCCCGTTACAACCCCCCCCTAGAACCAAAATATCGCCCCGAATTTGGTTCTACCATACGTAGAGGGATAGGATGGCGCCAAATAATATACTCCTCATCTGTAACAATAAAAAAATAAAAATTAATTCAGAAAAAGGGGGCGCCCTGGGCGCCGCCCTAATGAGGATAATTAGGGCACCGCGAAGCTCGGTTCACCCTCTCGTGGCCGCAGACGAAGCAGCTCCTTTTGGTCGTCCACACTCCATGCGGACGAGCTAGTGGTGGCGGAACTGACCCCCTGCTGCTGGATCGCTGGCGCCTCCTCTGGGACCTGGACCGTGAACGGCTGGTTCGGCGCCTCTTTGATCCCCTGGGGTGTTCCTCACGTCTGTCCACCGACGGTCCCCGCGTCCCTGTGCGGGACCTGCTGCGCCGCACGACCGGCGTCGTTCGCCGGTTCACGGGAGAGACATGCTCCCGATTCCCAGACCGGTCACGCCGAGTAGAGCCACTGCCTGCAGAGCGCGTATGCTTCTCTGGTTGCGGTGTGCTCCCCGAACGCACATCGGTCCGGGGTCGCCTGCACGCCCCTGGCCGGACCCCTCGGCGAACTTCGCCTCTGGCCGCGTTCTTGTCGGCGAGCCTCTTCCACGCCCGGACCTTCTCTAAAGCCGCCTCGGCTTCCTTAAGGGCCCGGGTTGCGCGGCTCTGCTCTTCCTGAGCACGCCGCCGTTGAGCTTCCTCGCGCGCTCGCGCGATTGCTCCGGGATGGGGCACTACCTTTGGGCCCACTCTTTGGCCCTCAGGTCTCCTGTGATGGCGCGACTGATCCACAGCCTTGAGCGCCGCCTTTTCTTCCTCGATAAGCCGCGTCCAGGCTTTCGAGCGCTGCTGGAAGGCCGCTCCGTATTGGCGCACGGCGCTATCATAGCGCCTAAATGCCTCTCGTGCCAACCTGCGAGCCTCCAGGCTCGCCTCTATCACCTCCTCGATAGCTGGCCGCAGCTTGGCCCACTCCTTCTCCACCTCACTTAAGGCAGTCTCCAGAGCTGGTGATGGTGGTGCTGGGTCGATAGGCTGGGCGGACTCCAACCGCGCCGAGATGGGCAGGCCTGCGAATCGCAGGCGGCGCGGCGGAGCCTCACCGTCTTCCTCCGGTTGCTGGTCGATGGTGGTACTCGGGGGCGTTGTCAGGAGCTCATCCTCCCGAGTCTCCTCTGCCCAGTCCCTTCTCGATCGGTCCTCCTCCTCCGACGGGTGGTCTAGGTCCATGAGGACCTCCTCGTCCGTGAGGGAGTCCGTCGGTAGGCGAGCCTCCTCGAACATCCTGCTGAGGACACCGTCCCAATCTCCAGAATCCATCCTGAAACAGAAATACAGATTATTCTGCCTACCTCGCATGGTTGCGTGAGCCCTTAGGCCGACCAGGCTTTCTCTTAGCCGTGCCTGTCGCACTAGCCTCGTTCATCGGCTGTGCTGGCACCGGTAGAGTCGCGTACTGGGCCTTCCGAGGCCTGCCGCGAGGCCTGGCTACTGGCCGCCCTGTAACTGGACCTCCCGTCTGCTGCGTAGCGTTGCGTTGCCCGCGCGACCTACGAGGGGACGGGGTCGAGTCTCCTTCGTCGTCATCTTGACGCTCAGTGATACGTTGAGGGGGGCTCACACTTCGAGCACCGCTGTGCTGCGAACTAGCAGGACGCGATTCCGTATTATTGCTCTGTTCGTTACCAGAGTCTCTTTCGCTCGCACGCAACATCTGACGCTTCGTATCTATTCTTACCACATCCATCGGATTTTCATATCATCCCTCTTTGATTGTCCTCCTCCGAGTGGATCTCTGATTTATGGACTCCTACCAGTTGACCTGCACCCACCCAGCTCTGGGTGTTGTCGTCTTCGTCCATCAGATGGTGGTATCGAAGCCTTGCGAGACTGAATGACTACTTCTTTTGCCTTAGAAGTAGGGTCCGTGCCTGTCCTCTGTCGGTTGTTCCTTCTTTAGCGTTACATCCCTTTCTCTCTGTCTCGCTAGGAACATTCCTGCCAGATTTAGCAACTTGACTCGTCCGTGCTCTTGGCGACCAGTCCATCCATTCAGGATAGTCTCTCATCCAATGAGTCACCTGACCACATGTCCAACATTCGAGTCTTTTATGCACTCGGTTAGGCAGCTGCACATCCTGGTTTATTGCCTCGACGCAATCTCGCCTCAAGTGATCCTTTGAACCACATACCCAACACTTCTTATGCCGGCAACGCGCCTTTAGCAGTATCCCCTTTCTTGGACTACTCTTTGGGCTAGGCCGCTCCCTCTGCGTATTGGGCCCTTGGCACTTCCGTCTGTCAGGCAACTTTTCCGCCTTTACCTGACAGGCTTGGCTTGTCTTGGCCTTGGCGACCTTGCCGCTCTTTCGCTCTAGCTTCTTTGTCTGCTGAGAACGGGGCCACTCAGACAGCCATGTGCCTTCCTTAGGCTTCGCTTTACTCCGGCGTCTGGGACGTTTCTTTAGGCCCAGGTGTCGTTCTTCGCTTGCAGACTTCCTATTCTGCTGTGCGGTACCTGACACCTTTTTCCTCTTCTGCTTTCTTCTGGCCTTTGGCGAGCTCTGTTTGTTAGCGTCATTGCACTGACAACTACATTGGCCTGCCTTTTGATTCTCGAGACTGCTCAATTTCTGTCTCAGCTCTAGCAACTCCTGACGCATACTCTGAACCTCTTTGAGTATCTGCGAGTGTGCGAGGAGACATGTTACCTCCTCACAAGGACTATAGCTTGACTTGCTGAGCATTGAGTCTGATTGCGACTCTGTATCTGACTCGTGCTCTAAGCTTTGAGCTGTTTCTGCGCCTACAGGCGTCTGCGCTACCTTGGTCGTAGTCGAGGCCATAGCAGCGTTTTCATCTTCTGTTGCAGCTTTTGCATCTACAGCAAGTTGATGGGTACTCTCCTTCCCCAAAACGCTGTCTATCCTTGACGAAGATGTTCTGCAATCTCGTTCTGCTTGGTCCACTCCTGACATCTGGCTGTCACCTTCTGTGTCTTGCGTTATACTTGTAATATCGCAGACACTTCTTTCATCCGCCATTCGTGCTGCCACTACGTCGCTAAACTGCGGTAATACTGGTCGTAACAGCAACAACAGCCTTATGTCCCTCTCATCTCGAGTGACATATCTACCCAGGTCGTTTGACGTAACGAAATCTTCTTCATTATAGTCACCTCCGAGCCTAGCTCTAACTTTGATAAGAGTAACCATTGGTGGATCCTTGGCATCCAATAACAGAGCGTCTGCTACAGTTATTAAGGATTCAACTGACAGCTTCCAGATAAATCCATTGACTTCCTGAGCTATCCTTTGTTGAGCTTCCTCACTGTAGGTAATCGCAGTTGTGCTTTTCGATATCAATTCTGCCAAAAATACTGCTTCATCTGGCAATTGATATAAGCTACAACTCTTCGCCTTTAAGTCTTCGGCGGTTTTTGCCAACGCATCAGCTATCAACTTCTGTTGACTCCGCAGTTCTTCTGCCCTATTTGCTTGCGTCAACATTTTTACTCGCGTCTCTACGTCACGGTATTAACAATAGATTCGCGCAGCAGCAGCGGCTAACTAATCTGACAATTTATTTGCGTGTTTCTGTATATTTCCAATACACGAAAACCTCCGCTTGTCTACCTAGATTTAGCTAGTCTATCAAAAAATAAAAATCTAACGCCTCTACTCTAATAGCTGTGGCGTGATTTTATTTCGCGGATTCTAAGTGCGAGACGGCGTGCGTTGCACCGAATTTCTGATCTCGCACTCTTTTGCTGTAGTATAATTGCTGTATAATTGCTGTAGTATAATCTAATAGTATTAGATGTGTGTGTGGTACTGGTAAGTAAGGAAGCACTAATTCATCGCTCTGCTTTCTTTGCGCATTACTAATACTCTGTTCACTCCTCGGAGTTTTTTCTTACAGCGGAAAGGACCCCCCGATTGGCTCTCATGCTGACGCTAAAAAATCACACTGTTGGTGTTTTTTTTATGAGCCTGGAGGGAATTTTCCGCGATGTACCGACAACATAACCTATAATTTTCGCCGCATCTATCGAGAGTCCAAC